>JALGBA010003683.1:0-585000 GCA_023970755.1 Azemiops feae
CATCCTCAATCCGTAATTATTAGAATGGCTAAAGATCAGAGGGGAGCAGGTTTTGTTGGCTCTGGCTCTTAAATATTGTAAATCTATGTCCACAAGCCGTTGGACTACCCTAAACTGGGCGTCCTTGAGACCATAATCTCCCAGGGCATCCCCCGTAAAACCTAGCAAGTGGAGTTTCTTCGTTAGTTCCCTCTCCCAACAAGAGGTATGAGAGTCAGCAAACACCAGGGAGAGGTAGCTACCAGGGACTGCCGAAAAGAGCACCTGAAACCACCATTTGAAGGTGTTAATCCACGCCATGCATTCGACTGAACGAATGCCCAGTTCCAGGTAGATCGAGGCAAATCCAACACAAGGAGGAAGACCCAGAAGTTTCCTAAAAAAAACAGCCTGGGTTCTTTCAATACAATCTTTGAAGCCTCGTACCCATATGGGAATTCCATAAAGAGTTTGGGCCAGGGTTTTGGCTTTATATATACGCAGAGCAGAAGGAATAAACTGGCCTCCTTGGGTAAAAAAGAATCTTATAATCTGCTGATGGCTACAGGAGGCCGAATTCAGCACCTGGGTTCGGTGTTTAGTCCAAGCACCAGTATTCTGAAATTGAATACCTAAATACTTGAAATGGAGAACCTGCCTAACAACATTACCATTGATGGCCCAGTTGTATGATTTCCGGGCTCTGGAGAACACCAATACTTTGGATTTGTCATAATTAATAGACAAATGGTTCTCAGCACAGTAGGACCCAAATGCAGAAAGTAATCTTTTTAGACCAAGCCTTGATTGTGAAAGAAGGACCGCATCATCAGCATAAAGAAGAAGCGGAATCTTCGTATTTAACAACTTTGGGGCATGGGACTCAATGTGTTCAATGTAAAGGGCCAGGTCGGATAAGAATAAATTAAACAGAAGAGGGGCCAGGACACAACCCTGCCTAACTCCGCTCTCAATCGGGATAGGATTTGAAAGTTCTCCCTGCAAGCCGCACCTGACCTGGCTAGAGGTCTGATTATACAAAGATCTGATTAGGAACAAAAGACGTCTGTCAATAGAACTTTTATACAATTTTGACCACAACAGTTCCCTAGGGACTGAATCAAACGCTGCCTTTAAATCAATAAAAGCAGTAAAAAGTTTACCACCTGGTGTAATAGCGTATTTGTCAACCAGGTGTGCTAGAACAAAACAGTGGTCCAATGTGGCACAGCCCGCTTTAAACCCAATCTGCTCTGCACCAATGATGTTAGACTCCTCGACCCAAATGAGGAGTCTACGTTGAAGATATTTAGCATACAATTTTCCAATGATGGAAAGCAGGCTTATAGGGCGATAATCGGCAGGGTTGTTCCTGTTTCCTCGTTTAAAAACTGGAATAATAATTGCTAGGCTCCAAGAAATAGGAATCCTACCGGAGGAATTAATATGGGTGAAAAGTGTTGCCAGAAGAGGAATCCACCACTCGGGATTAGATTTTAGCAAAATGGGGGGTATAGCATCGGGGCCAGGGGCTTTGGCTGACTTAAGTTCTGAGATAAGCTCAGCAATTTCAGCATGAGTCACGGGTTGCCATATAGGAATTGCAAGAGGCAGTTGTGATCCAAGCTTGGATGAAATTGTTGAAGCCTGAAAAATTGACAAAAAATGGTTTTCCCAATCTCTGTTAGAAATACAGCAGAGAGGGAGTTCTTGGTAACCAGGGAGAGAACTGGCAACAATTTGCCAGAATAGTCGGGTATTCTTCTGCTGGACAGAGAAGAGAAGTAAATCCCACTTCTCTCTCTCTTTAGCCCTCTTTTTCTTAACGATTAGCCCTTTATACTCCTGCTTCAGGTGGTAATAGTCCTCAGGTGGGCGTTTGTCCCCTCGGTTACGGTAAAGCAAGTAAGCCCGGTTAATCTGGTTCCTAAGCGTCAGACATTCTTTATCAAACCAGGGATTGCTTCTTACGGGATATGGATCCTTTGGCCTACAATCTGCTCCTAGCTCCCTTTGAACGCTATTAATTAGTGATTCAAAGGCCAAGATTGTCTCTGAGCCACTAGAACCTGTTAGAACCTGATTGTAAAGGCTGAGACATTCCGGAGATAATAAAAAGGAGTGGAACTTTCTTTCGGTATTAGAAGACCATTTGATCCTCTTTATATAGAAGGCCGCATAAGGATCCAATATCTGGGGGCCTTTAGATAAATGTATATTTGAGGAAAGCCCAATAATTGTAACCAGGGGGTAATGATCGCTCTCCGTACGGCAGTCCACATAGAAAACATGGACTGCCTTTCTTAGTAACTGAGAAACCAGCACAAAATCAATAGTGCTACTCCCACGTGAGGAACTAAAAGTAAACTCACCAACTAGATCGCCTGGGGTACTCCCGTTAAGGATTATCTTGTCATGTTGGGATGCTAAAAGTGCTAACTGAATACCAGCAAAATTTGTTAGTTCATCCTTAGAATGTCTAGCTGAAATCTGATGACCTATTGCCTGAAGGATTTCTTGGGAGTAAAGTGCCTCAATCGATGGAGGAACATGGATTCCCAGTCGGGCATTAAAGTCGCCCCCTATAAAGGTGTATAGCCCTGGAAATTTAGTTTCAATACAAGTAATATAGTTCTCCAGTTCATCCCATTGAGCCTTAATGTCGGCTTGCCTCACCATCGGAGGAAGGTAGACGTTAAACACTAGCAATTTGCTGCATCCTCTCTTAATTAGGAGCGCCATGGCTGAAAAGCCACAGGGGGACAGCTCCACTGTCTCCACCTTTAAGGAGGTAGAGACCAAACAAGCCACCCTTGGGTCTTCCCTTCGCCGATTGTTTGATAGCGGCCAGGGAAATGGCCGTAAACCCTGTAAGGGATATCTTATCACATGCCCAAGTCTCCTGAAGCAGAACCACGTCAAATGCCTGAATATAGTTGGTAAATTCTATAGTACCACACCTCCCCCAACCTGCTATGTTCCACGAAAGACATTTAAGAGTACAGAGGGGGGTAGCCAAGTTTGATAGTCATTCTGTACGATTAATTTTTTCAAGGGAGCCCTTCTGGTCCAAAAAGATACACCCGTTATTAGAAGACAGTGTCACCCTCATGGGAGATAAAGGCAGAGAAGGGGGGAAGGGCGGCGAACCTTGTTCATGGGGCTGTAGAACTCTAAACGCACTCCAGTTCGTACTTGTAGCCTTAGCATTAGCTAGCAAGCATTCAGTGGCATCAGCAGACGGGGTCTGAGGGAGCCCAAGATCTTCATATTGACGAGTAAGACATCCTGGAAAAAGGGCCAGGGGAACTTCCGCTGATGAATCGGTATGGGCTCCCTGAAATCCAGGAAAATCCTTATCAGGCAGTGAGAGACTCCAAAGCTTGGCTTTAACTGCAACCAGACACTATTAGCTTTTAGGACGTGGTGATATCCATGGTGGAATCTATTCTTCCTTCTTCCTGCATAGTATTTCTTATGACACTGACTACCATACAGCCCCAAATTCCCATCTTCATGCATAAAGCTAGGCAAGGGGTTCATTTTTTTCAAATCCTTCACCCTGCTTTTCCCAAATACATTTCTCCAAATATATCAATTTCTGTTTCACCTCTCCCAAGTACTTTATTCTAAAACCTTTCAAGTTAATCAAGGGTTATTTTTGCAGACAATGTTTGTGATGATGTTAGAGAAAAGATTGTCTTCTCACCATTGTGTTGGTGATCAATGTTTAGAGTCCTTTTTAATAGCCTTCCTCTGCTTTCTAAAAGTTATTTTCATTTTCAAATGGCCAGTTACCTACAGAATACCATCATGATCATGGTATCTCTCCTGCCAGTAAATATACTATCATTGTTGGGAGCTTCAGCTGAAAACAAGCAAAACCATCACAACCTGAGAGGTTAGAAGTTGTATGTTTACATAACAACT
This sequence comes from Azemiops feae, assembly GCA_023970755.1. NCBI lineage: Eukaryota > Metazoa > Chordata > Lepidosauria > Squamata > Viperidae > Azemiops > Azemiops feae. The sequence goes on from JALGBA010003683.1 coordinate 3,910, forward strand.
CTGGTTCTTTAGCAAAAGAAAGAGACAATATGGAATAATAAAAAGGCTAGGTGATTTCTAGAAAAGTCAAAAGTGTGCTGACTGGACTTATCAGCTCATAAAAATATGTATTCTAGAAGCAGAGATCACAGAGAACTTCCAAAAATTTTGTTCTGCAGATCTTCTCACCTTTCCAGTTCATAAAATGTGACTAGAGAAGGAAAGTATGGTGATACTGTAGAGCAGACATGTCAAACACAAGGCCCGCGGACCAGATGCGGACCGCGAAGTGGTTTCATGTGGCCCGCAAAGCCATCCTGGAAACAGTGAGGGAACGGCCCCCGCTGCCTTGACCCTGGCCCAGGCCAGCCAGGAGCCAATGTACAATTTTGTGGTGGCCATCAATGCTGAAATGCATTCAATCTTAGGTCCAAAAGGCCGTCTGGAAACAGCGAGGAACCAGCCCCTGCCATGTCGTCCCCGCCCCCTGGGTGCATGCTGGGGAAGTGTCATCCTTTGTGAGGAATGAAGAAATGCATCATCACTTGGAAATGGCCAGCAAATGGCCCTCACCTACTTCACATATCCGGCTTGATGGGCTCCGGGGGAGGGGTTTCGGCAGGCAGCGGGGCGTTCTCCTCACAGTGCTGAGAGGCTGAGCCGGGCGGTGCAAATCCAAAAAGAAGCGCGACGCCACCCAGCCCGCCTGGTTTCGGCAGGCAACAGGGCGCTCTCTTCACAGCGCCAAGAGCTGAGCTGGGTGGCGCGAATCTGATGAGAAGTGCAATGCTGCCTAGCCCCCAGCCTGCCCAGTTTCAGCAGGGAGCAAGATGCAAAGCTGGCGAGCTTCGCACCTCCCGGGTCAACCTCTCGGCGCTGTGAGGAAAGCGCCCTGCTGCCTGCTGAAACTGGGCAGGCTGGGGGCTGGGCGGCCTTGCGCTTGTTTTCGGATTTGCGCCACCTGGCTCAGCCTCTCGGCGCTGTGAGGAAAGCGCCCTGCTGCCTGTTGAAACCGAGCAGGCGGGGCTGGGCGGTATTGCGCAGGTAACGTTGACTCTCACGCTGCTCATGGCATCCCTTCCCCCAGAGCCCACCAAGCCAGATATGTGAAGTAGGTGAGGGCCATGTGCTGGCCACTTCCAGGTGATGGTGCATTTCTTCATTCCTCACAAAAGGTGACACCTCACCAGCTGCGTTTCTTGCCTTTTTTTCTCCCTCCCTCATCTCAAATATTTTCCCACCACTCTGTACTTAGGAAGGAAAGAAGGAAAGGAGAGGGAGGGTCTGAGGGAAGTACTGCATTAGTCCTGCCCTGCTGTCCTTTCACCATCCCCTTGCCCTCTCCTCCTGGCCTATCCTGGGGTCTCCCATCCTATTGCTAAGGAAGCTTTGGATACAAAGCTGGGTCTCCTCCCATGGAGAGGGAATGGCCCTCCCTCTGACTTTGCCCTCATACCCATCATGAGCAACCTGGCTAAGGAGAGCAAGCACAGCAGCAGCAGCCTTGAGGAGGAGGTAAGTGCAGCTGGGCACCCCCTTGGGGAAGTGGGGCTGGGCTTGGTGCCGCGGGTGCTCGAGGGGCAGGCTGGGCGTTTGACCTATGCTGCCCAGGGCTCCGGGCAGCCCGCGCCACCATCCAACGCCCCCCCCCCCCGCATGGCCTGAGAGGAACAGTGAGGCTCCTCCATTGGACCATGCCTTGGCACTTGCCCTGGTCCCACCCCCTTCTGCCAGAGACCCTCAGGTCTGTCCCACTCCTGCCCAGGCCCCCTTGACGCGAACGATGTAGAGCTAGCCACGCCCACCCAGTAGCCCCCCCCCACTCCATCAACACCCACCCAGTAGGCCCCCCCCCACCTGCTCCCCCCAGGGCAACCGCAATGCTGATGCGGCCCTCAATGAAATTGAGTTTGACACCTCTGCTGTAGAGAGCATCTGGATTAAAATAAGTAGAAGAATGTCTAGTGACAAATTACTCTGACATTCATAGCAATAAGCCACCCCAACAAATATCCTAGAGAACAGATTAAATGCCAGACAATTAGAAGAAATGAAAATAATAGCTCCAAGGAACTCCACATCTCTCTGCACTGCCTTCCTGTCTGCAGCAGTGATGCTTCCAAACCAGACTGTCATGCAATATGACAGGATGCTCTTGATCGTCCCTCTATAGAAAGTGGTAAGGATAGGGGAAGGAAGATTACTTTTCTCATGCGATGCAGAAAATGCAGGGGCTGCTGTGCCTGCTTCACCGGTGTCTCTCTATTGAGCGATCAAGCCAGCCTACTCATTAGCTGCACACCCAGAAATTTGATGCTGCTGACCATCTCTATAGGTGAATCATTAATACAGAGAGGAGTGTGACTATGCCTACCTTTTCTGAAATCGACAATTATCTCTTTAGTTTTTCCAACGTTTAAAATATATGTATTGAAAGAAAACTTTAAAGTAGTTTTGTATTTATAAAATGAGTTTGTAAATGTATATTTTCTGTCCTTTTATGTAATGTTGAATAATTTCCAGTTTATAAAATATTATTGATCAAATTTGAAAACAAGAGAAGAAAAAGTTTTACTCCTTGAGGATAATTATATATAATATTTGAGTAATTTTTAAGGTTTGTAAAATGTCAAAACTAGAAAAAGCTTCTCCCTTCGGGGTTAGAAATTTTTTTTGAAATAATATAGGGAATTCTTCTAAAATAAATTATGATAAAGATTAATGAGTAAACAGAAGCATATATTATTCCCCACAGCAAGGAGAAGCAGAGATGGTCAAATTGATTCTTTTATCCAAAGAAGAGAATATAGTTAACTTTGTTTTCATTTGGAAATTGCTTCCGAATTTTGAGCTTGCAATGAAAAAAAAAGAAACTTTGATTTTCTTTTTGCTAATTAAATAGGTTTATTGTTATAGAAATGGCTAGTTAGTATATACTATTGTGTAAAAGTAAAAAGGTGAGGTTATAATGTTATCTTCTACTGTGCTAGAGAGTTGGAAGTCGGTGCCTTTTTCTTTCCTTTTCCTTCTTTACACCATGTTTTTTTTCTTTTTCGCTCCCCCTCCTAGTTTATTACTTTTTTGAATTTCTCTTTGTATTTTAAATTTTGATAAACAAATAAAAATGTGAGATTAAAAAAAAGTACGAGACAAATTCTAATCTAATCACTTCACAAAATCCTAACTATGTGTATGTGTGTACATAACACACACACACAGAGTTAGCATTCTGTGTTCTTTTTTTCCATACACATACACCTAGTTAGCATTTTGTGAAGTGATTAGATTCGAATTTATCTTATTGTACAACTTTTAAAGTGGTAAAGCGGTTTAAAAGTAGATGAGAATGAATAAGCTATTAGCTCAAGTGAGATATAGTATACTCAAAATACTGTATAAATTTTACAACCATGCTGTCCAAAATGTGAAACTCCTTCAAATACTTCCTTCTGTAAGATTCTGAATTATACCGATGTCAAGATACAGAAAACAGAGAAGTTTGTTGTCCCAAGTGCCAATCCTCATCATTTATTCAATTCAGTTCAACAGATTCAAATACATTTCTGAACCACGTACACTTAATAGAAAGGATATGGCATACTTTAACATGAAGAAACTTTCAAGAAAGAAATAGTTCCTCATCTGCCATGTCAACAATTTGTTTAATGTGACAGTGAAGACAAAGAAGCAACTGCAACTGTAAAAGTTGCTCAAATCTTTTAAAAGCAACAAATATTCATTATTTATTATGACTTAAATATTTATGAACCAATAAACTAAGCTAAAATAGAAACAATTAAAATGAAATATAAAGAGTTACATTATTATAAACTAAATTCGGAAGCAAAATCAAAGTTTTCCAATTAGGACAAATTAGTGTGTGTGTGTGTGTCTGTGTGTGCGGATGTGTGAGCACAAGATATAGATCTATTCTGCTTTTTTGCCCAGTGAAGAAATAAAAGCAGTTGGGAGAAACTGATATGCATTAGGAAGAAAGAAAAATGTTCACTCTCTCTGCCTAACAGACAGGTGTCTTTAATGAGCTTCTTTCACAGTTACAGTGTTGGGTAAATTGCAGCAAGACGGTTGGGCCTTTGCTAAATCATATCAGTAATTACAGGCAAATTTAAGAAACAATTACTGCATCAAAATGATACTATGCTTGATTACCTCATCCACCATATTCAAAATATAAACAAAACCAAATTATTTAATTTGCTTTCTAAAGAAAACACTTTCTCCAGATCAATGAATAGCTAAAATGACAGGCAGACAGAATCCATTGATAGCAGCAGCAATAAGGTGGCCTCAGTGAGGAAGAGAGCTACCAGATTTCCAGCTGGCTCCCTGGAAGATGGGTGGCTGAGACAGAAAAAACTTGGTGGGTTCAGACTTAAAACCTTATCTTGAGGGCTGCTGGTCAGCTGTGAGGGAAGAAAACAAGGAGACACAAGGCCTGGCATGCAACTAGAAGCCTTTAAGATGGAGACTGTCAGCTCTATAAGGCAGACCACACCAAATGACAGATTCCACAAAAGACTTTTTATTTAGACTGGCTATAGTAACAATCATGCAAGTCTGTGTTCTTCTTTCATTATGTGAATTAGGGGATGTCCTTCTGTGAAATGCTTTTGCAAACCTTCTTTACCCTTTGAACTTAAGCCAGGCTTAAGTCATGCTTGCTTTGGCAATAGATCTCATTTATCTCTCCCAAGTTAACTCTTCTTACTCTTTACAGGGACTGAAATGGATGCTCAACTGCAACAGGTAGTGTTTTAGATGCCCGACTGTTGGTCCAGAAAGATCAGTTGGAAGTGTGGTTTCCAGCCAGAACTGTTGGCCTGCAGGAAGAACTGGAATGGGTTGAAGATCTCTCTTTCACATGAGAAATAAGCAGGCTTTCTGAAGTTGTCCTTCATTATGAGGATCGATAGGGTCTCCAACCTCAAGCTGGGAGATGCTCTCAGAATTTGTGTGGAGGCAACTTTATTGGATTGTACTGGGTTTTATATAAGAACAGTCAGCTGAAGGAAGATTTGTAGTAAGACTATGTTAATTCATGACAAAATTATGAACAAGCTGACTTGGCATGTATTACCAAAACCTGACTGGGCAAGGACAATGACAGTGGTCTTTCAGAGACATGGCCTTGGATCCTGTAGCAGTGCTTACAGGCATTTCCATGGCCCTCCTTAAAGGTGTAGGTGCAACAAGTTAATAATGTTCTTTTTTTAAATAAATATTTTATTAATTTTCTAATTTTACAATCATGAGTACTTAATAAACGACATGTTGTCTGGGTCTATTGGTAATTCAGTGGTACATATTAACTTTCTCAGTCTAGTTCCAATATTACACCATCCAGTGCTTCCTTAGTCCTCTCTTCTTCCGGTGGTATGCATTTTTCCACACTGGGCAAATACAATTCTTGTTACTGTTAATACATATACAATTAAATATAGACCTCTTCATCACATTTTTCTGGTATTATACACAATATCAATAGTGTCAGTTTCTTTTCTAGCCAGAACATAGCTCAATTGTATTTGCACTTAAAATCCATTTGTTCAATCAATATCCTGTTTTTCCCGCTTTTTAAAAATATTAATTTCCCATCAATGTTCAAAATATCTCTATTGCTTATAATTTTCTCATAATAAATTATATTTGGGTAACCAAAAGCTTCCCTTATTCAAACCCTTTTAAAATTTTTATATTTCCCATCTCATAATGAAGTATAATATTCTAGTTACAAATCCTATCCTTCTAATTATAATACTTTTATTTCTAATAGTTATCTATTTTCTTAACCATATTCAAAAATCTGTTTAATAGTATAATATCCCATCTAATATGTCAAAACCTCTATTTTCTTTAGTCTTACTCTAGCTTTCTTCCTTTGCCAAATAACTATCCAAGTCAGTGCATTTGAATCATCAAGTAATTCTTCCTCTGTTTTTGTATATATTGTTTGGAATGAGGAAGAGAATTTGATTGAAGTATTTTTGGAAGAACGCTCAACCCATTTATATTCATTAAACAGCCTTCGTCCTTCTACTTCAGTTTTTCTTTTCATTTCTTGTTGGTCAATGTTCAGCATTTCTCCTAACAGCTTTATCATCCGTTCGATCAGCTCTTCTTCCTTATCCTCAAATGTATTTTGAGATCTTGATAAGTAAGATATCTTTTCCATTTCCGGTGTTATCACTGCATCTTCTAATTTTTTCATTTGTCTGTATCTGTCTGTTAATTCCTTCCTTTAGGTCCTCCATCTTTGGATCCGTTTCTTCTAATTTTCCTTCTGTTTTCTGGGTTACTAGTTCCTTTGTAGTCATTGTCTGGATTTGTAAGTTTAGGTTAGAAAATTGTTCTTTTATCTCATTTGAATTATTTTTAGTCTCATCATGAAATAAAACAATTGTCTCTTGGATTGATTTCAACATAGAAAGAATTTCTTTCTGAGATTCATAACATTTTTTTGCTGGTATATCAAGCTGGGGGCTTCGGAGACAAGTGTTAAAAATGGTTTTTTATCATTTGCGGCTAAGTACGGAACACCCATTTTGTTTTTGTATGTAGTCTTTATAGTCCAATAGGGTCCCCAACACAGATAAGCAGCCCAAGAGGTTTTTTTCCCCTTTTCCCAGCTGCAGTCTGTAAAAGTGAGTGTCCAGGAACAACAAAGAGTCTTATCTGAGTCTGGGCTTCAAGCCAAGTTTCCTTTAAGCATAATAAATTGTAGTGCTGTGTTCGCCACTAGATGTCGTTGACACCATCTTCCAGCTTTCCAAATCCAAGCCTATTTTACAGACTTTCAAATATATTTTCTAAAAAAAAGTCTCAAAGGTACTTTTAGTCCCCAAATTTCAAAGCTATATATCTGTATTAATTCCAAATTGATCTTGTAGTTTTCTCTATTTTCCCCCAAAGCAATTAATTCGCTGCTTTTCTTTTCCTGAGGGAGCAGGGCAAAAACTTCCCTTTCCTCTCTCATCGGGGAGGACTCTTTGCTTTGGGCATTTTTTTCCCAGGAAGGTAGTATTGAGGTCATAAAAAGAGGATAAAGTCTCACCCAGTTCCATCCACATTGCTCAAAAATCGCTAGTTAGTGCTTATCTTCGGTTGTCAGCAGCTTCTGACTGGCCACATGAATGTAGCCAGTCTTCCCCCCACCGGTTTGGAGGGCTTCCTCGGATCCAGCGGAAGGGCTCCATGATCAACAAGGGCCCCCTCCTTTGTCACCTCTCTGGGGCAACTTTCGACCCCAGAAGACAGACATGGAAGACAGAGCCCCGTCTTTCTGCATCCGTCACGCCACAACGCCTAACCGGAAGTCCAGTTAATAATGATCTTAATTGATTTGTTTCAAGAGTGTATGTTATTTAAATTAATTAATAAATTGGTTTATGTCTATTTTTATACTACAGGGAGTCCTCGAGTTACGACAACAATTGAGCCCAAAATTTCTGTTGCTAAGTGAGACATTTGTTAAGTGAGTTTTGCCCCATTTTATGACTTTTCCTGGCACAGTTGTTAAGTAAATCACAGCAATTGCTAGTAACATGGTTGTTAAGTGAATCTGGTTTCCCCATTGATTTTGCTTGTCGGGTCACAAAAGGTGATTACATGACCCTGGGACACTGCAATTTCATAAATATGAGTCAGTTGCTAAGTATCTGAATTTTGATCACGTGACCATGGGGATGCTGCAACAGTTGTGTGAAAAACAGTCATATATCAATGACATTGTAATTTTGAACAGTCACTAAATAAACTGTTGTAATTCGAGGACTAACTGTACTCTAAAATTCATTATTCTGTCTTACATTCTAAAAAGGGACAGAACAGATTTTAAATTAACTGAAAGAGTACTATCATGCCTTTCATTGTCTTTTCTTCTTAAGATTAGAAATGTCCAAATGCTTTAATCTTATTAAATGAGATTAAAGACTTAGCTTTCAGTCTTTTTGCTCTGAACCCTGCTGTTTGAGTCCTTCATTGAAGTGCGATGCTCAAACTTGTACATAGTTCTTGATATGGGGCAGGACTAAATCAGATAAAGGGACACCAATACATAGAGTGATACAGAAATTGTGCTTAAAAGAACTCAGGCTGCGAAAGAAAAGGGATGATTTCAAACATCACTAACCAAGAGCAGTGGATGTCTCAGTGCTAGCCTTACCTGAGAAAAAGATATCTAGCCCTTTAGTTTTGCCTTCTGGGAACGAACAAAAGTCAAACAACTCACAAAATCCATCATAATGAATTCACTCATAAATGAAGGTGAAAGCCTTGCTTCTTCAGTTTCTAAGATTCTGTATTCCAAAACACTATTTATTGACATTAAACTTAATTAATGGAACTTTATGTGAATCTTTCTTCCCTGATCATATTCTGCTGTCAAGACATGATAATATTCTCTGCTGACACAACCTAAAAGTGTATTTGCCTTCTATCAACTATATTGCACTGCTGACTAATAAGGAATCAATATTATTCCAGGATATTTTTTACAAGTACATTACCAAGTCATACATACTCTCCAGATATCTCAACATTTGATTCCTTAAGGGAGGAACTTTGGATTTCTCTCTCTTTATTCACTTTATGAATTTTAACCAATTTCTCTATTCTAACAAAATCATTTTGAATTTTATTTCTACTTTTTAAGGTATTAACTCTCTTACCCAATTTCTTGTAATCTGCATATCTGAGGGAACAATCCAAAACACTGAACATCAAGACATTTTTTCCTATGTTGGTAGGGAGGTTTTTTTCAGATCAAAAGGAATTCAATTCTACAAAGTATCAGGGATAGTCTACAGATTGCAACCTTTCTTTTTATATCATATGTTGATATCCTAACATTAAATGCCACTTTTACCATAACTCTCCCAGAGTGGAATATAAGAAAAAGGTTGTGTGTTTCAAGAGAAAGAACCAACAACCCATAAATGCTGTCTGCAAAACTGAGATACAAGGTTCTTGCAATTACTTTTTTTCTACCATATAATTATTGACAGTGTTGATTAGTGCTTCATGATATACATATATTAATTAATTAACTACAAGAGACTCATTAATCCTGGGATGGGTAAGCAAAGATGAACTCACCAGTGATGTACAGGAGGCAGGGTGGTTATATGGATACCACCAGACGGTCTTGTAAATATTAATATATTGAATGAAAAGAGACACCAGCAAGTAGATGAAAAAGAGGAATTCAAATAGAAGGTTTCCATCCACAGGGAGCTCTGGGATTCGGCAGTGTCTCACAGGCTCAGGAGTAATCAGGGCGGTGATAGGAGGAGCAGAAAGACTGAGAGTACTACCATTCCTGAAATCAAAAATAATTGTTACCACTGGTTGAACAATGGTACTTAGCATCTAGATGTTAAATTATTTATTAGTTTGATAACATAGATTTGCAACAGATTTTTTAGAACCCAATAACATAGGTTAATGTAATCAACAGAGAGTCATATGAGATGTAAAGATTAATAACATTATGGCATAAGCTTTTATGGACGATATACTACATCATCTGATTAAGTTTTCCATTACACAATGCATTAACTGGAGATTTAGGAATTCCATTTTTCCCTAGAAACAATAGTTACTAGGTTTCAGATGCTTAGTTTAGGTTTAGGTTTCAGATGCTTCTATTGCATCAGGCCCAAACTGTTAAGTCGGAAGATGCTTTAGCTGAATATAAAGGCATTTGGCAATTGCAGGCAGCCCAATTTATTTTTGCAAAACTTCAAATGTTTTAAAAGACTGATTAACAAACTATGAAAGTTATATAAATTTTCCTCCCTCCCCAAAACAGAAATAATTTGAAAAATTAAACTGTCCACTTACATTACTGCCTGTCCATTGGAGCCTTCAACCCCTTCAAAAAAATACAAGTTAAACCCCAGACATCAAGGCTGTCCTGCTCTGGTCATATTGAGATGAATAAGGTATCAAAACAATACAATGAACACAGGGCAAAAGCCTCCCTTAAAAATCAAGATTATGGAAAATTATCAACGGCTGGTACTCTTTTGGACGTAATAATATCCAATGATAACAGGGAATAAATAGATTTAGAAGCACAATGTTAGACTTAGACTTTACCTATTTCTCAGACCTGTTCCGTTGCCACAGTTCCCACCAACTAATGTCTGAAGAGAAGGCAAAGCTGAACGGCTTAGTTGTTGCCGGCTGGGTCCCCTCCTTCCACCGGGCATGACCAGGAAGCAATCCACCTCTTCCACCTCTGGCAGTTTTTGCCCTGATACTTATATAACAACGTGAAAAATTTCCCAAATCTACAAATGAGAAGGAAGCAAATTATGCCACAGAACCTTCTAAAACAAAGGAAAATGCAGCAGCTGCTCAAGAACTTCTGAAAGGTTTTTTATTGAAAGATGATTAAATAAAAATGAATTATGTTTATCAACTGAGATTAGCAGCGGTGGTAATCAGTCTATGCATTTGAATATGATCTTATATATATTTTCCACAGATAAAAGCAATAATTAAAAGTAAATGTACTTTTAGAAAAGTTCATAAAGGAACACTTTTAAAAAGATGTTGCATGAGGTTTTTTAAAGTATTATGCTTTAATATTAATTTGTTAAAAACAGAATACATCAACATTTCACTGAACTATTAGGACAGTGGTTTCAGATTATAAAATTTATAATTTGGAACACAGGTTTAAACTATTTCAAATTGCAAGTTTTTAAATCTAAAGTTGCATTATTTAATACACTAGAAATATTTCTGTATTATAAAAGATTTTTTACAGACTAAACTGAAGATTTAGAGTTGAAAGCAAGCTTTATCATATTATAATCAAAGCATATTTTGAAAATGCACATTGATCTTAAGATTTGCATTCATACAGCTTACTAGCAATGGTAGGGTTGGCTATTTTTGCAGTAAAACAAAGTTTGTACAAGTCATACGATTAGTACATTAATGAAAAATTGCATTAAACAACAAAAAACAATTGCAAGCTAAACTTAAATAACAAATTAGAACAAATAGATGACTTTGGGTACCATGGCAGATAGAAAAATGAGAATGTTTAAGATAGGATGGTAAATGGCAGAGTGCTCTTTTCCAAGCAATGAATGTTTCTCAACAGAAATAAAAATGGCTCTAAATAAGAATGTGCTTCTATTCAGTTCGATCTGTAGACAAGAGATAGTGTATCAAGAGAAATACTTGAAAGCTGAATAAAGTAGGATGCACTGCGACCAATACAAAAAGAAGTTCATTGAGTTAATTGGTCATGCAGAAAGAATGAATGAGGAATGAGCAAATATTTATGAATTTATTTTACAGTATTTATAACCTGTCTAAGTGAATCTGGGCTGTGTATAATATCATCAAAAAGAAAACTAAACATAATGTCAATCAAAACAATATCAATCAAAAACAACAATCACAAAAACCCAAACAAAACCAAAGATAGGTACTCCCAGCCAGCCAAAAGTACACTGAAATAAAATTTTTAACATGTTTCCAGAATTGCAGCAAGGAGGGGGCTGCATATATTCTGGGAGAAAACATTTTACAAGGTGGAAGTTATGACAAAGGCCTGTTTTGTCAGCCACAACCTGCAGGCCTCATGAAGGCAGGGAACTTTTACTAGGCCCTCTCTTGATGAGCAGATTGGACAGGCAGATTCAATTCTGGAAAGGAGCCTCATATATCCTGGTACCATTTTACAGCTTTACAGATAATGGCCAGTCCTTTTTATTTTTTATTTATATTATTTATACAAATAGCTCAAGGCAATGAACATATCCAACACATCTTCCTCCTATTGTCCCAACAACAATCCTGTGAGGTAAGTTGGGCTGAGAAAGAATAACTGGCCCAAAGTCATCTAGCCGGCTTTTATGGCTAAACTTTCCACTTTCTAGCTGCTGCCTTAACCACTTGAACAAACTGACTCTGAAATATTTTTTCCTAAGGGAAAGAAATGGACTCGGGAAGCTACAGACCAATCAAATATCAATACCTGGGAAGATCCTGGAAAAGATAATCAAGCAACAAATCTGCGAACACCTAGAAACAAGCAAAGCTATTACTAAAAGCCAACATAGGTTTGTCAAAAACAGATCATGCCAGACAAAACTTATTCCATTCTTTGACAAAGTGACAAAATTAGTAGACTGGCAAAATTCTGTGGATGTAGTATACTTGGACCTCAGTAAGGCATTTGACAAAGTAGTCTACTTTGGTAAGATTGAAAAATGTGGAATAGGTTGCATCATTACAAGATAGATTTGTAACAGGCTAACCAACCACACTCAACTTGTAGTTCTCAATGGAACTACATCAACATGGCGGGAAGCATGCAGCGGAGTACCACAAGGCTTTGTCTTAGCCCAGTACCCTTCAACATCTTCATCAATGATTTACACAAAGGCATAGAAAGGGAAACTCATCAAATTTGCAGACGACATCTATCTGGGGAAGGAATAGCCAGCACTTTAGAAGGTGGAATCAAGATCCAAAAGGATATTGACAGACTTGAAAACTGAGCGCTATCCAACAAAATGCAAATCAGTGGTGTGAAAAGGAAGATTTTACACTTCGGCAAGAAAAACCAAATGCACAGACATAGTACAGGTGGTGCCTGGCTCAATAGCAGTAATGTGAAAGGGATCTAGGCATCCTAGTGGATAATCACTTAAGTATGAGCCAGAAGTGTTCCACAATGGCCAAAAATGCCAATGCAGTCCTAGTCTGCATCAACAGAAGGGCAGTATTAAGATCACGTGAAGTGTTAATACTGTTTTATACTGCACTAGTAAGACCACATGTGGAATACTGCATCCAGTTTTGGTCACCATGATACAAAAAAGATTTGAGACTCTAGAAAGAATGCAGAGAAGACCAACAAAGATGATTAGGGGACAGGAGGCTAAACCATATGATGAACAATTGAAGGAACCAGGTATGTCTAGTCCAATAAAGAGAAGAATTAAGGGTGATATGACAGCTGTCTTCCAGTATTTGAGAGGATCACACTGAAGAGAAGATGGAGTTATTCTCCAAAGCACCTGAAGCAGGACAAGATGCAATGGGTAGAAGATCATTAAAGAGAAATCCAACCTAGAATTAAGGAGAAATTTCCTGTCAATGAGACCAATCAGTGGAATGGTTTGTTGAGATGGAGGTTTTTAAGTAGAGATTGGACAGCTATTTGTTTGGAATGGTATAGATCTCCTGCTTGGCAATGAGTTGGACTAGAAGACCTCTAGAGTCCCTTCCAACTCTATAACTTTGAACCTTTAAGCCTAGAAGCCTATCAGCAATCAATATTTAAAACTAATATAGCTGTAATTCTATATTGGCAGGGCCAATAATCTTGCCACTACATTTTGTATCAGCTGCTGCTGCTTTATCATCTTTACAGCAATCTCATATAAATTAGTCCAATCAAATGATTAAAGGCATGAATTACTGAAAATATGAAGTGGAAATGGAGTAAGACAAAAATGTATATCAAGAAAGTGTGATAGAATGTGCACCTGGAGAAGCTTTCCTAGGGAGGATGCAGTACATTCTAGAGAGAAGCCCAAATTAAAAGGCTGCCCAGTCCTGAGATAGATAGGAGTTCAGGGTAGCCACATCCTAGAAAAAAAAACTGTTAAGGTAGAGTGTTATAGCTGTAATATTGACAAGATCTATCCATTAAGTATAAGCAAATACAGGATTGGACTCAATTGAATTTTACTCTGTTGTCCTTAGGCTTGAGCTTGATAGAAAGTCATGGTTGAATGAAGCTGATGAGATCCTCAAAGGATTTAAGGAATTTAAAGAACAAAAGGCAAACCATTTAGTTTTTTTCTTTGAAAAATCTTTGAAAATGGCTTTACTGAAATCCAGACTTCATGTTCAGATATGCAACGTTCACATCCATTGCAATCTCAATTTTAAAGATTCTGTATTGTAATATTCTGAATCCCATAATTCTTCCCTGACATGTAAGGATTTGTTTATGTAAAATTATGTAATAGAATAGAATAGAATAGAATAGAAGCTGGAAGGGACTTTGGAGGTCTTCTAGTCCAGCCCCCTGCTCAAGCAGGAGAACCTATACCTATACCTACCATATCTATATGCCATCTCCAATTGCTTGTCAGTTCTATACTTTTAAATATGATACACATTCAAGTGTTATTTCCAGTCATAATGAAAGCAACTAGGTTAAGCCAATAGTAGTAAAAACTGGTTATACTTTTGTTTTTGAAAAGGAAAGCACATTACAAACAGAATTTGCTTCTAAAAATAAAAATATTTATAGCTCTTTTGCTAATTTGATGATCATTCACAATAAAGTAAATGCTATTTTAAAAAGCACTCATGAATATTTCTCCACAGAAAATAAATAGCTCCTTGTAACTTCGAATTGTCACTAAACAAACTGTTGTAACTTCAGGACTACCTGTATTCAAAAGAAAACATCATACTCTCAAGATGTGTCCTGCACAAATGTATACAGAAGTGCAACTTACATAAGTCACATAACTGTTATAGAAACAATTAAATGCATATGTCGCACTACTCAGTGGAGCCACATCTTGCAAGTTTGGATTTCTAAGAAGTTTAAGCAGACTTAAACAAAAGAACAACATACAGTAACAGCAACATTCTTCATTATCAACAATAAACGAAAGTAAAATCTCCTTCAAATGGAACCCAAATCTTGCTATTTCTAAGACCCTGATAATACTCACAGAAGCAGCTTGCCACTGTCTTCTTTCAGGATGTTTTTTCCACTGTCCAAATTTAGCCCGTAGCTCTCGACTTCCCAGGAAGTCGTCCATCCAAGTAGTGACCAGGTCCGATCTTAGCTGCCTGAGATTAGGTAAGTGCAGCTAAATGTTTCTAGGTAAGACAGTCTACTTCCTACAGAAGTATTTTATTCTTCTCAACAAAAAAGTTGCTTGAATGAGAGCTAATGAAACACAAGAGGGGAAGAAAGAGCAAGGAAGATTCTAAAATGTTTGCGAAACGGAAAAGCCCCGAAGAAAGTGGGAAGGCCAGTAACTGAGTAGAACAACTGTTCACTAACCCAACGCGATGGGAAAAGGGGCAACGGGATAAAGCAGTTCTCTTAGCCGAGCAGCAAAGAAAGAAGCAAAGCACGACGGCGGCCTCCACTACTCCAAGCCCCAGGGCCGTGCTTGGCTACAACGGGGTGTCTCGGTTACACCATACACCACGGAGAGAGATGAGGAGGCGGCCATTCAAACCCGACTCACCGCCTCTCCAACAGCACCATGAGCGGTTTGCCTTCACCACCAGCCCGCCAGGTCGGGGAGCCCGCCAGGTTGGGGAGGGGGCGTAGCGCAGCCCTCCCAATTCCCTCCGCGTAGCTCTTTCCCCGCTGTGGCCGCGGCTGCTGCTGTAAACGCTGCTGTCCTGAAGAGACGTGGCAATGAGGATTGATGCGTTCATCAGTGCGCGACGGCAGGGAGAAGGCGGTATCTGCAAACGCGCTGACCAACCGGGGAAAGGAAAAGGGGCAAGAGTTATGGCAGCCATCTCGTGAGGGGCAAAAACTCCGAAACGCGAGAAACCGTGAGACTGTGGTTGCGTCCTCATGATGCATTAAATTACAACTAGCCAACCCTAATTTAACCTGGTCCACCTTGAGTACTTAGTCCGAGGGGTTCCCAGTTCGTGGTTCATTGGAAGCCAAATGTGTCTTAACGAACGTACCCTTGCCTACTAGTACCTCAGAAACTTATCTATGTAATATTTTTCACGCTCACGTATTTAGTAAGTCATAATTGCACAACGGACCAGATACTTTCCCGATTCATAGAGAATTGTTTATACCGTGGTTCTGAATGAATGCGACAAGAGCGAACGAGTTTGTTATATACAATCTCCTACTCGTCTCTTGCGAGGTCGAGAATTGACTCAAAGAATGACTTTTTAGTGTGCGCGCCCACCCGCTACCCGGAGACATCTTGGTGCCAAGGGACGAACGCGAGCCCGGTTTCCCCACCTCCATGCAGCGCAGTCGCGATTCGGGTTTACTTTTTCAGTGAGGCGTTCGGACATAAAGCAAGCGGAATGGAACAGTTGAGCACCAGTGTTTTTTTTTTCACCTCAACATGGGGAGAACAGCTTTAGAAACGCCGTTACAAAAGCGATGTTAGCTTACTGAAGACTCAACTTGGCGTCCGCTTACCTGTAAAGCAGCGGTGAAACGATAAACGAACCCACGCTTCCGCCCAGTTGGAGAGCGGAGGGGAGGGGGACGGGGGAGGACTCATAGTGTTTTTTCATTCGATTCTTCTTTCATTTTGGAATTGTTTACTTTCAGGCACTGTAAGGTGCCAGTATGATCCTTGAATGTTACCTGCTCTTTAATGTGACAGTTACTTGTTCAATCTCACTGCTCTACAATTTATGTATGATATAATAATGAAGCTGGCTAGCCAAACACACTAGAATTAATGTTGCAAGTCAATGAATACTTTCTTCATTGCATTCAAGAGTAGGCAATAAAAAGTCATCCCTTTCCCTGGTTAACTTTGTAATCATTTTTTATAGATTAATGTATTAATTCCCAATCAGTTTGGTTATTACACAAAGAGGTAAGGAAACCCCAACAGAAATACTGCTATATAAATATCCTCAAGGAACAAAAAATAGTTTATGTAAGGTTTTCAGTCATTACATTTTATATCCTTAATTTATTTCATGTTATTTTTTTATACCCTACCTTTCCTCTAGGGAACTCAAAATAATATACATCACATTCCCTTTTCTAATTTTCCCCAATAATGCTAGGAAATAGGTTGTGCTGAGAAGTGACTCGCCCAAATCAACCAATGAAGTTTTCCTGCTGAAAATGGACTTTGAATCTGAAACTTCCTGGTTCCAATGCAAGATCTTAAACCATTATGCCATACTCATTCTCATTGTAGCAGCAATCTAAGAACGTTTAAACACCAGCTCAGCAACACTTTAAATGAACGGTTATCACAGTTGAGAAAATTGCCCACAATAGAGATACACAAAAATATCTTGAACATCTCACAGAATTAATCATGACCCATGATGACAACTAATGGGTCACAATATTGAAAACTGCCAGTATATTCTGTTCTAAAAACACTTTCTTGTGCTCAGAATTCCAGCATATTAGGAATTTGTCCATCTAAAACATAGTGAATAAGTTAAGCTCAGCAATTTTATACTGAATTTAATGGAAACATCCAGTTTCTGAATATTTTTTCAAAAAAATCAATAAACCTGCAAAAAAACCTGACTGATTGCAATAACTACTATACAGTATCACAGTACTCTCAGGAAACTGATGCTATAATTTATGCAAAGAAATGTGATGTATGCAAAAACACACATATTACTATGGTTATATTTGCTTTTTTTTGTAGAAAATATTTTGGTAGATTTTGTAGAAAATAGCAATCCAGAGTGAAATGCCAGTTTTTTAAATTGAATTTCCAATAGTATTTTGTACAAATGGAAAACAAAAGTTAAAAAAGACTGATTTCAGTATTTGAAAAGAAAATGACAGAAAGAAAGCTGAATTTTTGGCCATTGAAGAAAATTCAGAAAAAAAATTGTAATGAATCATCCATTTCTCTCCTTAATTTATGCTGTTGAAAAAAATCATTTTTTAATCAAACAATGCTTTGGTGATGAATAAATTAATTCAATTTTCTGGTGTCAAGTTTCCAAGCACCTGTTAGGTATCGTAGTCGTATAAAAAGCAGGTCCCTGCCCATCTGCAACCAACTCCAGAAGGGAACCAACTTAGAACCTATGATTATTAAAAATAATAAAATTTATGTTATACATACATATACAAGGCAATTATTTCAGAATCACTAATTTTTAATTTGCTCTGAAATAAATTTATAGTTCTAATGTGAAATGTAGCAAAGAGGCACAAAATTACAATCTCAAGTGAAAATGGACAATATTCAGTTGTATCATTTTGCTAGCAGATTATTGTTCCCTAGTTTTCCCTCTCTAGCACTTATGCTCCAGAGAGTTGGGATGCTCCAAAGCATATCTGGAAATGCATGGGGCAATGTGAAGAGGCTGTAGAAGCAAAGATCTGCTTAGGTAATGGTAAACATATTCTATCTTTTCAACATTTGCTACCTAAAAATAGGATAACCAATTTTTGTATCCTTAGAGAGGATACAAGAGGTTCCACATAGGTTGGGGAGGTTGTGCGGAGGTGTGTGAATAGCCAGCACAAGTGTAGAGGGTCTGGAGAGGGTGCGTGGGTGGAGAAGACTTTACTCCAGGGACTTGCAATCTGCCCTGTCAGCTTTTGCATTGATTTTCTAGGGAAACAAGCAGGGAAAGGTGCAAATGGTAATCATGTGATGTTTGGCAATTGGTCATAAGTGCAAATGGGTTGCC
The DNA here is from genome assembly GCA_023970755.1 of Azemiops feae. Lineage (NCBI taxonomy): Eukaryota > Metazoa > Chordata > Lepidosauria > Squamata > Viperidae > Azemiops > Azemiops feae. The sequence continues at coordinate 22,318 of JALGBA010003683.1, forward strand.
AAGTGCCCTGATTGCGATCATGTGGCATGCTTGTAACTTCAAAGCTAGTTGTAAGTCTCTTTGTGCAGCAGTGTCATAACTTTGAACAATTGCTGAATGAGTGGTCATATGTACAGTGGGCTATCTGTGCAAAACCGTTCTTGTTAGATGGAGTACTTGTGGACTGGAATCATCTGAGCAACACAAAAAACAAAGCACTTGGCCCACTCAGAAGCCACTGTAAAATTGATTCTGCTAATTATAGGGGAAAAATGCTAAAAAAAACTCCTAGAATTAGTTCCTGCAGTTGGAAAGTATGTATCTTATCCCTTCCTTGCAACAATTTCCAGATATGTATTTCCAATTTAATGTAATTGAGCTTTCCAGTTTAATTTGTTTTTTAAGTTTTACTACTAAAATTAATTTTATCAGGTGGTTGAAGGTTTGATATATATGTATATTTAACTGTTGATTCTATTGATAAACCTCTTAATAGTGCTTGCTTTTATTTTGCTGTTATAGTATCGATACATGTTATTGATACAATAAAGTAACAGCCCTTTTTTGCAGCCAATATAGCAGTACAGAAGCAAGTCACGCCACAGAACAACAGTGCATGACACCTTCAAACTAGCAGATGGTAACTAAAGAATATAAGAACATTACTCATTGCATTAGTGTTAGCCTAAGGATTAAAGTACAGAGTTCTCTATTTCAAAAATTAGGAGTTACAAATTTCAATAAGAGGCTAAACTTTTGTGAAGTACAGTTTACTTTATCATTTCAAATTATTTTGAGTTTTATTGTGTTGAAATGCAGTCAAATTGGAGTATACAATGGAGTGTTTTGAGGTTGATACAAAATTTGTTTTATGTTGGTAAAATTTCTGGAATAGTTTAGGAATTAGTTTCTCTCAGAATCATCACCCAATAGGGATTCTTTTACCCCCCATCACGCCATAATCTTTATTAACTACTAGGAAAAATGATAGAAATCCACCGAAAAATAAAGTTTTGTAATATATTGACAGTGAGGAATATTAGGAAACTAAGGAGCAGTATGCAAAAGACCCTGTGTGGGGGAAATGGCTTAATTTTCTTAATAACTATACAGGTAGGCCTTGATTTACAACAGTTCATTTACTGACTGTTCAAAGTTACAACGGCACTAAAAAAAGTAACTTATGACTGTTTTTCACACTTACAACTACTGTAGCATTCCCATGGTCACATGCTCAAAATTTGGACACTTGGCAACTGACTCATATTTATGATAGTTGCAATATCCCGCACTTATGTGATAAACTTTTGCAACCTTCTGACAAGCAAAGTCAATGAAGAAGCTAGATTCACTTGACAACCATGTTACTAACTTAACAACTCCAATGATTCACTTAACAACTGTGTCAAGAAAGGTCATAAAATGGGGCAAAACTCACTTAACAAATGTCTCACTCAACAACAGAAAGTTTGGGCTCAATTTTGGTCGTAAGTTGAGGACTATCTGTATTAGAAGGTTTTGTGGAACAATAATTTAATATTTATATATTATCATGGGGAATATATTAAGACCACTGAACTTGTGGAACTCACCTGATCTCTAGAACTGATCTAAAATGACACAAAACGTAAAGTTTTCAACTGACCTTCAATTTCTGTCCAGTTGACAGCAATCTCTGTTATTGGGATTTTAAAACTTTGAGCTATGTAAAGAAGTTCCACATCAAAAGCCCTAAAACAGAAGAACAGAATATTTTCAAGATTCTTCTAAGTATAATAAATATCCATAACCAAATGAAAATAATGTTGCCAATTTTAATTTTTCTATGAAATAAAAAATAATTGTGATAGATGTTTCCCATTTTTCCAACTGTAAAAGCAGGTAATTGAATATTTATTCATTTTAATCCTCTAAGTAACACTAGGCAACTTACAACATATTAAAAACATACCAGTAGTAATAATAAAAAACTTAATTACTCTTATCAATGAAGCCAATAACAAGAACTGCGGGTTAAAATGCCAGTTCTCTACCTCAGGAGTTAATGAAAGGGCCACACAGTAAAACTATATAGTAAGACCTATAAAGCTAAGAATATATCTAATTAAGATATTGAGGCCTTTAAAACCAAAATTTATAATTTTTATTAAGAATTTTTATTATAATAGTAAAATTGTCAGAGGTAATAACATATCTTGTTTTAACTTTGATCAAATAAACCAATTATTTCCTTTTAAGGAGATCAAATCAGCCAATCCTAAAGGAAATCAACTCTGACTATTCTTTGGAAAAACAGATACTGAAGCTCAAATACTTTGGTCACCAATAAGAGAGGTTTCATTGGAAAAGACACTGATGCTGGGAAAGCAAAAAGAGAAGGGGATGGCAGAGAATAAGTAGTTAAGCAATTTCCAAATGTGATTAGAAAAGTATGCTAACTTTTAATGCCCTTTTAAAGGCACCGCAGTTTAAGCCAATAATTATTCCCTCATCCCTCAGAGCTCAAAATCTAGGGGAGACTGCTGCCTTGTGATGTTCTTGTGATGATCAACTTTCTGGAGCACTTGAGCGTGATCTCTTTTTGTCCAAAGAGGTTCTTTGTCGCAGTCTGACTTTGCTTTTCACAGAATTATCTTCAGTCTACCATTTCTTCTTCTGGAAGCCCAATATTGTGGCTACTATTTTCTGATTTTATTCTTCAAGCCTCCTTCAGTATTTTCATTGTTAGAACATTTGGCAGGTTTGTAAATCTTTCCTCTATCTAAAAACTTTAGTGTCCCCTGGTATCCAGTTTTTGAAATAATGAAATTGCTTGTTTTGTCTTGTAAAGATAAAAACAAAATCTATTTTCCAAGAGAAGCTGTTTTTATAATTAAATCCAAAATTTTACTGTAAAAGTTTCAATATATCAAATATATCTGGATCCTTAGTCTGTTTATAATTTTCTAAAACCAAAATTTTATTTAGCTTTTTGCTGTTTATTTAAGACTCTTAAGTTCTTAAGCTTATGATTAAAATTTTCTTTCATTCAGGATTGAAGGCAGACTCACCCAGTGTTTTCAGACTTGTTGGTCCAAAGCTAATAGTTTAGAAGTAGTTAATTAGCAATTTCCAAAAGTAAGTACAAAGTCAGGTTTGCAAACCTGATGTCTTTTAAAGATCTCCACTGCTGTTGCAAGCAAGATAGCTAATCTCATCATCTCCCAGCACTCAACTTTGCAGAAAACTGCTATCCTGCGGTCTCCTCACAAGAAGCAGTTGTCTGGAGCACATGCAGGTGATCTCTGGTCATCTCCTTATCCAGAGAAGTTCTACTCACTGATTCTTTGTTCTTTGTCACAGTCACTGGCTCTGCTTTTGCAGTTATCTTTCACAGAGTTCACTACATTTCCCAGAAGCCAGGCTTTTAAAACTACATTTGAAGGGTGTTCCTGGGAAGTGGCTAAATCCTGCTCACTTAAAACAACCAAGTCATTCTGAAGTTTCAAGATAAAATTGAACATGTAAACAACTAAAGAGTACACTGGGTTCCAGCAAAGCACTGGCAGTTTGCTGAGAAAAGCAGAACCAGAACTGATATATTTTTGGTCTACTACTTTTTAAAGAGGTGACAAAAGAAAAGACATTTTAATTACTATATAATGCTGGAATATTTTAGATAAACTTCTAATTATCCCTTACTACTAGGTTTGCATGCTAGCTATGCTATCTTTAGTCAAACCAAACAATTTGATTTCTTTGTTGTTGTTAGTTGCGAAGTCGTGTCTGACCGATCGTGACCCCATGGACAACGTTCCAGGCCTTCCTGTCCTCTACCATCTTCTGGAGTCCATTTAAGCTCACGCCTACTGTTTCAGTGACTCCATCCAGCCACCTCATTCTCTGTTGTCCCCTTCTTCTATTGCCCTCAATCTTTCCCAGCATTAGGCTCTTCTCCAATGAGTCCTTCCTTCTCATTAGGTGGCCAAAGTACTTGAGTTTCAACTTCAGGATCTGGCCTTCTAAAGAGCAATCAGGGTTGATCTCCTCTAGGACTGACCGGTTTGATCGCCTTGCAGTCCAGGGGACTCGCAGGAGTCTTTTCCAGCACCATAGTTCAAAGGCCTCAATTATTTTGCGCTCAGCCTTTCTTATGGTCCAACTTTCACAGCCATACATTGCAACTGGGAAAACCATGGCCTTGACTATACATACTTTTGTTGGCAGGGTGTAAGGACCCCCCTCAATTTACATCTTAAGAAGACAGAACTCTTGGAACAAGTTTTCCAACAGGAATCTTTATTAAGAAAAACTGACTGAAGGTGTGCTAGACAGGATCTGGGGAACCCCCCTGATCATTCAATGTTTTAAAGCGTTCCCAAGCAGTCCCACCCCACATTCCTTCCGGTCAATCCAAATTGGCAGATGGCTGGGTGTTAAATCCATCGGATCCCAAACGTTGCAATCTTCCCCCCTTTTTCCTTGCTGCCGGTAATAGGAGGCTTCATAGGGAGTGAGATCAAAGGCTGATGGCCGCATTGTTATTGTTAGTACTCCAGAGAGGGAATCCACAGAGGATGTTTATTTGTAGATGATAGAAGGAATGCCAGTCATAAACACCCGTGTTTACTCCCCCCCCTTTGTAGTATGACAGAATCCCAAAGAGAGTAAGAATTGGGTTTTCCCAGAGTAGATTAGTTAGAAATAAAATATAATTGGATTCTGACATCCGGCTCCCCTTAAAAATAAGAGAGGTCCACCTGTAGAGAAAACAAAACAGGTATAAAAGTTAGTCTGGCTTGTTAGGATACTCTGTATGAAACTTCTTTAAAAGCTTCGGGGCTTTGACATCATGTTTATGGACCCACTCGTTGTGAGAGGCGGGGAGGTGCTTCCATGCTACTAGGTATTGAGTTGACCCATGATATTTTCTAGAGTCCAGGATTTCCTTTATTTCGAAATGTTGTTCCCCTTCTATCATGATTGGTGTTGGTGGGGGGGGAATTTTTGGCCGTAAGGGTGACTGTTGTTCTCTTTTCAGCAAACTGCAGTGGAAAATTGGGTGTATTTGCCTAAGATTCTTGGGTAATTCTAATTCTACTGTTACCGGGTTTATGATTCTTTTAATTGGAAAAGGCCCTATATATTTTGGTCCAAGTTTTTTACAGGGTTGTATGGATTTTAAATATTTTGTAGACAGATAGACCATTTCTCCTATAATGAATGGTGTGGGCTCCACCCTTTTCTTATCTGCTTGTGCTTTGTATGCTTGCCTAGCTTCCTCTAGAGCTTTTCTCACTATTGGCCAGGTGTTTTGTAATTGTTCCATCCATTCTTTCAGTGATGGGATTTCTGGTTCGTTTGGGGTTAGTTCTGGCATGGGGTTGAAACTTTGGCCGGTAGCTATTTGAAAAGGAGTGTAACCTGTGCTGGAGTGGACTGCATTATTGTAGGCAACCTCTGCAAACGGCAACAGGTCCGTCCAATCTGACTGCTGGAAATTTAGAAAACATCTTAAATATTGCTCAAGTACTCCGTTACATTTTTTCTGATTGACCATTTCCCTGAGGGTGATGGCTAGACGTCAGTCCCTGGGTGGTCCCTAAAAGAGATAGAAATTCCTTCCAAAACGCAGATGTAAATTGCACTCCCCTATCAGATATGATGCGTTGGGGTGCCCCATGCAATCTGTAAATATGTTGCACAAAAAGTTTTGCTAAAGCTTTTGCGGTGGGGATCTTTTGGCAAGGAATAAAGTGAACCTGTTTGGAAAATAGGTCCGTGACCGTCCAAATGACAGTATTCCCATTGCTTTCTGGTAATTCCACTATAAAATCCATGGCTATTTCCCTCCAGGGGGCTGAGGGATTTGCCACTGTTTGTAACAGTCCTGGTGATTTCCCTTGCAGCCTTTTTGCCATTGCACACTTTGGGCAGCTGGCCACGTAACTTTCTATGTCTTTTTTCATGGATGGCCACCAAAATTGCCGTTTAATTAAGTGTAATGTTTTTACAAATCCAAAATGCCCTGCTGATTTTGTGTCGTGGCAAAGTTGCATGAATGTGATTCTTTGGGTGGTCGGTATATATAACTTCTCCCCCACCCAAGGCAGTCCGTCTTTCATTGTGCACACGTGTTTATTTTTCTGGAACCATTCATCTGTTTCCAAACTTTTCCGGAATTCAATTCCGGTCTGGCTATCCAGCTGTGGTTTTAATTTAACTTGGGCTCTGGTAGTCACTGGCGCTGCTAGTTGTGATTCTCCCATGATCGGTTTAGAGTCGGTGGCTCGCGTGCTGTTATATTGGGGCATGCGAGATAATGCATCTGCCAGAAAGTTCTTTCCCCCCGGCAAATGCTTGAGCTTAAAATTGAATTGGTGAAAATGCTGGGACCAGCGGGCTTGCTTGGGGCTGAGTTTTCTGGGTGTTTTCAAGGCTTCCAAATTTTTGTGGTCTGTCCACACCTGGAAAGGGATTTTATTGCCTTCAAGGAATTGGCGCCATGTAAGTAATGACCAACGTATCCCATATGCCTCTTTCTCCCACACGGGCCAGCGCTGTTCCGTTTCAGTGAGTTTCCTGGACGTATACGCGCAGGGTTGTAACATCCCTTCCTCATTTTCTTGTAATAATACAGCCCCCACTGCTACATCACTTGCATCCGTCTGTATTACGAAGGGTTTATCCATGTCTGGGTGTCTCAGTACTGGTTCGGCAGAAAAAAGCCTCTTTAATCTCTCAAATGCCGCTTGGCATTCCATTGTCCATTTTAGTGGCTGGCTAGGTTTCACTGAGGATTCTCCCTTCGTTTTTAGTAAGCTCGTGAGAGGCAGGGCTATCTGGGCAAATGAGGGGATGAATTGGCGGTAAAAGTTTGCAAAACCCAGGAAACTTTGCAGTTGCTTTCTTGTGCGAGGTGGTGCCCATTCTAATACTGCCCTGACCTTTTCTGGGTCCATTTCAATGCCCTGTGGGGATATGCGGTAACCTAAGTAGTCTATTCTTTCCTGGTGAAATTCGCATTTTGATAATTTGGCATATAGGTGGGCGGCTCGCAGTTTCTTTAAAACCGCTCTGACTAGGTTGACATGTTCCTCTTTTGATTCGATGAAGATAAGGATGTCGTCAAGATAAACCAGGACCCCCTTAAATAGGTGCTCCCTTAGTACCTCATTGATTAATTGCATAAATACTGCGGGGCCCCCTTGTAATCCAAAAGGCAAAACTTGTAAATTTGTAGCACCCCATTGGGCAATTGAATGCAGTTTTCCATTCATCTCCTTCCCTAATTCTCACGCGGTAATACGCTTCCCTTAGATCTAGTTTAGTAAAAATCTTTCCTTTCGATAGGTGTGATAACATGTCCTTCATGAGGGGTAGGGGGTATAGGTTGCTTTCACTGATCGCATTCAAGAGCCTATAATCAACGCATAAGCGTAAAGAGCCGTCCTTCTTCTCTCTAAAGAGGACCGGAGCGGCCACCTTAGGTTTGGCTGGTTCAATGAACCCCCTTTCTAGGTTTTTCTTTATAAATCTCTCCATTTCCTCCTTCTCCTTTGGGCTCATGGAGTATAATCTGGGCTTTGGGAGTTTTGCCCCGGGCTTGAACTCTATGGCACAGTCCGTGGGTCGGTGGGGGGGAAGCTCATCCGCCCTCTCCTCACTGAAAACTTCAGCCAGGTCTCTGTATTCCTCTGGTATTTCTGGTAGCCCCTTTTCTTCACCCATGGACGCTATTTCCGTTTTTAATTTTGATGGATCCCCTTGGGGTTTTAAGTCTGTAGGGTCCTCCTTCAGGAAATTGATTTCTTTCGTCCTCCAATTTACCCAGGGGTTCCATTTTGTTAACCATTCCAGCCCTAGGATCATCGGGCATTCCATGCCTGGGGTCACTATAAACGTTAGGTCTTCCTCATGATTCCCCAGGGATAGGTGGATTGGTAACGTGGCTAGGGTAGCTGGCACCCCCCCTGCTATGGACCCATCTAACTGACCAAATGAGATTGGTTGTTCCAGCCTCCTCACTGGGATGCCCAGATTTCCCACTAGAGTCGGGCTAATTAGGCAGCGGGTGCAGCCAGAGTCTATTAAGGCTTTCACTTTTACAGCTTCGGGCATGGAGGGGGCTAATATAGTCACTGTCTTGAGGATGGGTGGGATGGATCCACTTACCAGTGGTTCACCCTCCGAGGTGTCATCTGAGGCGTCCACCGGCCCTGCGGTGTAGGCTGGGGCTCTTTCCTCACGATGGGTGGAGGTAGGGGATTCCACAGCTTCTATTCCTCTCATGGCAGATTCTTTTGACTTAGCTGGGGACTTCCCAGATTTGCTGGCCGGTGGTCTGTCTGGGTTGTGCTGGGGGGCTTTTGAGCGGCATTCTACAGCCCGATGCCCCTCTCTCCCGCATTTGAAACAGCCCATTGGTTTCTTGGCCATAGCCGATGGCTTTGCTGGTTCGCGCGTTGGTTCAGGCGGTGAGCGGCTCCATTGTTTTCCTCGGCGGTGCCTCTTCAGTAGGTCAATCTCTGCTTCCTCTGCCAGGACGTACCATTCGTCGAGTTGGTGTGGGTCCCCCCGGGGCAGGCAAGCGTCATATAGGTCGTAATTCAGACCGTCTTTGAAATGGCTAAGGAGGATGTCTTCCGGCCAGTTCAGCTTGCTGGCAATAGTTCGGAATTCTTGCGTATATTCAGCTACTGGCCGTCTGCCTTGCCTCATCGTTTTGTTTCTTTCACGTGCTTTGCGATCAGCCAGGTGGTCTTCAAATCGCCTTCTCAGAGAGGACATGAAACGGTTGAAGTCATTGAGCTCTGGGGCATTGGAATCATGCAAATTCACCACCCAATCAGCGGCCGGTCCATCCAGAGCAGATTGCACGATCCGGATACGGGCTTTGTCGCTAGGGATGTGTCGCCCGTGTTCCTCCATGTAGCCAAGGACTTGGGTTAGGAAGAACCCCAAGCGTGTCGGCTCCCCCTTGAATTTTGCGTCCAACGGCGGAAGTCTTTGAATGGAGCGGTGTCTTCTTCGTCGGTATTGTCTTCCATCTGGATTTCCTTCTGCAGGTTGGCGGGGGGTGGGGACTACTGGATCAGCGGATGTCCCCGGGGCTGCAGGTTCCAATTCCCCCTCAGTGTCTCTCCAGTTGCGGCTCCAGGAGTTGGTGCAGTCGTGGGGTTCAGGATTCTCCTCTCCTAGGGAGCTGAGGGTTCTCTTCATCAAGTTGATAGCTTTCTCTAGGATCCAGTTCGAGTGCTGTGCCCAGCTTCCTTCATCTTCGCTTATGTGCAGGGATCTCTCCATCTCCCGCTTCCATCCTGGTTGGTTGGCCCCCCGTCTCAGGGTCACCTTTCTTGATTTCTTTTCCCACTCGCCTTTCTTTCCAACGCCCATTGACCACCGAGGCTTGTGGTTACGCGTCTCCACCACCTCTTCTCCTGAGGAATCTGACCCTTCAGATCCGGATATTTGGCAGGTTTCCAGTTGGGGCAACGGCTCCCTCTCTGGGGGGCTTTCCCCCTTCCCTGCTTCGTCGTCTGACATGGTAATTTTTGCAAAGTCCCCCGGCAAGGTTCTTCCTTCCAGGTTGACTAATTTTGCAGATCCTGTCTAATGTAAGGACCCCCCTCAATTTACATCTTAAGAAGACAGAACTCTTGGAACAAGTTTTCCAACAGGAATCTTTATTAAGAAAAACTGACTGAAGGTGTGCTAGACAGGATCTGGGGAACCCCCCTGATCATTCAATGTTTTAAAGCGTTCCCAAGCAGTCCCACCCCACATTCCTTCCGGTCAATCCAAATTGGCAGATGGCTGGGTGTTAAATCCATCGGATCCCAAACGTTGCAATCTTCCCCCCTTTTTCTTGCTGCCGGTAATAGGAGGCTTCATAGGGAGTGAGATCAAAGGCTGATGGCCGCATTGTTATTGTTAGTACTCCAGAGAGGGAATCCACAGAGGATGTTTATTCATAGATGATAGAAGGAATGCCAGCCATAAACCCCCGTGTTTACTCCCCCCCCTTTGTAGTATGACAGAATCCCAAAGAGAGTAAGAATTGGGTTTTCCCAGAGTAGATTAGTTAGAAATAAAATATAATTGGATTCTGACACAGGGTGATGTCTCTGCTTTTTAGTATGCTGTCTAGATTTGCCATAGCTTTCCTCCCCAGGAGCAAGCGTCTTTTAATTTCTTGGCTGCAGTCCCCATCTGCGATGATCTTGGAGCCTAGGAAGATAAAATCTGTCACTACCTCCATTTCTTCCCCATCTATTTGCCAGGAATTGAGAGGGCCGGATGCCATGATCTTGGTTTTCTTAATGTTGAGTTTCAAGCCAACTTTTGCACTCTCCTTCTTCACCCCATCAAGAGGCTCTTTAGTTCCTCTTCACTTTCTGCCATTAGAGTGGTATCATCTGCATATCTTAGGTTGTTGATATTTCTCCCGTAATCTTAATTCCAACTTTTGATTCATCTAGCCCTGCCTTTCTCATGATGTGCTCTGCATATAAGTTAAATAGGCAGGGTGACAGAATACAGCCTTGCCGGACTCCTTTCCCAATTTTGAACCAATCAGTGGTTCCGTGTCCAGTTCTCACTGTTGCTTCTTGACCCGCATATAGGTTTCTCAAGAGACAAATAAGATGGTCTGGTACTCCCATCTCTTTAAGAACTTGCCACAATTTGTTGTGATCCACACAATCAAAGGCTTTAGCATAGTCAATGAAGCAGAAGTAGATGTTTTTCTGGAACTCCCTAGTTTGTTCCATGATCCAGCGTATGTTGGCAATTTGATCTCTAGTTCCTCCTTCTGGAAGTTCTCGATCCACATACTGCTGGAGTCTAGCTTGTAGGATTTTAAGCATAACTTTACTTGCATGTGAAATGAGTGCAATGGTACGATAGTTTGAACATCCTTTGGCATTGCCTTTCGTTGGAATTGGAATGTAAACTGACCTTTTCCAATCCTGTGGCCACTGTTGAGTTTTCCAAATTTGCTGGCAAATTGAGTGTAGCACTTTTACTGCATCGTCTTTTAAGAGTTTGAATAGCTCAACTGGAATACTGTCACCTCCACTAGCTTTGTTGTTGCTCAGATTTCCTAAGGCCCATTTCACTTCACATTCTAGGATGTCTGGCTCGAGGTCAGTGACCACCCCATCGTGGTTATCAGGGATGCTAAGCTCGTTTTTGTATAGTTCTTCTGTGTAATTTTGCCACCTCTTCTTAATCTCTTCTGCCTCTGTTAGGTCCCTGCCATTTTGGTTCTTTATCATGCCCATCTTTGCATGAAACGTTCCCTTCATATCTCCAATTTTCTTGAAGAGATCTCTGGTTCTCCCTATTCTGTTGTTTTCTTCTATTTCTTTGCACTGTTCATTTAAGAGGGCATTCTTATCTCTTCTAGCTATTCTCTGGAATTCTGCATTCAATTGGGTGTATTTTTCTCTTTCTCCCTTGCCTTTCGCTTCCCTTCTTTCCTCAGCTATTTGCAAAGCTTCCTCAAACAGCCATTTTGCTTTCTTGCATTTCTTTTTCTTTGGGATGGTTTTAGTTGCTAGCTCTTGTACAATGTTGCGAACTTCCGTCCATAGTTCTTCAGGCACTCTGTCTATCAGATCTAATTCCTTAAATCTATTTGTCACCTCTACTATATATTCATCAGGGATATGATTTAGTTCATACCTGAGTGGCCTAGTGTTTTTCCCTACTTTCTTCAATTTAAGCCTAAATTTTGCAACGAGAAGCTCATGATCTGAGCCAAAGTCAGCTCCTGGTCTTGTTTTTACTGACTGTATAGAGCATGGGTCGGCCAGCTGAAACATCCAACGAGCCGCACGGACCCGTTTCCCTAAAAAAAAAAAACCCCTGGGAGCCGCACCCGCCCGCGCATGCGCGCCCGCCCGCGCATGCGCGCCCGCATGCGCGTGCGCACCCGTTCGCGCACGCGCACCTGTTCACGCATGCGCACGCGCACCCCGTTCGCGCATGCGCACCCGCCCGCGCACGTGCGCATGCGCTCCCCAAAATGGCGGCGGAAGCTCCGGAGCCGCAGGTGATGCCTCAAAGAGCCGCATGCGGCTCCGGAGCCGCGGGTTGCCGACCCGTGGTATAGAGCGTCTCCATCTTTGGCTGCAGAGCACATGGTCAATCTGATTTCTGTGTTGACCGTCTGGTGATGTCCATGTGTAGAGCCGTCTCTTGGGTTGTTGGAAAAGAGTGTTTGCTTTGACCATCGTATTCTCTTGACAAAATTCTATCAGCCTGTGCCCTGCTTCATTTTGTATTCCAAGGCCAAACTTGCCTGTTATTCCGGTTATCTTTTGGCTTCCTATTTTAGCATTCCAATCCCCCATGATGATAAGGACATCATTTTTTGGTGTTGATTCTATAAGGTGCTGTAGGGCTTCATAGAACTGGTCAATTTCATCCTCTTCAGCACCAGTGGTTGGGGCATAGACTTGGATTAGTGTGATATTGAATGATTTGCCTTGGTTTTGCACTGAGATCATTCTGTCATTTTGGGGATTGTATCCCAGTATTGCTTTTCCTACTCTTTTATTGACTATGAAGGCTACTCCATTTCTTCTGAGGGATTCTTGCCCGCAGTAGTATACCTGATGGTCCTCTGAATTAAATTCACCCATTCCTGTCCATTTTAGTTCGCTGATTCCTAAGATGTCGATGTTCAGTCTTGTCATCTCTTGTTTGACCACGTCCAGTTTGCCTTGATTCATGGATCTTACATTCCAGGTTCCTATGGAGAAAAGATCTTTACAGCATCGGACTTTCCTTTCACCACCAGATGCATCCACAGCTGAGCGTCCTTTCGGCTTTGGCCCAGTCGCTTCACTCTTTCTGGCGCTACTAGTACTAGCCCTCTGCTCTTCCCCAGTAGCATATTGGACACCTTCCGACCCGAGGGGCTCATCTTTCAGCGTCATATCTTTTTGCCTTTTGGTACTGTCCATGGGATTTTCATGGCAAAGATACTGGAGTGGGTTGCCATTTCCTTCTCCAGTGGATCACATTATGTCAGAACTCTCTGCTATGAGCTGTCCGTCTTGGGTGGCCCTGCACGGCATAGCTCATAGCTTCATTGAGTTACGCAAGTCCCTTCGCCACGACAAGGCAGTAATCCATGAAGGAGACCAGGGCTTTTCAACCTTTTCAGAGATTGTGAAAAGTAAAAAGTTGAGTTCACTGTTAATGCTTCCTTCTACTGCAACAGAGGAAGTCAGAAGTCAATGCCTTTTCTTTTCTTTTTCCCTTCTCCCCCTCACATTTCCCTTTTTCTCTCATCCTTTGCTCGCAAAAGCCCCCTCTCTCACTCACACTTTGCTCGCAAAAGCCTCCGCTCACTCTCACTCCCCGGTCTCTTTCAAAGGCCTCTCACTCTGTCACTCCCCCCCCCCGTCTCTTTCAAAGGCCTCTGCTCGGTCTCTCACTCACTAACTCCTTGGCCTCTTTCAAAGGCCTCTTGCTCGGTCTCTCCCTCACTCACTCCCCCATTGCTTCCAAAGGTCGCTTGCTCGCTCGCTCACTCACTGCCCCGTCGCTTTCAAAAGCTGCTTGCATGCTTGCTCACTCACTCACTGCTGTCGCTTCAAAAGGCCACTTGCTCTCTCTCTCTCTCACTCACTTCCGTCACTTCCAAAGGCAGCTTGCTCGCTCGTCTCTCATTCACTGCCCTGTCGCTTCCAAAGGCTGCTCGCTCGCTCACTCACTGCCCTGTCGCTCGGAAAGGCCCCTCTCACGCTCTCCCTCCTCACTGCTTCACTAACAAATGCCTCTTCTATTCTCTTTCTCCATTTTTTTTCCTCTCCCTCTCCCGCCAAAACCTGCTCCTTTTATAGCTTCTCCTTTCTCTGCCCTCCTCCTCCTCCTTCCAGTGCACCGGAAACTCCAATCAGCATGCAGCCGTGTGCGCGCAGATCCTGGGGCTTCTGCCGAGCCCTGCAGCTCCAGCTGATCTCCTTCAGGTCTGTGAGGTGCCGCTTTAGTTGGTTCCCTCCCCCATTACATTTGGCTAGGGGTTGCGTACCGCCTGCCAGGTGCTAAAGTACCACCAGTAGTATGCGTACTTCCGGTTGAAAAGCCCTGTTTTAGACCACTCGTTCGTGCCTGAAAACTCCATTGTTGCCACCTAGGATCAATTCAGCTTAGTGTGATTATTTTCTTACAAAGGCATTATAAGCAGCTCATATGCAGGAGGGGCATTTCACAGGTTTGGTAGTGAAGGAGATCAAATATGCAATCTTCACTAGAGTCTACACTAAACAAAAAAAGATGGAAAACGTAGAAGGGCTGCTTCTCCTTTGGACACAGAGGAGGCTACTACTCTGGTAGAGACAAGTGTCCATGCTAAGCCTGTAGTAAAAGAAGGCAGTCAGAACAGTCAGAAAAAAGGCTAGGCTCAAGATACTCAGGTCAATATCATATCTGAAAAGTGGAGGCAACAGTGAGAAGAAAGGTTTTGGTTAATTAAAAAAGAGGAAGAACAACAGATTTGGAGAGAGACAGAGAAGAAGATATCAACATCTTAAATTAGCATGGAAGAAAATATAAAAGTTTATTTTGCTACATTTGAAAGAGCACCCAGTTTAACAGTTCTAAGGGCTTGATATATAGCAGACTTCCAGCTAGGGAAGTAACTGATTACTATGTTAAAGAAAAAGGTAATCCTATACCAATACTATGTACCTCCCTTATACTGAGGCAGTTTAGGAGCTACATTTATGTCTATAGTGACTATATTTTCCTGAGGAAAAAATAAAAAAACCTAAAAAAGGAACAAATCTGAAAAAGGTCCATGAACATAAAAAATGCAATTGTTTATCTTTATAACTTTGCTGTACAAAGGAAAATTTAAGAGCAAAGCCAAGAAAAACTTGCATATTTTTATTTATTTTTTCTTTCTGGGAACTGCAGGGAACTCAAGAGTTAACAGAATGATTTGACCATTACAGGCAACATCTGATGGTTATTCTCTCTCAATTCCAAGTAATAATGCCATTATCCCAAGAAAAAAATTAAGTCTAATATGTGACCATTGATATGAGTTAGGCTTTTAACAACTTGAGTTAAGTCCATGGTTGTCACGAAGTCCCAAGTGTCTGTGCCCATGGAAGACAAATGCCAATCCAGCCAGAGCTTCAAGCAGCTCAAGAGGGGAGGCAAGGAGGTTAGTATAGTCGCAGCAATCCCATTTGGCCCCCCGACTCACAAGCAGCTATATAAAAACCACTAGTGTCTCTTATGGCCATTCCATTCATACATGAATTTACATTATATAGAATCAGAATCATAGTGCTGGAAAGGACCTTACAGATTTTCTAGTTCAACCCCCTGCCCAAAGCAGTAGATCTTAGACTATCCTGGAGAAATGGATGTCCAATATTTTCTTGAAAACCTACAGTGATGGAGCACCTACAAGTCCAGGAAGAGAGCTGTTCCATTGTTTTCATTGCCAGGAAATTTCTCCTTAGTTCCAGTTTAGATCTCTCTTTAACAAGCTTCCACTCATTGTTTCTTGTCCTGTCCTCAGGTGCTTTAGAGCAGGGCGTTTCAACCCATGATACGCGTACTACCAGTGGTACTTTAGCACCTGGCAGGTGGTATGCGACCCCTAGTCAAGTGTAGCAGGGGAGGGACCCAGCTAAAGTGGCACCGCACAGAATGGAGATCAGCTGGAGCTGCAGGGCTCGGCAGAAGCCCCAGGATCGGCGCACGTGGCGACATAGTAATTGGAGCTTCCGGCACACCCGGAAGAGAAGAGGAGGAGGAGGGTGGAGAGAAGAGAAGGTATAAAAGGGTTTTGGCAGGAGAGGGAGAGAAAGAGTGAGAAGCGAAGAGGTTTTTCTTAACAAAGCAGTGAGGAGAGACAGAGTGAGCGACCTGTTTTCAGAGGAAGGGCGAGCGAGAGGCCTGTTTTCGGAGGAAGGGTGAGTGAGCGAGTGGCATGTTTTCGGGGAAGGGAGAGTGAGCGAGTGGTGTGTTTTCGGGGGAAAGGTGAGCGAGCGAACGGCGTGTTTTCGGGGGAAGGGCAAGCGAGTGAGCGGCATGTTTTCGGAAGGGCGAGCAGCATGTTGACAGAAGGGCGAGCGAGCGAGCGGCGTGTTTTCGGAAGGGCGAGCGAGCGAGCGGCGTGTTTTTGGAAGGGCGAGTGAGTGAGCGAGCGATGTGTTTTTGGGGAAAGGGCAAGCGAGCTGGGCAGGAGCCCCAGGACCGGCGTGCACTTCTGCAGGGCTATGGGGGCTCAGCAGAAGCCCCAGGATCGGTGTGCACACCTACAGCTGATCGGCGCTTCTGCTGAGCCCCCCAGAAGCGCCAATCAGCTTGAGCCTGGCGCTGATCCTGGCGCTTCTGCTGAGCCCCGCAGAAGCGCCGATCAGCTGGAGCCCTGTGCTGATCCTGGCACTTCTGCTGAGCCCTGACAGCCCTGCAGAAGCGCCGATCAGCTGTCAGGGCTCAGCAAGTGCCAGGATCAGCGCAGGCAGGCAGGCAGGAAAGAAGATGGGAATGAGAAGGAGGGATAGAAGGAGGGAAGAGAGGGAGGGAAGGAAGGAAGGAGATGGGAATGAGAAGGAGGGAGGCAGGGTGGGAGGGAAAAAGAAAGGAAACCCCCCCCCCCACGGTAACCACAATGCTAATGCGGCCCTCAATGAAATTGAGTTTGACACCCCTGATATAAAAGGTTAAGTGAATCTGGTTTCCCCATTGAAAGGTTGCAAAGGGGATCACATGACCTTGAGACACTGCAGCCATCATAAATATGAATCAGTTGCCAAGCCTCCGAATGTAAATCACATGACCCTGAGAATGCTGAAACGGTCATAAGTGTGAAAAATGGTCATAAGTCACTTTTTTCTGTACCGTTGTAACTTTGAACAGTCACTAAGCGAACTGTTGTAAGTCGAGGACTACCTGTACTTTATAACTTTTTTCCTTTGGGGGGGGTCATCAAGTTTTTGACACCTTGCTAGGCGACTGGTGGTACTCGGATATTGCCATATCCTAAAAGTGGTACAATGGGTGAAAAGGTTGAAAAGCCCTGCTTTAGAGAATAGATCTACCTCCTCTTCTCTGTGACAGCTCCTCAAATACTGGAAGACAGTTATCATGTCATCCTTAATCCTTCTCTTTTAGAAATACCTACTTCCCTTAGCTATTCATCATATGGTTTAGCCTCCAGACCTCTTATTATCTTTGTTGCTCTTCTCTACACTTTTTCCAGGGTCTCAGCATCTTTTTTGAATCATGGAGTCCAAAACTAGATGCAGTATTCCAAGTGTGGCCTCACTACTGAAGTACAGAATGGTACTGTCACTTCTTGTGATCTTGGTGCATATTTAAGTGATGGTCCACTAAGACTCCTACATCCGTCTCAGAGTTATTACTGTTGAGCCAAGTACCACCTATTCTCTACTTGGGCTTTTGGTTTTTCTTGCCTCAGTGCAGGATCTTACTTTTCTCACCACTGAAATGCATCTTTATTCAATGGTCAAGTCTGTCAAGATCCTTTTGAATCTTGAGTCTATTTTCTAAAAGTGTTGGCAATTCCCCCCTGCTTGATGTCATTTGCAAACTTGTAGAGCTCCCCTTCTATCCCCTCATCCTGATCATTTATGAATATGTTGAAGAGCACTGGGCCCAAGACTGAACCTTGAGGTACTCCACTGCATGCTTCTCGCTATCTAGATGTAATTCCATTGAGGAATACACGCCAAGTGTGGTTGGTCAGTCAACTGTGAATCCATTTGGTGGTAGTACTGTCTATTCCACATTGTTCTCTCTTATCAAGAAATAGGCTGTGGTCTACTTTGTCAAATGCTTTATTGAAGTCCAAGTAAGCTATATCCACAGCCTTCTCTTGATCCACTAATTTAGTCATTTTATCAAAGAAGGCAAATAAGGTTTGCCTGGTATGAACCATTTTTAACAAACCATGCTGGCTTGTTTGATTGCCTTGTTCATTTCTAAGTGCTCACAAATCCATTGCTTATTTTTTTAAGGATTTTCCCAGGTACTGATGTCAATTGATTCATCTATAGTTTCCTAGATCCACTTTTTTCCATTTTTTGTAGACTGGAACCACATCAGCTCTTTTCCAGTCCTCTGGTACTTCTCCCATGCTCCAGGAGCTCTGAAAGATGTTGTTCATTGGTTCGGGGGATCACATCTGCCCTCTCCTTCAGTACTCTGGGAAGTAAACCTTCTAGTCCTCTAAAGTAGAAAGGTGTTCTTCTATCAATTTTTTACCTATTTGTATCAGCGTTCCTATTCTGTCTCCTACTATGCTAGTTTTAATAGATTGGAAAGTTTTTCCTTTTGTGTAAAGACACATGCAAAGAAGGAATTAAGTAATTCTGCTTTTTTTCCTGTTGTCCTTCAGCCTCTAGCCATTTTTTCCCATTAGTGGAACAATCATTGACTTTTTTCTTACTCCTTACATATTAAAACTTTTTTTTGTTATTTTTGGCATTTGTTGCAAGTCTTAATTTATTCTGAGCGTTATCCTTTTTGACTCCCTCCCTGCAGATACAGGCTATTTGCTGGTATTCTGTTTTATGTGTCACCCTGTTTTATGGACACCCTTTTTCTATTGTTTTTTTCTGTTGATTAAATAAATAGTATTTTTAAAAAAAGTAGATTTGGACTTCACTGGACAGGAATGCACCCTTTTACTAATCTAAATGGTTCCCTAGAGCAGACCTGTATAACACAAGGTCTGTGGCACTTTTGGAAAAGTCAACAAATCCACTGCTGCTAAGCATCACTGCCACAAGAAAAGAACTGTCAATGCCTAGCTCTTTGTAGTCATCTCCCCTCTAAATGACATGCTGCTTAGCACCTCTAAGCCTCACTGACTGCTGCCATCAAAAGACCTAGCAGCTACTCCATTGCAGCCCACTATTATTTTTAATTTATCAGTGTGGGCCTTAAATGCATTATATTGGTCTGTCCTAGAGACTAAAAGTAACTCTTCTAATTTTGATAAAAGCATGAAGAGCTAACTTCATAAATTGAAAATAAGAAGCCCCACTGAATATACAAAAGTCTTTGCAAATGCCTGAAAGCTCTTACATTCTAGTCATAAAATTATTTAGCATATATATGTACATACTGGATTATGCATCATAATCTTGCACACATTACCAGTTTCCAATTAACTGAAAGAAATATACCAACCAACGTTCTATATGCAGAGCTGAAAATGTCCGAGAAGCAGCCTCCCGGGTCAAGAGTTTAAAACCACATTGCGTGTCTCTGATATCCTTAACACAAAGGAACTTGACTAGAAAGTGGAATCCATGCATTAGAAAGGTTCGGAAGTATGAACGCTGCAAACAAAATACACAAAGTATTAGGTCTGAAATAAAGAAAACATTTAAATGCATTTCAGAACTTTTCTGTTTCCATAATCACCTTACTATAATAAGCTTACCATGATCATCTCACCAGAACTACATATAAACTACATTCTCTGTGACAAGTATAAGAAGAAAAAATAAGAATTTTTTACAAAACAAATATACAGAAGTGCAAGAATAGCTAGAGCAGCACTTATATTTATATGTCAGCAGTGTTACGAATGTACCAACACAAACTCTGAAGCACCTTTCTTTCTTTGAATTTATAGTACCACCCAGTCCTATTGAACACTTCATGTTCAACATATTTCTAGAATTATACTTGAATAAGAGATCGGCATTTCAAATAAAATGTGAAATACTGTATTTATAACCCTGCTTTTGCAACGTGGTCCATCTTGAACTGAATGATCTGAGATACTATTCAATAATGCAGAAAATACACTATCAATAATATGATTAAATCATAAGAATTTAAATTGTTTACTACTAAGTTACTAGGCCTCTCACACCCAAGGCACACTTTGCTCTGCTCAATGATCAAATCAGGGAGAGTGTCATGGTTCCGATAGATGAAACCAGTAAAAGAACTTCAAGGCAAGAATTCTTCCTTAAAGAACATTTTATTTGGAAACAAAATATTGGCACTTACATAGTTGAACCCAAAACTGAGATTCCCTCCCCTCAGATACAAAGTAACAAGATGCAGTCCCCATCCCACAAACGCTGTCATAAATCACATTCCCCAATTGACGGCGGGCCTCTCAGCCCACCAAAATCTTATCAGACCATGTCCTTGAGTTCTCACACTTCTACATTGTTATGGCTAGCTAAACCCTCAAGCACTCATCCCATCCTCCCCCTTCTACATCTGAACTCTAAAAGAATAGAAAAGGCACGTTAAAAGCAAAAGTAAAAATGGCTGCTGATTCTCAGTTGTCAGAGCCACGACATCCATTGTCACAGCAGGGGTGGGGGTCATTAAGTGTGGCAATCACATGGGTGCCTTGCTTACTGACCATCCTAACCAAATGTAAGGTACAGAATAGGGGTACCTGGCTCAACAGCAGTAACGGTGAAAGGGATCTAAGAGTCCTCATGGACAATCCCTTGAGCATGAGCCAATAGTGTGCTGCAGCTGCCAAAAAACCAGTGCAGTCCTAGGCTACATCAACAGATGGATAGGATCAAGATCACATGAAGTGTTAGTACTGCTATATACTGCCTTGATAAGATGACACTTGAAATACTGTATCCAGTTTTAGTCACCACAATAAAGAAAAAGATGTTGAGACTCTAGAAAATATGCAGATAACAATAACAAAGATGATTAGCGAACTGGAGGCCAAACCATACAATGAATGGTTGCAGAAACTGGGTATGTCTAAGTCTAAGGAAGAGAAGTACTAGGGGTAACATGATAGCAGTTTCCCAATATCTGAGGGGCTTTCACAGAGGTCAACCTATTCTCCAAAGCACCTGAAGGCAGGACAAGATGTAACGGATGGAAGCTTAACAAAAAGAGATCCAACCTAGAATTTCCTTTCAGTGAGAACAATTAATCAGTGGAGGTTTTAAGAAGAGATCTGTCATTTGTCCAGAACGATATAGATTCTCCTGCTTGAGCAGGAGGTTGGAACAGAAGACCTCCAAGGTTCCTTCCAACACTGTTATTTTGTTAATTTTACTTATGATAGGCCCCATTGCAGTCACAACTGAAGAACTATCTGAAATCAGTTGTTAGAGATACAAGTCAGGACTAGAACATTAACTAATTGGGTCTAAACCTATCCTATCGCTCCATTTTGTAATGAAATCAACTCTGCATTCAATATTCCTGAACTGACTTCTTTTACTATATATCTTGTAATCTTCTAAGATATCAGGTATTGTAATTTTTGTGTGTATGGGAATCAACAAAAACAAGTACCATAAAAAAATGGAAAGATAAATCTGCACCTAATATGCAATAATGATCTACTGATATGTATTGTTTGTTAACATTTGGGGTTTTTTTCAACAAACGGCAAAGAAAAGATGTGGAGGGAGTGGGTTTTAACTTGTTCTATTTAAAAGGAACCTAGGCATTCCCTTCTTACTTTAAGTTTTTTATCATTATCATTTCATATTAGTGCTTACACAATATTGTTAATACTGTTGTATATATACTTTTTGTTCTCTTAATTAGTTTGATCTAATAAAAATACTTTAAAACAACTCTCTTAAATTTAGAGACTACAAAACAGAGATTTTATAATTATGTTAGAAATACTCAATAGTAATGAGTATTTCTGTTAGTTATGTAGACTGGCTGTATATTGCTGAATAAGAGCCCACATACTGCATTCCAACCAGGCATCATGCAAACTAAAGGAGGATAAGATTTGATCTTAAAAAAGAAGGCATGCTCTTGATTATGTTTGTCTATAAAGAATAGTCTGTCTGACAGTAGGTGCAGAAGAAAAAAGCAGAGGCAAGAAAAGTATACCTGTGCTATGGAATCTTTCTCCAAGTGAGCACGAGAGCCACAGGCAATAGCCATCATTTCCTAGAGGGAAAAACATTAACAGCTTTAAGGGAATCAGAATAAAGAACAGGTAGTTTCTAAATTATATTTGCATAAGCACTCCTTTCAACTCATAAAACCCACTGTATCTTCTTCCAGATTCATGTGGTGAGTTTATAAGATGCTCCTGCTCTGTTTCTTTGAGACACAGTGATTGCCATGTACGTGTATATAGAGAGACCTGGTAGCAGCTTCTAAAGCAGCTGACTAGGCCTAGAAAATGATGCAGCTGCTTTCATTATTCAAAGGGAGATGCTTTGTACTCCCATGAGATGCAAAGCATATTGTTTGAAGAAACAGCTCAGCTGTAATATCAAAACTAAATAAAAAAAATAATGGCAACAAGAAATAACATTTTAGCGTTTCCAAAGGGCATGCAAATAGCAACAGAGGGAAAAAATAGAGTATCACCTGAGAATGCTCATTTTACTTTTCCATCAGCTCCAACATTGAATTTGTTGAGCCTAAACTCCCTTGCATGTAGAAAAAAGGGATATTTTGCAGTAATCCCAAACTACAGATCTCAAATTAGGACACAGCATTCCAAAATGTATGCCAACCTGATAAAAGCTGTTTGCTCAAATCCCACACAATTTAAGAAATTAAATATGTTTAACTTTCTCTGGATTGTGTTTTAAGACTTAAAAAAGGAAACAACATTATAATTATCTTCTTACTAATCTAACAAAAAGGAGAAAAAGTAGCCAAATAGAACCTCACAGGCCAGGGTTGCAGACTCTCAAGACCTTTTTCTACTTTTTCAATATCTTTAAATTTTGTAGCTCCATCAGCATCTGCCATCAATATTCTTTTGCCTCGTGAATAAAATACACCCTGCAGTTAAGAAATACGTAAAGACCTAAATTAGTTCAGCAATTATTATGAAAAGACAAAAATAGTCATAATTTGTTTTAATAGAACAATCCCCAAATTATTATAATTCAGGTATTAAACTTTATGACCAGAGAACATATTTGATAGCATGAACACAATATTGTTATTGATATGGGGAAGGGCTGCCTGTTCACAAAATGGATGCCACAATGGACATGGCCAGTCACTAACTGCAATTTGCCAGAAAGCAAAATGATGAGACTGCTTAACAGAATACTGATTAGGAATTTTCCCAAACAACTGTGGTGAGCCACCATTTTAATTCTGTAAGACTGTTTGCACAACCTATGTGAAATCAATACCTCTGGAGACTAATGCTTTGCTTTGCATCATGCCAGTTTCCCTTTTAATTATCTTTAAAATTAGAATAATCTATTTAAAAAAAACTAAAAGCTAACATGATGCAATAAGCTTATCATGTACCAATCGTCACATTCAAGACTAAGGTCAACTTCACAAAGCTCTGTTTGAATTATGGCTACAAACCCTGGCAATCTGTAGTCAAGAACAATAACAATGGTTCTAGACAAGGGTGCTACTAGGTAACTCAATCAGAAACTAAAATGAGGATGTTTACCAAGTCAGTAGGTCTATATTTTATGTAGTCATTATTATGATTATATTTTTATAGATCAACAGGGTGACTATACCAAATTCCTCTCATTTTCCCATTTGGTTTAATTGAGATTCCCTCTCCTATTAATCCTATTAATCCGTTAAATGAAGCAGCCAGTGTATGTTCCAGCTTAGCAAAATAAGCGCTATAGGTTCTAAATATGAAAACAGCTAAGTTTGCAGTACCTTCAACAATATTTTTCAATTTAATTTAAATGTTCAAACTAAAAGGTAAACATTAAATCATTTGTTTTCTCTGAGAAAATATGCAACTTAAAAGGAAAAGAGGTGAGTTTATTACCCTTCTAACAGCTCCCCCTTTTCCACGATTCCTCACCAGAGTGAGTACTCTCACTTTGTTACTACCGTACTTCTTAACGTACCTCAGTGCAACCTACAGAAAATAATACATCAGAATAAAACAACAATAATCACAATTTGGAATGCTATACTTGCTATTAATGTTTAATGTGATGTTTAGAGTGGATTTGGCATTTTTATTCACCTAATGAAATCCTTCCCAAGGACCTGAGGTAGGCAGATGTTGTTGTTTAATGGTGTTATAGGATGTAAACTGTTGCTAGTAAAGCTGCCTTTTGCAATTGACTAATGGTGATTTTGTTAATGCCAATGGTGTTCAATTGGTGCTCCACATGTTTTGGGATTGCATCCAAGGTGCCTATTGGTACTATCTTGGTTTCTTTTGCCATAGTTGTTATAGTTCTATTTGCAGGTCCTTATATTTGTGATTTTCTCCAGTTCCTACTCTTTCATTCTGTTGTCTCCAGGTACTGCAAAGTCCACTGTCAAGACTTTTTATCTTTCTTATCAACAATTGCTAAATCCAAGGTGTTATGTGGTGGATGCTTTTCTGTTTTAATTCTGAAGTCCCAGTGTACTTTAGCTTCTTCATTTTCAATTACTTTGTCAATTTTATGGTCCCACCAGTTGTTGTTGGCAGGCAAATAGTAATTCTTTCAGATATTCCAATGCACCATTGTTGCAACTTTGTCATGCCATTGTCAATCCATCTGTGCAGTCTTCTTGTAGCAGCTAAGTGGTCCACTATTTGTTCAGCTTCTTCGCAGAGGTGGCATTTGCTGTCTGTTGCTCCATTCTCAATTCTGGTTTTGTATGCATTTATTTCCTAATGCTTGGTCTTGTACAACCAAAATTAACCCATCAGTCTTTTCCTGGGAGTGGGGGCTTTCCTTACCATTTCAAGGAAGGTCTTCCTCCTCTGTCCTCCTCTTGATTGTGGTGAGCAGAGCTAGGAGGGTGATGTGCATTGCTCTGAGAATCCAGTCAAGCCCCAATGCATTACTGGTGCCCTAGGCCAGGGCTTTTCAACCAGTGGTACGGGTACCATCTGTGGTACATTGGCACCTGGCAGGTGGTACGCGACCATCCTAGAAAAGTGGTAGCGGGGGAGGGGAATGAGCTGAACCAGTGGCAGCACCGCACAAGCCTGAGCGAGAGATGGCTGGAGCTGCAGGGCTGTCAGGGCTCAGCGGAAGCGCCAGGATCAGTGTCGCTTTCTAGCTGATCGGCGCTTCTTCGGGGCTGTCAGGGCTCAGTGGAAGCGCCAGGATCAGCGCCAGGCTCCAGCTGGAGCTCGGCGCTGATCCTGGCGCTTCTGCTGAGCCCAGAAGAAGCGCCGATCAGCTGGAATGTTGCAGCATCTCCAGGGTCTTGTGATTTACATTCAGATGCTTGGCAACTGATTCATATTTATGATGGTCACACTGTCCCAGGGTCATGTGAAGTGACCAAAACCTGCTGCAACCACCCAGCAGACGGGGGGAATAAAAACCAAACACCCCTCACCCCCGCTGCCAATCCTCAACAGAAATGCTCACAACAATGAAAACCTCGGACAGGAGGAAGAGCGCCGCCGGATGGGCAGGCAGGTGTCTTGCTCGGCTGTGGCTTGGGGAGCACTTTTTTCGGTGCCACTGTAACTTCGAACAGTCACTAAGCCAACTGTTGTAAGTCGAGGACTACCTGTACTTTATCACTTTTTTTTTCTTTTTTTTGGTCATCAAGTTTTTGACACCTTGCTAGGTGGTACTCGGATGTTGCCATATCCTAAAAGGTTGAAAAGCCCTGCCCTAGGCAACTTTGATGTTACAAAATATCACATTAGAGACACTGTTCTTCAGCCCCTTGTTGCACCCTTTCAAAGTATTGTTGAATCCTAGGGTTGGAAGGGATCTTAAAGGTCATCTAGTCCAAATCACTGTCCAGGACAGGAAAGGTTGGGAACTTTTTTCTTGAAAAGCTGCAGGGGTAGAGCCACCACAACTTCAGGAAACAGGCTATCCCTTTGCTACATATCTTTTCTTAAAAAAGGTACCTCCTTTAAAATATATTTTAGTGGCATCTAGAACCAGTTGGATAATCTACATAGGACTAATGTGATGGAATGGAGCCTGTTCAATTTTGAATGCCGTGAATGTTTTGTATCTTGGCTGCTGATTGTAGTGGTTTTAATATGGTTAGATCTTTTTCTTTGTAATTTTTAAATTGTTTTGGATATTTTAATTGTTAAACTGCCTAGAATTAGGAATGCGAGATAGGTGGTTATACAAAGTTATACAAATGAATATTCGTATAGTCAAATAGTCAAATAGTTTACTAATAATTACTATAGTTTACTTCCCTTCCAATTTATTTTGCATGATTTAATTCTTATGTTTAATTTCTATTACTAAACAAATCATGAATAACCAAGTCCTTAAAACAAGTATAACTCTAGCCTAGCTAAAAACTACTTTTCTGTCCAAAAACTTTCTATTTCAAAGGTTGTTGACAAACAATACATGCATCATTTCCTTTACTCATTTCCATGGAAGTACCATCTTAGAAAATTATCTCCAGTAAGACCACAATAGATTGTCAGTTATTTAAAATATTTTCTAATGCCCTTTGTGAATTAACGCTAGAGCTTCATATAAATCTATGTAATACTTGAACACAAATGCACATAATGGAGATAATTATTTTAGACAAATATATATCATCACTTTGACAGATATTATGCTTATTCTGGAAGAATCAATTCTAGCTGTGAATTATTTTACATATACTGAATTGCTCTTTGGGCTTTGCTACCACAATGTAACATATAAGCAAGAGAAAAGTTCAAGAAACAAAAAAAATGCATATGTACAGTATATACAGAAAGGCTACTTGGGCATACATAGCCAACCATGATCTCAGTTGAGTTTGCACTGAAGAGAAAGATTTTCAGTTCTCTATCATTAAATAAAAACAGCAGCTTGCAAAGTGGAGCAATCACTGGCTAAATAATAAACACTGTAAATATCTTGGAATCAGACGCTCAAAATAATAACATCAGCAATAATAACAGATATGGAATAGATAAAATTACTTTTTATGCCTTTCTGATATTGTTTCTGGTATTGTGATTTTAAACATTAACAATCAGAAGTCTTTTTCAAAAAACAAACAACCAAAACAGGTAGTCTTCAGGTTATAATAGCAATTGGGACCAGAATTGGTGTTGCTATGCAATGCAATCATAAAACAAAATGTCATGTGACTTTATTGCTTAGCAACAGCAATTTTGGCAATCTCAGTTGCAGTCATTAAGTGAGGGCTATGCAGGTCATTTAATGCTGCAACAGTCGAAACTCCAAAGATTCATTGTAACCCCATCTTGTTCAGGACCATCACAAATTTGAACAGTCACTGAATGACTGGTCATAAGCATGATGACCACCTGCACTGTTGACAAGTATCTGAAGTTTGTAAAAGAGTCCTTTATCTCCTACCTTTGTGGTTTTATCTGTGCTGCCATCATCAACTACTATGACCTCGTATGTGAATGAAGGATCTTGCTTCTATAAAAATAAAAAGAACCATTTTTCATTTCACAGGGTTTTATGTTCTTTTACTATCAGAAGATGCTACTTTCAAAAATGTTATTGAAGTATTGCAAATACGTACCTGTCTCATCTCTAGATAATCTAGTGCTTCATTCATCATTGATGGTACTGTAGGAAGATGTGGAAAAAAGCAAAAGTGCAGATCTTGTTTCATTTAAACTACACTGAGGATAAATAATTTATAAAGCAAAATATATATAAATATTTATTCTTACATCGTTCTTCTTCATTATATGAAGGTACAACTACAGAAAGTTCATGTGTTGCAGGGTCATGAAGGCTTGGCACAGATTTCTTATCATTCAGAAATAAGTTCTCATCTTCATATTCATAAATACTTGGCGACTGTCTTGCAGTTATATGTGCAATGACCGCAATCTGGGAGGGAAGTAAAAGAGGAGTGGTAGCGGATATACTGTAATATAATAATAATGCAATACCATTCTTGCAAAATTAAAACATTCATGTTTAAGTTTTTAAGGTGAATAGAGAACGTAAATAAAATTAAGAAAAAGAAATAAATTTGATCTCAATCTCCAAGATTGTGTGCATTGGGGGAGAATCTGCACTAACCAAAATGTAAACATAGAATAAATTATAGTATTAAACATTCATGTGTAATAGATGAAATGAAGACATAGAGGAATATATTGTATGTTGAGAAAAAGGATGTGAATCCTTTCTGAATGAAAATAATATACATGAGAAAATAGGAATTGGTGTTATTTAAACTGTTGTGAGAGCATATGAACGTAGGAATTCACAGGTTGATGATAGTTACATGTTATTGTCTTAGTAAACAGTTATGACAAAAAAAGTGACCAGGACTAAAAGTGATACCCTGAGTATTTTGTATAGAGAAAGTAAATGAGGACTGAAGCACAAAACAAACATATGAAGAGAATATGTGGATTGAGAGGAAGCTGAATTATGATGCTGATAAGCTCCTAAAAAAGAGAGATGAGAGTTTAAAGAACAAAAGGTAATATATAAATTGCATAAATATGACAGGATCATTTGCAAAGATACATGAACACATAAGAATACTGAATAGTGTTGATATGAATTAGATTAAGTCATATTTGTTTTTCTTTTGTCCCATGCTTTTAATTTTGTTTGGTTTATTTTTTTTCCTGCACTTTGCACGATTGGTATTGATGTATAAACATATTAGCATTTAAACGAAAGGTACTCCCACCACTAAAATGGGTTTTAGTTTCTAATTTAGGAAATGTTGAGATCTATTCCTTTTAAAAAAATACTTCAAATTTATGAGTAAAAACTATCCAAGTCAGCAGCCCAGCCTTCTCTGATAAGATAGTAAGAACAACATCTCAAAGGGCAGTATGCACCAGAAAGACATCGTTCTAAAAAAACTAGAAGTGATTAAAATAATTTCAGTGAAGCTATGTGAAGAAAGATGAATTCATATGACTTGAACTGCAAAATCTCACTCACACCCACTCAACCCAAATGTCTCAATTTAATTGTAGTCAGAGGCATGTGCATTTATATATTCACACATTTTTCTTATCATCTGATATTACTCAAGTTTTACAATGCAATTTTATTTTTATATTTATAAACCGCCTGAAGCCTGTGAGGAATGAGACGGAGAACTTCTTATTCCGCAATCTAGGAAGGACGCATTGCATGCATTCTGAGGCATTTTTGTTAAATTTGCTGATATAAAATTGAACCTCGGATCTAATGAAACCCCTATGCCAAATTTTCCTGAAATGTCAGGAAAATGACAGAAAAAAAGTCTGGGGGCCGAGACTGTAAAAAAGCAGAGCCCACTAGGAGGAAGAGTTTGCCATTCTGCTTTCATTCTCTTGGCACCCGCAATGCTTTAGGGCCAGTCCTGATCCCTTCTCACCAGAGCCAGCCCTGCAGTCGCTAATATCACGATCCCTTCGACCAGCCACCCCAGTTCCATCATCAGCTACTTTAGCACTTTGCCTTTTCGCTTAGGCGAGCCTAGTCAGCCAGCATTCGGAGCGATTCATCGAAAGAGACACGAAAGCGGAAGGAAAGAATGACGATGACGAGAAAGGCTGAGCTTCCGGTGTGTGGAGCAGCCTATTGGCTCAGATGATTAGACATTTAGGAAGACAGCAACTAAAATATCTTTTTTGAAATTCACGGAGGTAAATACATTCATGTCATGTGAAAAACACATGGGGTTATTAAAAATAAGGTCGTAATAAAAGAGAGCCTAAACCTCCGTAGTCATGTGAGCGTAGCTTGCCTGCAAAAGTCGTGGGTGCTCCGTAAACTGGAGGCTTTTAAGAAGAGACTGGACAGCCACTTACTTGTCTGAAATGGTATAGGGTCTCCTGCTTGAGCAGGGGGTTGGACTAGAAGACCTCCAGGGTCCCTTCCAACTGTTATTCTATGTTCTATGCATTGAAGTTAGTCTGAGTGGGTACTGATACGACAATGAAGATCTTTGGCAGCAATCTTTGAACAGTTTTGTATTGGAGAAGCTGCTTTGTATACACTTTTCTATTCTGAAGCTCATCGTCGGTTCGTTTCCTAAGGTACAAAATTAATTGTGCACCTATTTTCAAACTACCTTAAGTCTGGTCTGTAAAAGGCCAATAACTTCAATAAGTAGCGGTTTTATTTGCACTGGCAGGGCATTTTTAAACTGTTTAAGAACTAGAAAATCGCTAATATGAAAGAAGACAGGTTTATACTGACGGTCTCCCTGTGGACAAACCACATTTCCTTCGAATCGATTCGTGATTTGACATTACGGCTCCTCTGCATAATAATCTTAGCAACAATCACGGAAGTAGCTTTTCATCCAAGAGATCATTCTCCATCCAAGTATTATCAAATTAATTTTAGTATTACCCATAACTATGGAGAAATTCTGTATTACTTTACTAATGTGTATAAGGAAAACTAAGACTGTCGTAATATTGAATTCAGAAAATTAGGCAAACTATTTTTTTTAATCTCTAGCTACCAGTACCATTTGGGAGACTGCGAGACCGCTCTTTGGTTTTTGCCGAAACTGCCGACAACGTGCCAATCTCACCTTTTCCTAGTTTTAGTTACATGGCAGACTCGATTTAGTAGCGCCTTCCGCAACTGGACTGTTTTCAGTCTCTCTCAGTTGCTAAACGAAGAAACCAGTGAAGTGACGATGACGGCCGCGTTCAGGTAAATGTTTGTTTCCTGCCGATCGGGGAGCGCCGAGTGTTTCCCCTCGTGCCCAAACCGTTCCTCGTTCCGGAGGGTCTTGGGCGCCCGCGCTCGCGTCTAGGTGTTCTCGCAACTCGCGATCAGACATTTTCGGTTTTAGGAAGTTCTAGTCTTGCTTAAAGTTCTATCAAATTTGAACGCATTGTAATGGTGCCTTCATTGAGTTCTCCCTTGCTTCTTACTGTTAAAAGGGGAGAAAGGTGTAGTTTTCTTCACCAGGAAACGATCTGCAGAAACCCTTTCTCCTATGTACTGAATCGTTATTGCCCTCTACTGACAGTTTCACCTTTGTGCGAATGCGTATTTTTAAATTACACCCTCAGCCTGCTGTATTCACTAAGTTTAGGACACATTCAAACTGGCAGAATTTATGCATTCCTGCAGTAGTGAAAAAGGACCAGTGAAAAAGAATAAGAAATTGGCTTAATTAAATTGCCTTTTTTTTGAGAAGGTGCTGTTTAAGAATGTCCCCTGATCCTTAACCAAAACCTGTGCGTGCATTTTCCTGTTTCACTGAGTCTAACCATTCTTTGGGGCAATTGAAAATACTTTTTGTACTCATTTTTCAGTTATTTCAGTGCTCATATTTCTTCCAGGATCAAAATATATACTCTACAAAAAGTAATATTCATAAAATAAAGCAATATAACAGTAATCTTAAAGACTAGTGTTGAAAAACTTGTTATTTCACAGGTGAATAGGTACATGTTTTAACTTTTCTAAAAGAAAACATTTTGGAAAGCTAGATGAATTTCCCCTAGCAAGAGGGGTCCAGGGGCGACACCTTTTAGGAGGCCTTACTGTTGGTTACTTTTGCCTTGAATCTTTCTGATTTGGTGGTCATGTGTTCTAACAATAATAATTGTTAGAACATTGATGATGCTGTGTTTCCAATCTTTAGATTTCTCCCAGTTCAAACTCCAAATAGCTAGGGAGGGGAAAAAATGGAACCCTGTGGTACCCTGCCCTGCTCAGAGAATCTAAGTCATTGTGTGAGGAATAAAAATTCAACATCAAGGGTGTTGGAAAACAAAACAAGTTTTATTAAAGCTTTTGCAAAAGCTGGTGGAAATCTTGGTAATGGCAAATCCCAGAGTCCACATTTGAATCAATTTTTGCATAGGTTTTTATACCCTGTCCTGTGCATCACGCCACATCCTTCCAAAGTGAGCCCAGTTGATAGGCCCACCCGGTCACATGCTTTCTGACCGCCTAGCAATCATTACAATTACCAAACCCTCGAATTATTAGATCAAAAAGGCCCCTTTTGTTCCTATCTTATCTTCACTCCCTTTTCTATGGCATGATTTGTAACATCCTGCTAACTAGCTAGCCTTATCTACAAGGTGAACTGTTACCCAAACTGGATAATTGCAATTATAAAAGATTTATGTCTTCCCTTGTTTATCTATAAGAATGCCTGCTTTGCATCTAGAAGCTTTGTGTGTAACAGAGATGATAATAATAACAACAACAACAATAATAATAACTTTATTGTCACTTTGAATGTACACCAATTGGCATACATCAAAATGAAATTTTGTTGCATACAGCTCTCAAAGGGCCACCACCTCCGATATACACTCCTTGTTCGTGGCCAGCTCAAGTTTCAGATCGACCATTTTAATTTCTAGGGAGCGAACGATGGCAAACAGGACAGATGGAAACGGGGCTCCATGTGGATTAGCCCTCAAATTAGCTTGTATTCCTGCAAGACAACCTCGCCTCTTTTCCTTTTTCTGATCCTGACTTTTCCACCTTTTCCTTAAAGAGGCCTTGCTTCTTTTCGCCCCTGGAGCATGCTGCCGCCGCCACCAACTCCTCCAAAAGCCTCTCTCTCTTCCTCTGGGCCTGCCGACTGCCTCATCCAGTTCCTTCGCTCCATAAGCCCCGGGACCTCTCCTCCTCTACCTCCCTTGGAAACAGCCCTGATTTGCAATAGAATCCGTCACTAGGACAGCAGTCAGATCTTGCTGCTGGCAGAACAAATTTAAACAACGCCAACAACTTAACGGTCTCACCAACAGTTCCGAAACAGCTAGAAACTCGCCATGCCAGCAAAGATTGTTGGTTGTATGTTACCTTAGTTCCACCACATTGCTCAAACACATTAAAACCTTCCCGATCATGTAGCCTATATCCCTTAATATCCCTCCCAAAACTATTCACCTTCGAGAGCCAATGCAGCCGCAGCCGATCCAGGCGCCGCCATCTTAGAACTGAACTTAGAACTTCATGCTTCGGTTAAACATGGCTGCACTTTGGTTCATAGTTATACTTTAAAATACTAACTCTAAGCAGTTTTCATAAAGAATAAGCCTTATATAAATTGAATAATATGTTATTCATAAGCTATATGCTATTCTACAATAGTGTGCACTATTCTAAAAGTATCCTTTAAGTCAGTATATATAATTCCTCTCTATTCCTTCAACTTATTATATTTCCTTTCCTAAAAGTATCTTAGCTAAGTGCCTCTATATGCCTATTCCTTTAACCGAAATGGAAAATTACAACATGTACATTCTTGTGTACCTCACAATTGCCTTATTGACTATTGTCACCTTGTGGAAGTAGTCATCACACAGAAATGGAACCACCATAATACTGTACTTCTAGTTACCAACCTACCTATTTGCTCTAGTAATATCTCATGATTGCTGAATTCAATCTTTGCATCTGTTTTCACACAAAATAAAAATAGTCCAAGTGATCAAAAACAGCACCATAGGATACATAGGAGACAGAATAGGAATGCAAGTCAAAATAGGCAAGAAACGGGTAAGAGAACACTTATCCACTCTAGATGAATTCAAATCATCAGATGGATTATATCCCAGGATTCTGAAGTTATAGACACGTGTGATCTCAAAACCAAATCTTTCAAGACTCCTGAAGCATGGGGGAACTGCCAGAGGATTGGAAAAGAACTGAAGTGGTTCCAATCTACAAAAAGGGAAAAAACTGATTATACAAAACTATGGACCAATCAACTTGACATTAATACCTGGGAAAAACCTGGAAAAGATAATCAAGCAGTGCATCTAGAAATGAGCAAAACAATTTGACAAATCATGCCAGACAAACCTTATTGCCTTTTTTGACAAAGTGATTAAATTAGTAGATAAGGGAAATGTGTGGACATAGTTTACTTAGACTTCAGTAAGGCATTTGACTAATTGTAAGATAGATAGTGACAATGTGGTATAGACAGTACCACCATCAGATGGATTTACAGTTGGCTGACCAACCGCACTCAGCAGAATTACGTCTACATGGAAGGAAGCATGCAGTGGTGTACCTCATGTTTTCTCTTAGGCCCAGTACTCTTCAACTTCATAAATTATCCAGATGAGAGGAAAGAAGGGGAACTCATAAAATTTGCAGACAACATCAAGTTGGAGGGAATAGCTAACATTTTAGAAGATAGACCTAAGATTCAAAATGACCTTGACAGGCTTAACTAGGCCCCATCCAACAATATGCAGTTCAGTGGTAAGAAAAGTAAAATCCTATGCTAGGCAAGAAAAAGCACAGATGTAGAAAAGGCAGTACCTGGCTCAATAGTAATAACTGTGAGAGGGATCTAGGTGTCCTAGTGGACAACCACTTAAATATGAGCCAGCAGTGTGCTGCAGTTGCCAAATAGGTGGAAGCTTGTTAAAGAGAGAACTATGGTGAAATTTCCGGATAGTGAGAACAGTGGAATGGCTTATCTTCAGAAGTTGTGGGTGCTCCATTACTGGAAGTTTTCCAGCAGAGACTGGACAGCCATTTGCTCATATAAAGAGGTTTTGACTGCTCCTCTGACCCACCCAATTGTACTAGATTTTAATGGCCCCAGTGGGCAAAGATTGAGAGAATAGTTAGCCTAATAGCCACAAACATCTTATTTGCTTCCTTTGGAATGCAGTAATTGCTATTAATCCTACAAATCCTAATCAGATGGCATCCCCACAAACAGTTTCTGCTGCTTTGGAAATTCAAAATTGCTATCCAGTTGGGAATGTTATTTTTATCCTAAAATGTTCAACTTGATTTGTCTATTTCTAAAATATTTTATTTAAATTTCTATTTGTTTTAGAACTGTAGAACCTTTGGAATATTACAGAAGATTCTTAGTGAGTACAAAGTGTATATATCTGTATATATTAAATATGTTTTTGAAATCTACTTCTTGTATGAAGATAGCCATATCTAGAGGCTCTCATCTCTTACTCCATAAAAGCAGATTGCATTAAAAATATCTATTACAAGATTTCAGTGGAACAAGTTCACATTGTAGAGATGCTGCCAGATCCACACTGTCACTAAAGTGGCCCTGGTACCATAGAGTGTCTTTTAATAGCTGTGGCTGATTTATCAACTGCAACCATCTCTCTGCAGAGGTAGCTTTGGAACACTTATTCATGAACTGTAACTTCCCAGTTAGATTATTGTGATTCGGAAATGCACTTAGTTCAAAGTAGAGTAACTAGGCTACTCACTAGGGCTGGCTGATAAAAATTATGTCAGTTCTTCACTATCTATTACTGATCCCTAGCCCATTTCCTTCCCCTGGCTTTGACTTTCAATGGCTTAAGACCAGGTTATCTGAAAAATTACATTCTCCTATATGTAGCGTGTTTCCCTGAAAATAAGACCTATCCTGAAAATAAGCTCTAGCCTGATTTTTTACGTGCGCACCTAATATAAACCCTACCCCTAAAATAAGCCCTAATTAAGAGCCTGTCCACTCTGTCCCACCGTATGGTTGCTTGCTGCCGCAACGGGGCAGGAGAGCGTATGTCGCACTGATGCCGCCATGAAGTGAGGCGAGGCAGGTGGGGCAGTGAAGCTGCCCCACGTGCCCTGCACCTGCACACCTCGGCCCCCACAGCTAGGTCACCCATGCCCTGCCACCTGCCTCACCTCACCTAGTACGGAGTGGGCAGCTGGCCATGCAGGCTCCTGCCCTGCCTCACCTCGTGGCAGTGACAACAGCTCCCCTCTGCGCTGCTTTGAAGTTCCCTCCCAGCCGCCCCAAGCAGACCAGATCAGGAGAGGCCCAGGGAAGAAGGGGCTCCCCAGAAACCCCCAGCTCCTCAATGCAGCACCCTGGTTTCTGCAACCTGCCTTCTGCACCCCTGGGACAGGCAGGTGCTCACTTTCCTACGAAGTCCCCAAGAGTCTCCTCTGTGCCCCCTCCCCATGGCGCCAGTAGCAGCAGCAACATCAGCATCCCTTCTTTGCGCCCCCTTCGCAGACTGCCTCCCCCCAAGCACCGTCCGTTCCTAGTCCAGGCACTGAGGCAGGTCCTACCCAGCAGGCGAACCAATGAGGCCCGACCTTCTCGCAACCATCCCGGTGTGTCTGCTGGCTGGGCAGCGGGTGAAGGTGGAGCTTGGGAGGCAGCAGCAGGGTGCGGCCCAGCAACAACAGCAACAGCAGAATCCCCCCTGGATGGCCCCTCCAGTGCCAATCCCCCCTGGATGGCCCCTCCTGTGCATGCTATTTAAACTTAAGCACCCAGACCGGAGCCTCGGTGGGCTTAAAGGAGACGGGCACTACCTCATGCTTGCAGCTGCAAGGGGGAAGTGGCAGTGGCGGCAGAGCGCTCCGCTCGTCGCCTGTCCTGCCCTATTGTGGCCGCCGAAGCTCGATCTTTGCCCGCTGCCCAGGATTTTCATGAAAATAGCAAAACGATTCGCTCTGTTTCCAAGAACCCCATAGACGCCTAAACACTTTTCGCCTGGACGGAGAACTGACGGAGACTGGAAGCTTCATCTGTTTGCAAAAGGAAAGAGTGTGGCAGCCGGAGGGAGGCGGCAGGGGAGGCTTGCGCCGCCTGGTCCTTCGGCTTCCTCCGCCTGTCTGTGCCGCTCTCCTCCTCACCTGAAGGCACGTTCTGCTGGCACTGCCCTTGCCTCCCGAGCGTCTGCTCTGGGAAGCCCTGTAAGCAGTTGTGGCCACGGGCAAGCAGACAGTGGGATGGAGTGGGTGGGCGGCTACAAATTAAGACCTCCCCCGAAAATAAGCTCTAATGGTCTTTTGTTCAAAAAAATATATATAAGACCTGGTCTTATTTTTGGAGAAACACGGGTACCTATCTGGGCCTTAAGCAAATATTTTATAGTAACTGTCCAGAGAGCTGCAGTTATTGGGTAGTTTAAATTTTTTAATAAATAAAATAGTTTATCTTATTTTATTTATAATTTTGGCTCCCATATTGCCTATGTGCATATGGCCAAGGAACATCCTTGTCAGTTTGGTTACTAGAAAGCATTAGCAGTTTTAACAGCCTTTCCTTGGGAGCCTATGGCTTCAGTGTTCTCCACATATTTCTGCAGCCTTGAAGAGCTCCATGTTTGTGCTGCTGAAATTCACTGGCAAACTCCTAAGTCTTAATTTCCTGCTAATTTTGGAGGGAAATAATAAAAAAACTTGAATCACTTATCAAAATCTTCCCAATTCTCCAAATGTAGAAAAGATAGACTAAAATTCCTATATAGGTAGTCCTCAACTTACAACAGTTCATTTAGTGCCCATTTGACATTACAACGGCACTGAAAAAAGTGACTTATGACACATTTTCACACTTACGACCCCATGATCATGTGATCAAAATTCAGATGCTTGGCAACTGAATCATATTTATGATGGTTGCAGTGTTCCGGGGTTATGTGATCACCTTTTGCAACCTTCTGACAAACATTGTCAATGGGGAAGCAAGATTCACTTAAAAACCATGTTCCTAACTTAACAACTGCAGTGATTGACTTAACAACTGTGACAAGAAAGGTTGTAAAATGGGGCAAAATTCACTTAACAAATGTCTCACTTTACAACAGAAATGTTGGGCTCAATTGTCATAAGCTGAGGACTACCTATATTGTATCTGCAAATGACATAATGATATAGTAGTCCTCGACTTATGATCGTGATTAAGCCAACATTTCTGTTGCTAAGTGAGACAGTTGTTAAGTGAGTTTTGCCCCATTTTACGACTTTTATTGCCACAGTTGTTAAGTTAATCACTACAGTTGTTAAGATGCTGCAATGGTTGTAAATGCAAAAAACAATCATGTCACTTTTTTCAGTGCCATTGTACCTTCGAACAGTCACTAAACAAATGGTTGTAATTCAAGGACTATCTGTATACATTATGACTTAGCAGCCCCAGCAACAAAAATTTAAAAATAAAATAAAATGACATTCCTACCATGTTTCATAATTCGGAAGGGTTCCTTTGTTTTGTTCTCTCCTAATATGTTTCTCATTAATGCCAAAAAAAAATTAATTTTGATCTGATATGTCCACAGACATTGTTCCAATAGCCTGTTAGATCATCCAGATGGTCTTGTGAAAACTTGAGAGAAGAGCTGTCCTTCTAGAACAGCGGTCCCCAACCTTTTGGGCACCAGGGACCGGTTCCATGGAGAGAAGTTTTTCCATGGTCCGGAGGGGGCATGGTTTCGCATGCTGCCTGCATCCCGAGGATGGAGCTTCGCTTGTTTGCGCGGCCCGGTTTCTGGCATATTGCAGCCTGGTGCCAGTCTATGGACCGGAGGTTGGGACCCCTGTTCTAGAAAACAGTGATATCCATGGTAGTCCCTATGGACAATTACTCTTGGTTAGTGTTTTCCTTATGTTGGATAGTCTAACATTGTCATTGGACAATTCAAAAAACAATTGCCAATCCCTTGCTATTATCCTGTGATTCCCTGCGATCTTCCAGATATTATATGTATAACTTGTTCTTGGAGTGATTTTTGTTGGATGACCATTCCTGGAAAATGTTGTTATATTTTTATGTTTTCCTGACAGGGAATTGATGGAAGCTGATATTTTTAACAATAGTTTCATAGTCCCATTGTGAATGTTGAAAACCTTTTTTCTGAGATCTGCAGAGAATTTTAAGTCATTTTCATAAAAGCAGATTCTGATGGTAGCAGTTGAAGTTTTATAGGGAAAGTGCTCCTCATTCAGCTTTATTATCAATCCATTGATTGGAATATCTGTCTGAATTAATCTCCTTAACAGGCCTCATTATCCTAGGGATTTGTGTTATTTGTGTCAATAAGACACAGCATAGCATATTGTTGTTTGTTTAAATAGAATCGTTGTCATTTAAAAGATGAATCTCTGAAGACAGGGTCACAGCACTGCAAGATTATGGATTTTCTCATCATTATAAAGTGGGTGGATTATGGAGGAAGAACAGGATCTGATATAACCAGAATAAAGCAAGATGTATTCAGGATTTTCCCAGACCCCACAGTCTTTTAATGGGTATTTTCATAATTGTCCTCAATAAACACAAAAAAGTTTTCCTGTCAAAAGTTTTAGCATTGAAGATTCAATTTTTGGTTATCAGTGACTGACTTTTATTTAGCAGGTCTATTTATATCTGTATATATTTGTATTTGAGTATAAATAATTATACCTTTGTTTTTAGATCATTCATATCATACCAGTTTGCTTATCAAATGCTGATTTTTTAAAACTCAAATTCATATACTGTAATCTAATAAGATTAATTATGTATGCCTGATTGGGTGATCCTTATAGAAAGAAAATTGTCGGCCTGACGGAAGGGACCTTGGTGAATTTAGGACCACAACTATCAACATAGGTAAATGCTTTACTATTGAACAACTATCCTTGCTTATATTATTCCAAATTAATTGTGAGATAACTCTAGTCTTCAGCATGTAGTTGGGAGTTTGTTTTGAGAAATAATGGAAAGAATAGCATAGAGAACATATTCTGATTAAGCAAGGATATGAAAGAGACAAGACTAATCACTATGCTCATATGTTGAAATGATTCATATTAATCACATCTGGTTTAACTAATTTTTCCCATATTTACAACAGATTATTAATGTATATAATTTGAAAGTCAATACATCTGAGTGTGTTTTTATCTGCTAGTAGAAGAATGTAAACAGAAATTGGCACGTCCCACATCATCTTCTCCTTGCCAGTCCCCCAAAAGACTCCTAGAATGCTGAATATCTTGCTGAATTGAGTGGTCAGTGATGGAAGGAGCTGTTCATGGAAAGTTAGCTAGATACATTTTATGTTCCACTCATAAAATATGTCTTTTACTGATATTCCATGACCATACTATTCCTCTTCCATTTTCTGCAGTGGTGAGAGAAATTTTTTGAATCTTATAGAACTATCTGTAATCCTATTGTATTGTACTCTCTGAATGTGATTAGAGCTTCATATAAATCCTATTAATCAATAAAAAGATTTTCACTAAACAAATAACATCTACAGTAGTGTTTTATATCATGCTAGTATACTAAGCCATCATTCACTGCTTTGTTGGAAAATGTATGTGAAATTTTAGTAATTTCTAGCACCTCATTTGTGAGCATTGAACTTTCTCTTGACAGAACAATGGATTCAGGATTGTACCAACACATTCTATAGCAGAATGTCCCTAAGCATTCATTGCTGCTAAAGCTTCATGTACTTTTTCCAACAAAGACAGTAAATTTTGCCATGATGTGTGCAATAATGATAAAATGTAAACTATTTGGCATGTTAGCCTTTTTTAAAATAGGATTTAGATGAAGCATCACTATATAGGGTATAAGACTGCAGGATTATAGATAAATTGAAAGGCTATCATTTGGTCTCTTATGGAGGGCTAGCACCCTGCTCAGCAGGTTTGCCAACCTTTCAGAAGCATTTAAAGACTGATGAGAACAGTGTGCAGAAAAGTCAGCTTCTACCTACTTTTAGTAAGTAGATATCTGATTCAGCTCTTGTTATATATCCAATTGTATGGACATACATTTTAATAAAAACAAATCTGCTTGAATTGCTCACAAGAAAAAAAATGGAGGAAAAAAGCTTGCTTTTAGAATGCACTATCTTGCAGCAGCAGTGGTAAAATGTTTTACTGTGCTGTACATTCACAGTGGGTATGATGAGAAATAGCAAAATGAGCTAAGCTTGAACCATCACCGTGCAACATTGTAGGATTGTAATTGCACTGTTTTTGTTTTCATTTTCTACTGGTGAAATCAAACCATTGTGGGGGAAAATTAGCTAGATCAGAGTTCCCCAAACTTTCTGGCTTCGCTGACCGGCGAGGGGGGGGAGGGGATGGTGGGATGGTTGCATGCATGTGCAGCTCCATTTATGCAAATGGAGTGCGCACACATGTTTGCGCAAGTGGGGATACATGCGTGAACAGCCTGGTTCCGAATGGCTCACGGCCCAGTAGTGGGCTGCGGCCTGGAGGTTGGGGACCCCTGAGCTAGAAGACCATATAGGGAGTTGCAGATTGCCTCCTCAGGCTTAGGCACATGTCCTTTTCTGGGCAGAATAAAAATAATCTGTTAGGTACTGCTTAGATGTGTGCCCCACTTACATTGAGATACCTTTTCAGTTAGTCAAAATACATTTAGTTGGTTTAACTAAGAATAGAACAGAACAGAACAGAATAGAGCTGGAAGGGATCTTGGAGGTCTTCTAGTCCAGCCCCCTGCTCAGGCAGGAGAACCTATACCGTCTCAGACAGGTGAATGCCTAGTCTCTTCTTAAAAATCTCCAGTGATGGAGTGCCCATGATTTCTGGGGGTAAGCTGTTCCAGGGTGCTTCTCTCTTTGATCAGTTTCCAACCATTGTTTCTCGTCCTTCCCTCTGGTGCTTTGGTGAACAACCTGGCCCCCTCTGCCTTGTGGCAGCCCCTCAGATACTGGAACACTGCTATCATGTCTCCCCTATTTCTTCTTTTCTTTAGACTAGCCTAACCCATGTCCCGTAGCCGTTCTTCATATGTTTTAGTCTCCAGGCCTTTAATCATCTTAGCTGCTCTTCTCTGAATTTTTTCCAAATTCTCAACATCTTTTTTGTGATATGGTGACCAACATTGGCTGCAGTATTCCAGGTGTGGTCTTACTAGGGTTTTATAAAGTGGTTGTCAACGCTGTGGCAATGGATGTCTTCGCTCTGACAACTGAAAAACCAGCAGCCATTTTTCCTCTTGCTTTTAATGTGCCTTTCTATTTTTTTAGAGTTCAGATGTAGAAGGGGAGATGTGATAAATGCCTGAAGGTTTAGCTAGCCATAACAATGTAGAAATGTGGGAACTCAAGGATGTGTTCTGATAAGCTTTTGGCGGGCTGAGAGGCTGGAGAGAAAAGCCCGTGTTTTGTGCTAATTGGGGAATGTGATTTATGACAGCTCTTGTGGGGTGGGAATTGCAATTTCTTACTTTGTATTTGGGAGGAGGGAATCTCATTCTTGGGTTCAACTATGTAAGTGCCGATACTTTGTTTCCTTATAAAATGTTCTTTAAGAAAGAAATCTTGCCTTGAAGTTCTTTTAACTGGTTTCATCTATCGGAACCATGACAGCGGTACTAATACTTCGTGTGATCTTGATTCTATGCCTCTGTTTATACAACCCAGGATTGTATTAGCTTTTTTGGTTGCTGCTGCACACTGTTGGCTCATAGTCAAGTGATCGTCCACTAGGACTCCGAGGTCCCTCTCACAGTTACTGTTTTTAAGCCAGGTCTCACCTAATCTGTACTTATACCTTTGATTTTTTCCTGCCTAAATGTAAAACTTTGCTTTTCTCCACGTTCTGTTGGATAGGGCCCATTGTTCAAGTTTGTAAAGATCTTTTTCGATCCTGAGTTTGTCTTCTGGGGTGTTGGCTACTCCTGTCAGTTTGGTGTCATCTGCAAATTTGAGGAGCTCCCCCTCAATTCCCTCATTTAAGTCATTTATGAAGATATTGAAGAGCACTGGGCCTAAGACGGAACCTTGTGGTATCCTACTGCTTATTTCTCTCCATGTGGATGTAGTGCCATTGAGGACTACTTGTTGAGTACGGTTTGTGAGCCAGCTACAGATCCAACTGGTAGTGTCTATTCCACCTTTTCCTAGCTTACCAAGGAGTAGGTTGCGATCTATCTTGTCAAATGCCTTACTGAAATCTAAATATACTACATCCACTGCGTTTCGCTGGTCTACTAGTTTAGTCACTTTATCAAAGAATGAAATAAGATTGGTTTGGCACGATCTGTTTTTAACAAACCCATGCTGGCTACTAGTTATGACTTTGTTTGCTTCTAGTTGTTTGCAGATCTGTTTTTTTATTATCTTTTCTAGGATCTTCCCAGGTATTGATGTTAAGCTGATTGGTCTGTAATTTCCTGGGTCCGTTTCCCCCCCCTTTCTTGAAGGTGGGGACCACATCAACCCCTTTCCAATCCTCAGGTACTTCCCCGGTGCTCCAGGATTTATGAAAGATGTGGTG
This sequence comes from Azemiops feae, assembly GCA_023970755.1. Taxonomy (NCBI): domain Eukaryota; kingdom Metazoa; phylum Chordata; class Lepidosauria; order Squamata; family Viperidae; genus Azemiops; species Azemiops feae. The sequence continues at coordinate 65,127 of JALGBA010003683.1, forward strand.
TAACGGTTCTGAGATAACATCTGCCAGTTCTTTCAGAACTCTGGGATGTAGTCTGTTGGGTCCCGGTGATTTGTATTCGTCAAGGTTGGTTAGGTGTTCCCTTACCATTTTCTTGCTTATTTTGATTTTTGTTTCTAGTATGTCTTTTGCAGTGGTTTTTTGGTGTGTTGGGCTATAGTTTCTTTTTGTGTGAAGACTGACGCAAAGTATAAATTAAGCAGCTTTGCTTTCTCCCTGTTGCCTGTAATTTCCTTCCCATCTTCTCTCTTTAGTGGGCCTACAGTTTCCTTTATTTTATTTCTTGTTGTTAATATGTTGGAAGAAACTTTTTTTATTGTCCTTGATTTCTGTTGCAAGTCTTTGTTCGTTCTGAGCCTTTGCTTTCCTGATTTCATCTTTGTATGTTCTGGCTGCCTGCTGATAATCGGCTTTAGTTATGTGCCCCTCTTTCCATTTTTTGTATTTGTCCTTTTTGTCTTTCAGTTTGTCAGAGAGATCTTTGTGCAGCCATGCTGGTTTCTTCTTGGATTTCTTGTTTTTCTTTCTCAGTGGTATTTGTGATCGCATTTTTCAGGGTTTCCCACACTTCTTGAGTTGTTTTCCCCTTTAGGATTTTCATCCATGGGATCTTTCCTAGTTTCTGTCCGAGTTTGTTAAAGTCGGCTCTTTTGAAGTTTAGGACGTTGGTTGGATTGTTTTCTATTGCTAGTGTTTGCATTATATTAAATTCCAGTATGACGTGGTCACTTTTGCCCAAGGTTCTGGTAATTTTGATTCACTCTATCACTTCTTCTCTGTTTGTAAGGATTAAATCCAGTATAGCTTTACGTCTAGTTCCCTCCTCCACCTTTTGGGTGAAAATGTTGTCGGCTAGGTTGGTTAGGAATCTGTTTGATCTCCCACTTGCTGCAGAGTTTGTCTCCCAGTTGATATCTGGATAGTTGAAATCTCCCATTACTACTGTGATATCCTTCCTACATGCATTTGTTAACTGGTTGGCAAAGAGTTCATCTATTTCTTCTGGTTGGTTGGGTGGCGTGTAATATACACCTATGGCAATGTCACTTTTTTTTTCTTTTATATTGACCCATATACATTCTGGAGAGATTTTATTTATGATCATGTGCATTTCTGCAGATATGTAGTGTTCTCTTACATATAGTGCAACCCCCCTCCTCTTTTTGTAGACCTCTTTCTTTTGAACAATTTGTATCCATCCATCAGTCCATTCCATTCATGAGTTTCATCCCACCAGGTTTCTGTGATGCCAACTATGTCATACCCTCCCTTGTGTACTATTGCTTCTAGTTCACCCTGTTTGTTTCCCAAGCTTTGAGCGTTTGTATATAAGCATTTAAGAGTTTTATGCCTATCCATGGGAGTAGCTTGGCTCTTCTATTGAAATAAAGAGTGCATGTGTAAGGACCCACTTCAATCCATATCGTAAGAAAGCAGAACTCTTGGAAACGGTCTCTTCCAACAGGAACTTTTATTACAAGAAATTGATAGCAGGCATGATAGACAGGATCTGGGGGGATTCCCTTATACATCGATGTTTTAAAGTGTCCCTAAGCAAACTCCTCCCCACATTCCTTCTGGCCGATTCAGGCCGGCAATTCTCTAGCTGTTAAACCCAGGAGAGATAACATCACTCCAGCTCCACGATCATTCACCAGCTCTTCAGAGTTAATTTTAACGACGGAGAAATAAGCCAGATTCCGGAGGTCTGTGTTTTTTCACCCCCACCCCTTTTCTAGTTTCCCGATAAGGAAGAAAAGTTCAGAGGGACATAGGATAAGAGTCAAATGGTTCCATTGTAATGGTTAGTAGAGGTGAATAAACAAAAGGTTACTTTGTAGTGAATGGAGAAAGTGAAAGTAATAAAACCTCTCTGTGTATCCCCCCTCCCCCTTGGAAGTATGGCAGGATCCAGGAAAGAATAATAATTGGTTTTAGATTAGAGGAGATAGATAGAAAAGAAATATAACTGGATTCTGACATCCTGCCCCCCTTAAAAATAAGAGAGATCCACCTGTAGAGAAAACAAAACAAGTACAAAAGTTAGTCTGGCTTGTTAGGATACTCTGTATGAAACTTTTTTAACAGTTTCGTGGCTCTGACATGACGTTTATGAACCCACTCATTTTGTGAGGAGGGGAGGTGTTTCCATGCTACTAGGTATTGAGTTGTCCCATGATATTTTCTAGAGTCCAGGATTTCCTTTATTTCGAAGTGTTGTTCTCCTTCCACCATGATTGGAGGTGGTGGTGGGGGATTTTTGACCATAAGGGTGACTGTTGTTCTCTTTTCAGCAGACTGCAGTGAAAGATTGGGTGTATTTGCCTGAGATTTTTGGGTAATTCTAATTCTATTGTTACTGGGTTTATGATTCTTTTAATTGGAAAAGGTCCTATATATTTTGGTCCAAGTTTTTTACAAGGTTGTAGGGATTTTAAGTATTTTGTAGACAAATATACAATTTCTCCTACAATTAACGGTGTGGGTTCAACCCTTTTTTTATCTGCTTGTATTTTGTATGCTTGCCTAGCTTCGTCTAAGGCTTTTCTAACTATTGGCCAGGTGTTTTGTAATTGTTCCATCCATTCTTTCAGTGATGGGATTGCTGGTTCGTTTGGGATTAATTCTGGCATGGGATTGAAACTTTGACCATTGGCTATTTGAAAAGGATTGTAACCTGTGCTGGAGTGGATTGCGTTATTGTAGGCAACTTCTGCGAAAGGGAGTAGGTCCGTCCAATCCGACTGCTGGAAATTAATAAAGCATCTTAAATATTGCTCAAGTACTGAGTTAGATTTCTCTGATTGACTGTTCCCCTGAGGGTGATGACTAGATATCAGTCCCTGACTGGTCCCTAAAAGGGATAAAAATTCCTTCCAAAATGCAGACATAAATTGCACTCCCCTATCAGATATGATGCGTTGGGGTGCCCCATGCAATCTGTAAATATGCTGCACAAAAAGTTTCGCTAAAGCTTTTGCGGTGGGAATCTTTTGGCAAGGGATAAAGTGCACCTGTTTGGAAAACAAGTCCGTGACCATCCAGATGACAGTATTCCCATTGCTTTCTGGTAATTCCACTATAAAATCCATGGCTATTTCTCTCCAGGGGGCTGAGGGATTTGCCACTGTTTGTAAACGTCTGGGCGATTTCCCTTGCAACCTCTTTGCAGTTGCGCACTTTGGCAGCTGGCCACGTAACTTTCTATGTCCTTTTTCATGAACGGCCACCAAAATTGCCCTTTAATTAAGTGTAATGTTTTTACAAATCCAAAATGCCCTGCTGATTTTGTGTCATGGCAAAGCTGCATGAATGTGACCCTCTGGGTGGTTGGTATGTATAACCTTTCCCCCACCCAAGGCAGTCCGTCTTTAATTGTGCACACGTGTCTATTTTTCTGGAACCATTCATCTGTTTCCAAAGTTTTCCGGAATTCAATTCCGGTTTGGCTACCCAGCTGCGGTTTTAATTTAGTTTGGGCTCTTGTAGTTACTGGCGCTGCCAGTTGTGATTCCACCATAAATGGTTTAGAATCGGTGGCTCGCGTGCTGTTATATTGGGGCATGCGAGATAGTGCATCTGCCAGGAAGTTCTTTCCCCCCGGCAAGTGCTTGAGCGTAAAGTTGAATTGGTGAAAATGCTGGGACCAGCGGGCTTGCTTGGGGTTGAGCTTCCTGGGTGTTTTCAAGGCTTCCAGGTTTTTGTGGTCTGTCCACACCTGAAAAGGGATCTTATTCCCTTCAAGGAATTGGCGCCATGTAAGTAATGACCAACGTATCCCGTATGCCTCTTTCTCCCACACGGGCCAGCGCTGTTCCGTTTCAGTGAGTTTCTTGGACGTATACGCGCAGGGTTGCAATACCCCTTCATTGTTTTCTTGTAATAGTACAGCCCCCACTGCCACATCACTTGCATCCGCCTGTATTACGAAGGGCTTATCCCTGTCTGGATGCCTCAGTACTGGTTCGGCAGAAAAGAGTCTCTTTAACCTCTCAAATGCCGCTTGGCATTCCATTGTCCATTTTAGTGGCTGGCTAGGTTTCACTGAGGATTCTCCCTTCGTTTTTAGTAAGTTCATGAGGGGCAGGGCTATCTGGGCAAATGAGGGAATGAATTGGCGATAAAAGTTTGCGAAGCCCAGGAAACTTTGCAGCTGCTTTCTTGTGCGAGGTGGTGCCCATTCTAATACTGCTCTGACCTTCCCTGGGTCCATTTCAATGCCCTGTGGGGATATGCGATAACCCAGGTAGTCTATCCTTTCCTGGTGGAATTCGCATTTCAATAATTTGGCATATAGGTGGGCAGCTCGCAGTTTCTTTAAAACTGCTCTGACTAGGTTGACATGTTCCTCTTTGGATTCGGTGAAGATAAGGATGTCGTCTAAATAAACCAGGACCCCCTTAAATAGGTGCTCTCTTAGTACCTCGTTGATTTATTGCATAAATACTGCGGGACCCCCTTGTAATCCAAATGGCAAAACTTTGAATTGGTAGCACCCCATTGGGCAATTAAATGCGGTTTTCCATTGATCCCCTTCCCTAATTCTAACGCGGTAATACGCTTCCCTTAGATCTAGTTTAGTAAAACGTCTTCCTTTCGATAGGTGTGATAACATGTCCTTCATGAGGGGTAGGGGGTATAGGTTGCTTTCACTGATTGTATTCAATAGGCGGTAGTCTATGCATAAGCATAAAGAGCCGTCCTTCTTCTCTCTAAAGAGGACCGGGGCAGCCACTTTAGGCTTGGGAAACCCCCTTTCTAGGTTTTTCTTTATGAATCTTTCCATTTCCTCCTTCTCCTTCGGGCTTATGGAGTATAGTCTGGGCTTCAGGAGTTTTACCCCGGGCCTGAATTCTATGGCACAGTCCGTGGGCCGGTGGGGGGGAGCTCATCCGCCCTCTCCTCACTGAAAACTTCAGCAAGATCTCTGTATTCCTCGGGTATTTCGGGCAGCCCCTTTTCTTCTCCCATGGATGCTTTTTCCGTTCTTAATTTTGGTAGATCCCCTTGGGGTTTTAAGTCCGTAGGGTCCCCCTTCGGGAAATTGATTTCTGCCATCCTCCAATTTACCCAGGGGTTCCATTTTTTTAACCATTCCAGCCCTAGGATCATCGGGCATTCCATGCCTGGGGTCACTACAAACGTTATGTCTTCCCCATGATTTCCCAGGGATAGATGGACTGGTAACGTGGCTAGGGTAGCTGGCACCCCCCTTGCTATGGATCCATCTAACTGGCCAAATGAGATTGGTTGTTCCAGCCTCCTCACCGGAATGCCCCAATTTCCCACTAGCGTCGGGCTAATGAGGCAGCAGGTGCAGCCAGAGTCTATTAAGGCTTTCACTTTGACAGCTTTGGGCATGGAGGGGGCTAATATAGTCACTGTCTTGAGGATGGGTGGGATGGATCCACTTACCAGGGGTTCACCCTCCGAACTATCGCCTGAGGTGTCCACCTGCCCAGCGGTGTAGACTGGAGTTCCCTCTCCACGTTGGGCAGAGCTTGGGGACTCCACAGCCTCTATTGCTCTCATGGTGGGTTCTTTTGGCTTGGATGGGGACTTCCCGGACTTCCTGGCCAGTGGTCTGTCTGGGTTGTGTTGAGGGGCTTTCAAGCGGCATTGTACGGCCCGATGCCCCTCTCTCCCACATTTGAAGCAGCCCATTGGCTTCTTGGCCGTAGCTGGTGGCTTCGCTGGCTTGCGCGTCGGCTCAGGCAGCGAGCGGCCCCATGGTTTTCCTCGGCGGTGCCTCTTCAGTAGCTCGATCTCTGCTTCCTCTGCCAGGACGTACCATTCATCGAGTTGGTGGGGGTCCCCCCGAGGCAGGCAAGCGTCATACAGGTCGCAATTTAGGCCGTCTTTGAAATGGCTAAGGAGGATGTCTTCAGGCACAGTTCAGCTTGCTGGCGATGGCCCGGAATTCTTGTATATATTCGGCTACTGGGCGTCTGCCCTGCCTCACCGTTTTGATTCTTTCGCGGGCTTTGCGATCAGCCAGGGGTCCTCAAATCGCCTTCTCAGCGAGGACATGAAACGGTTGAAATCGTTGAGCTCTGGAGCATCAGAATCGTGCAAATTCACCACCCAATCTGCGGCCGGTCCATCCAGAGCGGATTGCACAATACGAATGCGGGCTTTGTCGCTAGGGATGTGCCACCCATATTCCTCCATGTAGCTTAGGACTTGGGTTAGGAAAAACCCCAAGCGTGTCGGTTCCCCCTTGAATTTCACGTCCAGTGGCGGGAGTCTTTGAATGGATCGTTGCCTTCGCCGTCGGTGGTATTGTCTTCCATCCGGATCTCCATATGCGGGTCGGCGGGGAGTGGGGTTTGCTGAAATGGTCACTACTGGATCAGCGGACGTCCCCGCGGCTACAGGTTCCAATTCCCCCTCAGTGTTTCTCCAGTTGCAGCTCCAGGTGCTGGTGCGGCCGTGGGGCTCAGGATTCTCCTCCCCTAGAGAGCCGAGGGTTCTTTTCATCAAGTCAATGGCTTTCTCTAGGATCCAGTTCGAGTGTTGTGCCCAACCTCCTTCTTCTTCACTAACGTGCAGGGATTTCTCCATCTCCTGCTTCCATTCTGGTGGGTGGCCGCCCCGTCTCAGGTTCACCTTTCTCGATCTCTCTTCCCACTCGCCTTTCTTTCCAATGCCCATTGATCATCGAGGTTTGTGGTTATGCGTCTCCACCATAACCATAACATTTCAGAACCCAACAGCTAGCAAGTTTTCGGTCGGGGGGAAGGCTCCCTCTCCGTGGGGTTTTCTCCCTTCCCTGCCTCGTCTGAAATTGTATTTTTTGCAAAGTCCCCCGGCAAGGTTCTCCCTTCCAGGTTGACTATTACTGCAGATCCTGTCTAATGTAAGGACCCACTTCAATCCACATCGTAAGGAAGCAGAACTCTTGGAAACGGTCTCTTCCAACAGGAACCTTTATTACAAGAAATTGATAGCAGGCATGATAGACAGGATCTGGGGGGATTCCCTTATACATCGATGTTTTAAAGTGTCCCTAAGCAAACTCCTCCCCACATTCCTTCTGGCCGATTCAGGCCGGCAATTCTCTAGCTGTTAAACCCAGGAGAGATAACATCACTCCGGCTCCACAATCATTCACCAGCTCTTCAGAGTTAATTTTAACGACGGAGAAATAAGCCAGATTCCGGAGGTCTGTGTTTTTTCACCCCCACCCCTTTTCTAGTTTCCCGATAAGGAAGAGAAGTTCAGAGGGACATAGGATAAAAGTCAAATGGTTCCATTGTAATGGTTAGTAGAGGTGAATAAACAAAAGGTTACTTTGTAGTGAATGGAGGAAGTGAAAGTAATAAAACCCCTCTGCGTATCCCCCCTCCCCCTTGGAAATATGGCAGGATCCAGGAAAGAAATAATTGGTTTTAGATTAGAGGAGATAGATAGAAAAGAAATATAACTGGATTCTGACAGCATGTAAGGCAGGGGTTCCTAACCTTTTGCATCGCACCTCCCTTTAGTATAATCTTAATGTACACACTTCCCCTAAAAATTCCAACATTGAAATGAACACAAATAAACAATGAAAACAATGCGATGAAACTTTGGGAAGTGTAGATTTATTGCAACAATATACAACCAAAAGGTTCTTCATGGCTCCCGTGGACTCTTGTCTGCACCTCCCCATATAATTCACAGGTATGTGTGAACTAAGGCCTTAACGTTTTGATAGTTTCTATAGGCTTATTGTATAAACATTATATATAATGTATAGGGCTGATAAAATGTTAATTTTCCCTTCCAAATAGTCTTCCAAGTTTATAGGTAATGTAGTTTGCAGTTGAATTTGATTTTAAGTGATGTTATGATTTGAAACAGTTTGAATTATGAATCTTACCAATGCATTCCCGTTCTTCTGCAATTCTCCCTTTTTTTCTATAGCTTTCTCAAAGCCTTCTGAATTCTTTAAGGATTTCCCCCTTTATTTTAATCTGGTTTTCTACTAATTTGAACAGCAGTGCCCAAATTAGGATTATAATAGCATGAAACATTAAGTTCAGAAAGGAAGAAAATGATGCTTGCATTTGGATTATAAATCCTCACAATCTATATTTTAGAGCCGTAGTGGTGCAGTGGTTAGAGTGCAGTACTGCAGGTTATTTCTGCTGACTGCCAGCTGCCAGCAGTTTGGCAGTTTGATTCTCACAGGCTCAAGGTTGATTCAGCCTTCTATCCTGAGATGGGTAAAATGAGGACCCAGATTGTTGGGGGCAATATGCTGACTCTGTAAACCGCTTAGAGAGGCCTGTAAAGCACTGTGAAGCGCTATATAAGTCTTAAGTGCTATTGCTATTATGATATCTTGTGTTTAGAAAAACAAGATTTTAAGAAACTGTCTAGGAAAAAATACACAATTCAATCTCACCCAATTATTATGATTGTGAAAAACTGATATCTGTATGTAACCACTGGTTCTTATTTTGAATGCTTCACTGTAACATTTTCTTAAATAGATTTTATGATGTTTTTCTTTCTTTCTTTAGGTTCAATTACAACTGCAGATGGCTCTGCACTTGTGAAGTTAGGGAATACTACAGTGATATGCGGCATAAAAGCAGTAGGTTCATGGATATATATTTTTAAAGCTAATACAAGTAGTCTTCTGTTAATGACCACTAGTTTAACCCCCATTCAATGTTGCACAGGTGCTAAATGAGTAATACTTATGACCAGCCCTCAAAGTTCCAACCATCGCATCACCCCCTCAGTCATATGATCACAATCCAGATACTCGGCAACCATCTCACTTCTACAACATTTGCAGCATCCTGCAGTCACATAATCACCATTTGTCACCCTTCTTGCCAGCTTCCCACAAACAAGTCAATGGAGAAGCCAGCAGGAAAGGTTGCAAGTTGCTCCCAGCACTTTTTCTCCTGAGGAGCCCACTACAGAAGATGAGATACCAGGGATCTTGTCCTCCATAATATGTTTGCACTTCATCAGCCCACATGCATTCCTGGCAGGAATCCCATGACCTCACTTTGTAGTACTTGCCCATCCTGCAGCGTGCAAGCCATCTGGGACTTGCAACTTCCAGTTGCCTTCCCCACTGACTTTGCTTCTGGAAAGTGGACAGGAAGTCACAAGTCAGTTATGTGAGGTTCTTGCTTAATGACTTGCAATTTTCACTTAATGATAGCAACAGAAACGGCCGGGATTGCCATTTCTAAGCAGTGTAGTTACTTTTTGACTGCATTAGAAATTCAGATCCCGGTTGTTAAGCAAGTGTCTTTTTCGAAAGATTCTCTTGTTCAGTTCTAATAGGAAATCCTAGTCTCTATAAAGTATTTTAAAAAACCTTCTTCCTTTGGAGCCTAATCCTCTGCCTATTGCAAGAACTAGTAAGGAAAACACTAAGGGAAAAAAATATAGGGAAAAATAAAAGAAAATAAAACAAAAAATAAAGGAAAAAATTCTAATGGAAAGAAAGTAACCTCTTTATTCTACAATAAGGATGCACTAATCAGTATGACAACTATAGAAATGTTTACAGTGGGATATTACAAACTCTGATATTGTTAAATATTATATGAAATATTCTTCATTCTGAAGATATGAAGTAGCAGACTGACCAGTTTACTCATGTCCCTTTGCAGTGTTGCTGGATAATATGCTATCTCTGTTTCAAGAATTGACTATTCAGATATAAAATGTTTTACTGTGATATAGATTTATGTTTCAATAGTCACTCTGTAGTATATGAGAAAGGAAAGATTTGAGAGAAAGTAAGAGTGAGCATGCACAAAAGAAAGTAGGAATTCAGCCTTTATCCCCACTAGTTTAGGCTTTGACCATACCACCAACTTCCTGCCACATTCAGCCTTAGAAACTGAGTTGTGTAATGTATTCAGTTAATATTTTCTTTTAATAAATAATAAGATTCAGGCAAAATATGTGTGTTTACAGATTGCAGAAATATTTCTAAACCAACTTCTAATTCTTGTATTTTGCCCTTCGCAAACTATGCATTGTGTACAGGAATTTGCAACACCCACCGTTGATTCCAGTAACAAAGGATATATCAGTAAGCTTTCTTTATTCACCTTTTTCTTTAAATATGATATTACTATCATGCAGATAATATTCATGATTATTTCTCTTCTTATCTAGTTCCCAATGTAGATCTTCCTCCACTTTGTTCATCAAGATTTCGACCTGGACCTCCATGCGAAGAGGCTCAGGCAGCTAGTCAGTTTATTGCTGATATCATTGAAAAGTAAGAAATTTATACTTCAATATCAGTCTTTTGGGGTGGGGAAGCTGTAATAGATAGAGCTGTCTAACTGCTAGCGGTAGGGCAGCTGAGGAAGCTGCCAGTTGTAGTCTGTAGAGAACCTGGGTTGAAAAAGTGGAGAGATAGCATGCTGGTTTTCAAGATATTTATTATTATGGTTCATTGCACAGTCAGAAGGTTAGACTGAATTTGGCATTTTTGTCCACTTAATCGAGTCTTTTCCAAAGATCTGAGATAGGCAGATGATGTTGTTTGATAGTGTTAAAGATATAGTATGATTATTATTATTACTGCGTGCCATGCCCAAAAGCCTTGGATGATACTTAAAAAATCTGTGCATTGATAACATTTCCACTCATCAATTACAACAGACCACAGTGTGTGGATGCACACTTATACTGTGCTGATACATTATGACATCCTAGATTCTGGGGAAGAATTCAATACGAATGAAAGCCAACACCAGCTAAGAAGTGGAAACTGAATTTTCACATTGCTGTATATGTAGTAATAGTAATAGTAATAACAATAACAATAAATGATGATAAAGAAGCAGAATTGGATATAAATGGAATGTCCTGTTCATTATGCCATTATTTCAGTTCACAGATGATAATGAAAGAAGATCTATGCATTTTAGATGGAAAGGTGAGTAAGCATTTTAAGAATTGTGAGATGCTGAGATGTTCCTAAACTAACAAATTCCAACAAACAGAAGATATGAAATGTGATTTTATTTTATCATGCATGCTATGAAGCACTCTTTGTTTCTGAACAAGGTTGGACTGCAGTTACCACTTTGCTTGCACTGAATATGTTTTGTTGAGCACAGAAGACATCTTTCAAATGTGGTAAATAGAAACATACACATTACTACAGATGTAAATGTGCAATAGCTGGATAAGGGCATTGCAGTGGTGATTTGGCACTGTGTAGTTCCTTAAGACAGAGGTCCCCAACCTTTTGGGCACTAGGGACCGGTTCCGTGGAGAGAGGTTTTTTCGTGGATCGGAGGGGGCGTGGTTTTGCGTGCTGCCTGCATCCTGCAGATGGGGCTTTGCTTGTTTGCACAGACCGGTTTCTGGCATGCTGCGGACTGATGCCGAGTCCACAGACTAGGAGTTGAGAACTCCTGCCTTAAGATATCCTAGAATAACTTCTGTTCTGCTCTACTTCCTGATAAACTCAGTATCTTTTCTGCAGTGAGAGCAACAATTTGTTATGTTTTACTTCTTGAACATCCTTTTTGGTCCATTGGTCCAACCGCTTCCTTGGCTGATTTCCTGTTTTGAACATTCTGGCAACAGCTTTGATAAATTGGCTAAACCCGATGAGGGGAGTTAATGGATGTTAAGCCCTCAGTGAGACGGAGAGCTGCTTATCCCAGCATGTGAAGACAAACTCCAGATTGAGCTGATGAGACCACTGGAAGGACTAGTTGTCATGAAGGTGGTCTCTGCAAGTATTGTGGAACATGAAGAATAGGACAAGGCATAGAAGATATTCTGGTCACCCATTACGCCTAATCCCATTTCCGGTTGTCTTGACTGTATCTTGCCACTGTACATAGATGGGAATTGGGAAGACAGAATGAAGCTGACGCTGCACAACTCTCCCTCATTTTAATCCATATTATGTGCTAGTCTGAACACCATTATTGTCATCACTCTTAAAAAAATCAAATGGGTGACAATGGGTGAATGACAGAGCAGTAGGTGTAGATACATTAGAAGCTGTGATCATAGCTCTGCAGATTGGCAACTCAGGTCTAATGGCCAGTTTTTGAACATAGCATCTATCCAGGGGACTGAGCAGCCTTGCCTAGGAATGCATTCCTCATCTCTGCAGTATGAGGAAGGGTCTAGAAAAGTATCCTAAACATTGCTTGCTTCACTACATCCTGGCCAGTTTACCATGGCTGGCAGGATCTCACTTTGGCAGTCAAAACACAAAAAATGCAAGGTGATGCTGCTTATCAGCACTTGGAGCATGTGCACACTTTTGAACAACTTGATGGCAGACGCACCAGAGAGAAGAACAGCTTTAATTGCCAAAGAACGTGTAAGATACAAAATTGACATTGCAGGCCTGAGTGAGATTTGTCTTGCCAATAAGGTCAGCTGACTGAAATTGGTGGTGGATATACCTTTTTCTGGGACAGTTGTGACTGTGATTATGGTTGCAATGCTGGAATTGGATTTACCATCAGGAATCACCTTGTTTGGAAACTTATTAGTTTCTCCAAGGGTGTGAACAACTGGCTCATGATACTGCAGCTTCTGCTACAGAATAAAAGTCAAGTCACCCTGATCAGTGCCTATGTACCCACAATGACCAACCCTGATGAGTTGAAAGGTGGGTACTATGAAGAATTAGATGCCCTGCTATCAGCAATGAGCAAAATCAACAAGCTGATCTTGCTTGGCAACTTTAACACAAGAGTAGGATATGATTCTGCAGCCTGGCAGGAAGTCATTGGGAGATATGGAGTAGGCAAATGGAACACTAACGGTCTACTCTTACTGAACAACATTGCAGCACATGACCTCCTCAATACCAATATAACTTTCTGTCTGACTACCTGTAACCAGACCTCCTAGTTGCACTCCCACTCTAAGCATTGGCGTCTTGTTGACTACATCATTGTCAGAAAAAAAGGATATCAGTGACCAAGGCCATGTAAGTTGCTGACTTTTGGGTAGATCTCAGGCTCATTGTCTCCAGAATGAAGCTCCACATCAGACCAAGAGATGACCACAAGGCCATGAAAAGAATTAATGTAGCCAGGCTGAAGAACCCCCAGCACAGCTTCAGCACTGGCTTACAGGCTAAGCTACATCGTGCTGACAGTGCTGAGGACAACTAGAAATGTTTCAGTGATCCTATCCATTCATCTGCACTGAAGATGCTAGGGCTCTCTACTCAGCAAGCAGCATGACAGTTCAAGGAGAATGATGAGATAAGAGGGTTGTTGAAAAGCATCACCTTTATCATGTCCACCAGAACTGTTAGGAAGAAAATGGCTTTAACAGTGCACATAGGATAGTCCAAAATAAGCTGTGTAAATGCCAATGCCTGACTGAATGCCAAAGCAGAGGAAATACAAGAATAGCTAACAAGTTAAACAACAAACATCTAACAATATGAATATAGATCCCCACTTCTATTTAAAACCTAATCCCCAATTCCTCTCTATAATAATCAAAATCTAATTTCAATTAACAACTAAACCTTGCAAAAATTAAACATTACCAGAAATAATAAACCCTTATTTATATGGCAGAAGTACTAACATAGATATGCCCATTATACCCAATAATTTACAAAGCAATATGTTTTTTTCTTCCCAGCAATCTTTAAATCCCATACATAGAGTTCTAACATCTATTTTTTCTATGTCTTCTCTCAAAATTCTTGTTACCCTGCGAAGCTTGCAAGTTCTGAAGGCTTTTCAGTCTTAAAAGAGGTAATAAAAAGAAAATTAAATTTCAAGATGATCCAAAAAGTGAGGCTAGGTTGAACTTTGAGTCCTTAAAAAAGGCTACATTAATGGCTCAACATAATAGGATCTGATTCTTAGCTGATTGTGAGCAGCTGCAAAATCCTGTTTCTGCTGTCAACTCACAACTCATGGTTCCGGTAGATGAGACCAATTAAAAGAACTTCAAGGCAAGGAATTCTTCCTCAAATAACATTTTTCTTTGGCTACAAAATAACGGCACATATAAAGGTGAACCCAAGACTAAATTCCCCTCTCCTTGGTTACAAAGTTGCAAGTTGCAATTCTCACCCCAATTTGCTGTCATAAATCACATTCACCAATTGTTAGAAAATGCGGGCACTCCTCCCAGCTCTCCAGCCTGCCAAAATGTTATCAGCAATGACCTTGGTTCCCATACATTTGAATTGTTTTGGCTAACTGAGAACTACACCCCCTCTCCTTCTTCTAAACTAAATATGTGGCAATGAAGACAAAATGAAAATGGCTTCAGTTCGGTTTGTCACAGCGTTGACATTTGGCTCCCCTTAAAAGAAAGGAGAAATCCTGCAAATTAAACAAGAATAAAAGTTAAGAATCCCCTCTTGGATATTTATTACAGAATTTGCGTATAAGCCTTTCAGCTTTCACATCAGTACTCTTCACCTAGGTGGCTTCTGATAACGGATATCCCTTCCACTGCACTAAATATTGCAATTTACCCTTGTATAATCTAGCATTAAGAATATGCTTTACTTCGTAATGAGTCTCTCTAGCCACCACATGTGGGCCAGGTGCTTTCTTAGGAGGGGGTCTCAGAGTTGATTCTCTGAAAGGTTTTAACAGACTGCAGTGAAACACTGGGTGGATCTTTCCTAAAAGATGAGGGAGTTCTAATTCTACAGTGACTGGATTTAAGATCCACACTATGGGAAATGGTCCCAGGTATTTTGGTCCCAATTTTTTGCTAGGTAACTTAAGTCTTAGGTACTTTGTAGAAAGATAAACCTTTCCCCCCACTCGGAATGACTTCTGAGGTGGTCTTTTCTTATCAGCTTGCTTTTTGTAAACCTCTGAGGCTTTTGTAAAAGCTTTCTTTGTATTGTCCCAAACACCCCTCCAAGCAGACACCCACTGATCTAATGTTTCAGAGGTAGTGGGGTCCTGGGGGTATTCAGGCATCGGAATAAAATTCCTTCCAGTAGCTATCTTGAACGGCGTAAGTCCAGTGCTGCTGTGCACCATGTTGTTGTAAGCCACTTCAGCAAAAGGGAGGAGATCAGTCCAATTTGTCTATTGGTAATCTATGTAGCATCTAAGATACTGCTCCACCATTGCGTTCGCTTTTTCAGCTGTTCCCATTCGTAGAGGAATGAAAAGCCGATGACAGTCCTTGTGTAGACCCAATCAGCTTGAGGAAATCCGGCCGTAAATTGAACACTCCTGTCAGAAATTATTCGTTTTGGTGTGCTGTGCAATCGGTAAATATGCTTGAGAAACAATTTGGCTAGTTTCTGGGCAGATGGGAGACCCAAACATGCTATAAAGTGAGCTTGCTTTGAAAAAATGGTCAATCACAGTCCATATTACCGTATTTCCTCTACTCTCCGGTAATTAAACAATAAAGTCCATAGCGATCTCTTCCCATGGCTGAGAATGATCTGTGACAGGCTGTAATAGTCCAGGGGGCTTTCCTGGGATCCTCTTTATGGTAGCACAGACTGCACAGCTTTTTACATAGTTTTCCACATCTTTCTTTAAGCCTGGCCACCAAAATTGCCTCCGAACTAAGTGTAGTGTCTTTAAATATCCAAAGTGACCAGCTTGTTTAACATCGTGACTGAGTTGGAGAGCATGGAGTCTGAGCGATTCAGGCAAATATAATTTTCCCCCTTTCCAAACTAACCCATCCCTATGGGTTAGGATGGTTTGATTTTCCTTGAGCCATTTTTCAGTTCTTGCTTTAATTTCATTGTCAATGGGTCGTCTGGGTTAGGGGACTTCACGTGTCGTTGTTTCCCAGGGGTTATTTGGGAAATAACTTGAGGTGGTGGCATAATAGAATCTATGACTTGTTCACATTGGTTTTTATATTGAGGCAGTCTAGAGAGGGCATCAGCTAAGAAATTTCTTCCACCCAGTATGTATTTGAGGGTAAAATTAAAACGATTAAAATATTGCGCCCAGCGTATTTGTTTGGGAGACAGTTTACGGGGAGCTTTCAGTGCCTCTAGGTTTCTGTGATCAGTCCATACTTCAAAAGGCATCTTGCACCCCTCTAGGAAATGATGCCAAGTCAATAAAGCCCATCTGATTGCAAAGGCTTCTTTCTCCCAAACGGCCCACCTCTGCTCTGTGTCAGTGAGTTTTTTCGAAGTGTAAGCGCAGGGTTGTACATTTCCTTCATGTTTTGTTTTGTAACAGCACTGCCCCCAGAGCCACATCGCTGGCATCAGGTTAAATAACAAATTGCTTCTCAGGGTGAGGGTGTTTGAGAATTGGTTCTGCAGCAAACAGTCTTTTTAAATTCTCAAAAGCGGCTTGGCACTCTAACGACCAGTGTAAGGGTTGACTTGGTCATGGTTTACCCCCATCTTTGCCAGTTTTTAATAGTTCTGTAAGGGGCAACGCAATCTCAGCAAATGAAGGGATAAATTGGCGGTAGAAATTAGCAAATCCCAAAAAGCTTTGGAGCTGTTTCCGAGTTCATGGGGGCTGCCATTCAATCACCGCTTTTACCTTAGCTGGATCCATTTCAATGCCTTCGCTGGAAATTCTGTAATCCAGATAATCCAAACGTGCCTGATGGAACTCGCACTTTGAGAGTTTGGCGTAGAGTTTAGCGCTCAGCAGCTTTTTTAGTACTTCTCGTACTAAAACTGTATATTCTTCCATAGTCTCTGTATAGATTAAGATGTCATCAAGATACACCAAAACCCCTTTATATAAATGATCATGCAGCACCTGGTTGATCAGCTGCATAAACACAGCAGGAGCTCCTTGTAATCCAAAAGGCATGACTTTGAACTGATAACTACCCAGGGGCTGTTGAAGGCAGTTTTCCATTCATCACCTTTTCTTATTCTCACATGATAATACGCCTCTCTTAGGTTCTAATTTGGTAAAAATTCATCCTTTCGCCAGGTGGGGTAATATGTCCTTCATTAAGGGGAGAGGGTACATCTTCTCTACGCTAACAGCATTCAGACCTTTAAAATCAACGCAGAGTCTAAGCGATCCATCTTTTTTTCCCTTAAAAAGTACGGGGGCAGCCACTTTGGATTTTGCGGGTTCAATAAAACCCCTCACCAAATTTTTATCAATGTACTCCCTCAATTCTTCCACTTTGAGGGGGGTCATTGCATACATCTTCGGCTTTGGCAATTTAGCCCCTGGTAGAATCTCAATGGCACAGTCATTGGTTCTATGGGGGGGGGGGGTGTTGAATGTCACATTCCGCCTCGCTAAACACTTCAGCCAAGTCTTGGTATTCGCTGAGAATAAGAGGCATTCCTGGCAGAGGATCTGCCGTCGTTTTTAAAGTTTCAGATGGCTGTGTTGAGATCCTGTTGGTGACATTAGAGGGGTTGGGGGGTGATTGTCCTATGGGTAACCTCAGAGTTCTCATCCCCTTCTCCCACCATATTAGAGGTTTCCACTTGTCCAACCAAGCTAATCCCAAAATCACTGCTTCAGTCATTTTTGGGGCCACCACAAATCGGATAAACTCCCAATGTTCCCCCATCTTTAATTGCACTGGCTTCGTTAGGTGGGTGACTAAAGCTCTACCCATTAAGGATCCGTCTGCCTGTTCAAACCTCATGGGGGAGGAAAGCCTTTTTGCTCTGATGCCCAATTTGAGAATGGTAGGGAGGCTGATCAGGCATCATGAACACCCAGAGTCTATCAACACATGTAAGTCCATACATGTGCCTGTCTTGGGGACTAAGAGCTTAGGAGAGAGGGAAAAAGGTGGAACAGGCTGACTCATCATTGGGTTGTTTTCTCCCTCATCATTGCTGTCATACGGAGCGGGTGAAATGGTGGCTTCAGTCGGGGCCTCGAACGTCTCTCGAGTAGGGGAGGTGACTTGAGTGGCTTGCTCCTGGTTAATCCAGCTCAGTTTTTCTCTGGTGGACTGCAAGCTTCCTTTTTGCTTTTCTGGTAGGGTCAAAACGCTTTTTTGCTGAGGGAAAAGAACTGGACAAACAGTTGCTCGGTGGCCCAGTTGGCCACATCTAAAACACTTGATCGGTGGTCCAGATTATGCCTTTGGAGCTCCAGTCATCCCAGTCAGTGGGGTTTGTCGGGGAAGCGGACGCCTCATTGGATCTGGCCTCGGTCCAGGTCCAGGAGTCGGTGGCTTCTTGTAGTGGTCTAGTTCGATATCTTAAGTTCACGGCCAAGCGATACCACTCGTGGAGTTAATCGGGGATCCCTCTGTAGACGCATGCCTGGAATAGATCTGGGTCCAGACCGGACTTGAAATGATGAACTAGCGATCTCTCAGGCCACCGCACAATTTTGCCAGCCACTCTCCGGAATTCACGCACGTATTCCTTTGCTGGCCGACCCCTCTGTTTCACTTCGTGAATGTCCTTTTCAGCTTGCAGGGCTATGGAACCATCCTCGAACCTGATCCTTAAACCTTGGATGAACAGGTTGTAGTCCCATAGCTCAGGTGCTTGTTCGTTGTACAAGCTGTTCAACCACTCTGCCTCCCCTTCTAGGTTTGCCGCTATCACATCGACCATAGTGGCAGAGTCTGGATAGGCGTTGGCATTCCTGTTCATGTGGGAGCGCACTTGATTCAAGAAGAAAGTTGGACTTCTGGTCTTGTGCCATAGCGATCAGGATTGCGGACCTCCGCACCCCGTGGCTAGTTTCGCCCTGTCAGGGGACCCTAAATGGGTCTAAGTTGCCCTGGAGAGGTGGCAAAGAAAGAAGGGTGCCCTGATGACTGTGGAACGACAGCAGTCATTTCGTTCAGATCAGGGAAAGCCTTCTAACCCAACAGGAGAAAGGCTGGCCACACCTCACTGACCAGCCCAAGCTACTTGCAGCCGAAGTCCAAAGGCACTAACCAGCACAACAGTGAACAGCGTGCTTGAAACTGGGTGGGGAATTTGATCTTCTCTCTTCTATTTTATACCTAATTTTCTGGAAAAGATCCCCAAGAACCCTTCTATAGATGGAAGCGGCGAATTAATCCCTTATGGGGAATAAACGTTACCACAGTTTGGATAAATTTGAAAGGTAACAAAATTGTTAAAACTCTATACCTGAAAAAGCACTGATGAAATTATATATATATAAAAAGAAGAACAAAAAATAACTCTTTGTTTTAAAAAAATTGAAAAATGAACAGTGACATCTGGTGCAGGATTAGAGAAAATTATAGCAGCACTGACCCAAAATTTGGCAAGATGCCTAGAAACAGTAAATCTACTACTGAGTGAAACTACATATGTTTAGAAACTACTGATCTTCGGGGATTATAAACACACTGAACTGCATTCTTAAATGTTAACCTAAGAACTGTTTGAAAGAAAGAAAATTTTTGGTCTTTGGCTAATCTTCTAAAGGAGAAATTACTGGAAAACTTTTAGAAGGTCAAATACTTTGAACTAAATCCTGACTGGCTGATAATTATAAGATCCCTGAAAAGAAAACTGCCACAAAATTTTGTTTTCAGTGGTGCCTTGACAATTGGAAACATACTGGATTATAAAACCTTTATATAAAGACAAGAACTACGTAAGATTTGGCTGTTTGGATTTTAAGATGGACTGGCTTGATAAAACTAATTAAAAAGATTATGACACTGATGGAAAACTACTTAGAGGAGAGAGATAAAATGGATATTATATACCTATCTAAAAGCAATATAAAACCATACCTAACACCTCTTCCTGAAGAACCCAGTTTGGAGCTTCAAAGATCTGCAGGAACAATGACTCAAGACAATACAAATACATTCCAGGAGAAAATATACACAATGCTGCGACAGATTCAAACGATAATTGTTTCAAACCATGTTGAGATTAGAAATCAGTTTGACAATATAAACAAACATATCTCTAACTTAAACCTACAACTAAATGACACTCAAAAAATGACAACAAAGAATGAACAAACAAATCAGACAACAGAATATAAATTAAATGAAAGTGACTTAAATAGAAAAGCTACAAATGAAGAAAACTACAATTTAATACAAATTTTTTTTTGCAAAACCTTACTATAATAATAATAAAAAAAGATGCCTTATCCTCCAGGACTTCAAAACAAATTTGAGGATAAAAAAGAAGAACAAATAAAATGGATTAAAGGACTGTCAGAAGAATCATCAAAATGTGGGAGACAAAAACCTGATACCTTACTTGCTTTGTCTTTTTGTCCCCAATAACACTTACAAAAATACAACCTGGCAAGCCAAACTTACTGATCTGGAAAGCAATTTGGCAAAAGAAGAAGATCAAAGTTGGAGTCAAGAGACGTGATTTAACTTATCAGATGGAATATTATATGACTAAGCATTTGTTTGAATATGGCTAATATGTGTGTGTGTGTGTGTGTGTGTAGGTCTTTGGTAATTCGGGTTTTCTCCCGCGTAAAATTGGAAGTGTCTTGGCGACGTTTCGACGAAGTCTCAAGACACTTCCAATTTTACACGGGAGAAAACCCGAATTACCAAAGACCTACATACAAACACCCGTGAAAACCTCAGAAAACACACAAACATATATATATATATATTAGCCATATTCAAACAAATGCTTATAAGATTTATATATAAGATTTCTTCCTCCCATACTTGGGCCGACAGGGTGAATAAAAAACACACACACACATATATAATAATAATAATAATAATAATAATAATAATAATAATAATAATAATAATAAAGTTGGAAGGGACCTTGGAGGTCATCTAGTCCAACTCCCTGCTCAGGCAGGAAACCCTATACCATTTCATACAAATGGCTGTCCAGTCTCTTCTTAAAAACTTCCAGTGTTGGAGCATTCACCACTTCTGGAGGCAGGTTGTTCCACTGGTTAATTGTTCTAACTGTCAGGAAGTTTCTCCTTAGTTCTAGGTTGCTTCTCTCCTTGATTAGCTTCCATCTGTTGCTTCTTGTCCTGCCTTCCGGCGCTTTGGAGAATAGCTTGACTCCCTCTTCTTTGTGGCAGCCCGAGATATTGGAACACTGCTATTATGTCCCCCCTCGTCCTTCTCTTCATTAAACTAGACATACCCAATTCCAGCAGCCGTTCCTTATATGTTTTAACCTCCAGTCCCCTAATCATCTTTGTTGCTCTTCTCTGTACTCTTTTTAGAGTCTCAACATCTTTTTTACATCGTGGTGATCAAAACTGGATGCAGTATTCCAAGTGTCGCCTTACCAAGCATTGTAAAGTGGTATTAATACTTCACGTGATCTTGATTCTATCCCTCTGTTAATGCAGCCTAGCACTGTGTTGGCCTTTTTGCCAGCTGCAGCACACTGCTGACTCATATTTAAGTGATTGTCCACTAGGACTCCGAGGTCCCTCTCACAGTTACTGCTATTGAGCAAGGTACCCCCTATACTATACCTGTACATTTGGCTTTTCTTGCCTAAATGTAGAACCTTGCTTTTTTCACCATTGAATTTCATTTTGTTAGATAGTGCCCAGTGTTCAAGTCTGTCCAGATCCTCCTGTATCTTAAGCCTGTCTTCTGGAGTGTTGGCTATTCCTGCCAGCTTGGTGTCGTCTGCAAATTTGATGATTTCTCTATCTATCCCCTCGTCCAAATCGTTGATGAAGATGTTGAAGAGCACTGGGCCCGGAACAGAGCCCTGGGGCACCCCACTACACACTTCCCTCCATGTAGATGCGGTTCCATTGAGGACCACACGCTGAGTACGGCCGGTCAGCCAGCTACGGATCCATCTGGTGGTGATGCTGTCTAACCCATATATATATATCCCTAATTACACTAAAAATGCGAATCCTGGGTAAATCCATATAATAAAAACAAAATAGTTCGAGCACCAGGATGATATTAAAACAGAAACTGTTTAATACAAAAGCCAAAGCTAAGCTTTCGTCGGCCAACACTGCCGACATCATCAGAGCATAATACAAGATTACTGGGAGTCCTTTTTATACTGCCGGACGGCTCTGCGCCCGGCTTCTCGATCTAGTCATCGGTCCGTCCGTTTTCTCTATTTGGTTTGTTCTTAAAGGGCACGCGTCTCTTGCTGCGTTGGTATCTTCCGAGGTTGCTATTTTCCCGTAGCGTGGCTTCCCATCGTTTGTTCATGGATCTCTTTTTTGCAGTCGTCGGTGGAGTGTCTCGTCATTTCCCCCTTGTTGGCGGGGATCGTGGTGCGGGCACCCCGCGGGTCGCCATCCAGCCATCCGCATCATTCTGGGGCACCACTAAGGGAGGCCGCCTACTCAAGGAGGCCTGGCTTTCTGATGGTGACTCCATCAATCGCCACATAGAACTTTGCCCGGTATACCAAACACTTAAGATATGGGAAAAACAACACCAAAACTCACAACGAAGGCAATTTGCACACCCCTTACAAAACCAGAAAGAAGGAGGTATGGAGGAGATAGCCCATTCGTGTGACAATGAACTCACAATATATCCTACAAGGGGAACAGAGAAGAGACAAAAAACACCCCCCACGGACACCCCAAATACGCACACCCCAAATCCATTCCACAACAAGGAGAAGTAATGATGGGTGCGAACGATGCGGATGGCTGGATGGCGACCCACGGGGTGCCTTCACCACGATCCCCGCCAACAAGGGGGGAATGACAAGACACTCCACCGACGACTGCAAAAAAGAGATCCATGAGCAAACGATGGGAAGCCACGCTACAGGACCCTGCACGCACGCAAGAAGGGAAAAAGAACTAGCAAACGACGGAGGGAGACCGAAAAACCCAATGAACGATCGAGCAGCAAAGGACCTTAAGATGGGGGGGACAACCAGAAGTGAACCAATATACCCATGGATATCCATGGAAGAAGGTAGCGCTCCTGAGTGTGGGAACACACGCAGGACCATATCCACCAGAGACTGCCCTGATAAGACACCTGGACTCACTCAATACGTCCCCCCCCCGAACACATACGCGCACAGCCCCACCAAGGAAGATCGACGGATCCCGGAATAGAACCAAAAAAGGGGATAAGCGAAAGTGCGCGAAAGCAACCGGCGCACGACAGCAGAAAGTGATTAAGGCAAAGAAAGGGAAAATAGCAACCTCGGAAGATACCAACGCAGCAAGAGACGCGTGCCCTTTAAGAACAAACCAAATAGAGAAAATGGACGGACCGATGACTAGATCGAGAAGCCAGGCGCAGAGCCGTCCGGCAGTATAAAAAGGACTCCCAGTAATCTTGTATTATGCTCTGATGATGTCGGCAGTGTTGGCTGACAAAAGCTTAGCTTTGGCTTTTGTATTAAACAGTTTCTGTTTTAATATCATTCTGGTGCTCAAAGTATTTTGTTTTTATTATATATGTCATAAAGCAGAAAGAGCCAGTCATATAAGAACGGACTCCCAAATCTCACGTTATATGCTCTGATGATGTCGGCAGTGTGGCCGACGGAAGCTCAGCTTTGTAAATCAAACAATCTTTGTTTTAAGATTTTTATCCCGGTGATCGTTTTTATTTATTTGCTTTACGACATGTGTTTACCCGGGATTCGGATTTTTAGTATAATTAAGAATATATATATATTGTTGGAATATAGCCAAAAGAATAGATAAAGTTTGTAAAGGGGCCCTATAGTAAAAGGAATAAGATATATAAGTAGTATAATACTTTTAGAATATATGAAATGTTAAAACATTGAGAGGGTCTATTTAAATGAAAAGTTTGGATATTTAAAGGTAATGAATTTTGAGAAAACTATGACTGATAAGAGTGGTTTGAATACTGAGGGGAAACTAAGCTTCAATAAGAATCTTGAAAACAGGACATATAATGATTTAATAAGATGACTTTTATAAATACAATGGAAATAAGCTGATTAAAAAATAGGTTATATGTTGATATTATTATATGCATAAATACTAAAGAATGTTTATATTCAACTTGGTTTGTACTGAAAATATTAAGAATTATATTTGTTTAATGTAGACAAAAGGAGAATATTACAGGAAGAAGAGAGGACCAAGAAATATATCACATTCACCAATTGTTAGAAAATGCGGGCACTCCTCCAAGCTCTCCAGCCCGCCAAAATGTTATCAGCAATGACCTTGGTTCCCATACATTTGAATTGTTTTGGCTAACTGAGAACTACACCCTCCCCCCTCTTTCTAAACTAAATATGTGGCAATGAAGACAAAATGAAAATGGCTTCAGTTCGGTTTGTCACAGCGTTGACAACCCCCCCCCCAACTATTTAGAATACATGAGAGCAATCTCAAGATCTCTCTTTACTTTAGAGAGAATTATCAGCAGTCTGGATCTCACATCCAGCTGCCTTTCAGCCACTATGTCCTCTGCAAAACACAGAACATCCATTCGCCCACTGGGAGCATCTATTAACATTAGCATCATCTATTAACGATGTGGCAATAGACAGGATTCCTGAGTGCCATGGATGACATACTAATAGTTGAAATCACAAAAACTGTGACTGAAGATGCTAGGGCTCTCTATTCAGCAAGCATGACAAAGACCCAGGGGCAGACACCATACCTGCAGTGATATACAAAGTCCTGTACTTTTAGAAAAATCACAGAGTTGTTCCAGTCTTTATGGAAGCAAGAATCCATTTCTCAGGAATGATACATCCATTATATACATCTACAAGAAGGGCAATCAGCATATATGCAACAACTACTGAAGAATTTTGCTGCTCTGTATTGCAGGAAAAGTCCTTGCAAGAATTCTGCTAAATCATCTGGTTGCTCATCTGGCATTGGTCTTGCTGCAAGAGTCGCAGTGTGGCTTCCATAGGTCATGACTCTATTGACATTTTTGCCATGCACTAACTTCAGGACAAATGTCAGGAGCAGAATTGTGAATTCTATACAACCCTTTGTTGACCTCACATAAGCCTTTGATACTGTCAACCATCAGGGCCTATGGAGAATCATGTCAAAGCTCAGCTGCCCTGCCAAATTCATTCAGATGATAGGCCAATTCCATCATGGGCAGACGTGTAGAATCCTCTAAGACATTCCCAGTCACCAGTCGTTTTAAAGAGGGCTGTTTGCTTGCACCCACACTATTCAGCATGATGTTGAATGATGCTGAAATCCGCCTTAATTACAGAATGAATGGGAAAACACTCAACCTGAGGTGACTTCAAGCTATTATCGAAATTGTTTTATCATTTTAATGCTTACCTGTTTCTTGTTTGTAAGCTGCCCAGAGTTGTCTCTAGACAAGATAGGTAGCACACAAATCTAATACAGATAGTCTTGGACTTATAGCCATTCAATGTAGTAGATGACCAGTCTGAGCCCAAGGGAGGGGTCAAATGCGTCATAAGTCACAAAGCCCACCTTGAATGCCTCTCTTATCTCCTACTCATTTCCCTTGACTGCTAGTTGATCAGATTCTTGTAGAGAGCTTAAGCTTGCAATAAATTTTTATACTCATTTGAACTGCCTGAATTGCCTGATTTCCCCGGCATCTGACATTCATTTAGTGTCCATTCAAAATTACAATGGCACTGAAAAAAGTGACTTATGACAATTGTTCACACTTACAACCTTTGCAGCATCCCCATGGTTACCTGATCAAAATTCAGATGTATGGCAACTGGTTCATATTTATGACATGCAATCACTTTTTGTGACCGTCTGATAAGTAAAGACAGTGGAGAAGCCAGATTAACTTTACAACCGTGTTACTAAATTAACAACTGCAATGATTCACTTAACAACTGTGGCAAAAATGTAAAATAGAACAAAATACACTTATATGTCTCACTTAGCAACAGAAATGTTCAGTTCAATTGTGGTTGTAAGTCGAGGATTACCTGAAAATAATAAATAATTAAATAAAAAATAATCAAAAGACCCTATCATGCACCATGCATTGAACCCAACCACAAAGAAAGGAACTACTTCATTTCAGTTACCTTGACAATACCCTCTCTCTCACAGTGACCCTTGATACAGAAATCAACTGCAGAATAACAAAGGCAAGTTCTGCTGTCGGTAGATTGTGTTCCATTGTATGGGAACATCAAGGAATTAGTGCAACATTAAAATTGAAGGTCTATAGAGCTGTGGTGCTCACTGCCCTTTGATATGCCTGTAAACTGTGGACTGTATTAAAGGCAAGCAAAATAGCTTAACCATTTCTACATGACTAGTCTTTGCAGAATATTAGGCATCAGATGGCTAGATGAAATACCAGATACTGAGTTCTATCTAGAGCAAGTCTACCATTGATCTATGTACTGCCAGAATGTGAGTTCAAACTGAGCACAGACCTGATGATAGGTTATGTCATCCTTAAGCTAGACAAATGCATATCCAAGCAGTTTTTGGGAAACTCTATGCTGGAAAACACATGGAGGGCAGAAAAAATAATACAAAAACAAAATTGCTGTACCTGGCATGGCCTCATTGATAGGGGGTTGTCCAGAATGTAAAGTAAGTGCAAGCACAACCTAAGTATGAAATGCACAAGTCTAGAGCTATCAGTACAACTGCAAACGACACGTTTGCTCAACATGTGCCAGGATATTCTGTGCCCAAATTGGCCTGAACAGTCATTTTTGGGCACACTGCATTTAGTTTTAACAAGATTATAGTTGTTGAGGTCTTAATGAACAACAATATTTTAAAAAGTTGTTATTGGTTTATGTATGATTTGGTAATATTAAGCTCTTCTAGTGTAGTTATGATCCAGTATGTACATGTATAAATTGGCCATTATTAATTTCACCCCATTTTCCCTTTGTTATTTTGCTAGAATGATTAATCATTTCTGTCTTATTAACAGATTTCAAACAACGTGATGTGAAATAACATGCTGACTTAAGACAAATATTTCAAAGTTATTTTTTATGCGTGTGAAAGCTTTTCCAGTATTTACATCAGCAGGTCTTATTTCTTTAGATTGTATGGGTTCTATATTGTGACATTATATGCTTAGACTATGATGGAAACCTTCTTGACGCCTGCATGTGTGCTTTCTTAGCAGCTCTGAAAAATGGTAAGTTGTGTTGATGTACTTTGAGATTTACTTTAAAATTTAAATGCAATGCAGATTTAGCTCTAAATTGGATTGAAGGGAAACAGCAATTGTAATGGCAACCAGGATTTGACAAAAGTACAGGTAATCCCCGAGTTACGATCGTTCACTTAACGCTTCTTCGAAGTTACGCAATAAGTGCCCCCTTGTGTTTACGAGCAAGTCCCAAAATTACAAATATCGCAACACCATGGCAATCGTTCGCCCTTACGAACAACCGCAGAGGCTCTGCAACATTCACCCTATTCCCCCCCCCCCCACAACTGCTTCCCCCTCCCTTCCTGCCGTGCCGGACTCACCTTGCAAAATCTGTCCCCTCTGCTGTGGTTTCTTTCCCTTTGAGGGAGAGGAGTGTCGGCTTGGAAATGCTTTTTGCGCCGACAATGGAAGCTCCTGGGTGCTATAATATTGCACAAGTTCAAACACCCATTCTCTGCAAAAGAGATCATGGCCCCTGGAAGCTTCCATTCTGGGGGGGGGACAGAAGTGTTTGCTTCATTTGCATGCCTATGGGGCAAAGCGTGCAATTGGAGTCGGCCGGGCACAGGAACCAATGCTGTCCGTGGCCTGGGTGTGCTGCTCACTGGCGTGCACCGGCCTTAATTTAAGGGCAGGAACGAAGCCTTCCATTGAGTGGGGAGGCATCGCTGGGCCAGGCCCCTTATACCTGCATCCAAGGTGCCGTCAGCAGCCGCCGCCACCTGAGCGGCCATGATCCCCCCCATCTCCAGCCAGCCACCCCACCCACCCGACCTACTCTTCACCTGACCAGCAGGTTGACACAAATCCTCACTGCTCTCCTCGTCCTCTCCACTCAAGGGCTCCGTATGAGTGCAAAGAAGTGGAGGCGCAGAGCAGGATTGCTCTGAAGATGTGGGTGTGCTGCTTGCTTGTGTGCGCTGGCCTTATTGAGAGCAATCCTGCTCTGTGCCTCCGCTTCTTTACACTCGGATAGAGTGGAGAAACTCAAGCTGCTGCCGCTCAAGCACTTTTTATCTGAACGGAGACCTTGGGGAAACTGGAAGGTCTGTCTGTGAGCAAATGGGGCAGTTGAAAACACAGCATTCCGTTGTTTCTAAGCGTGCATTGGCAGGCAGATGGACCTTCCAGTTTCTCCCAAGGTCTCCGGATAAAAAGTGTTTGAGCGGCAGCGGCTTGGGCTTCTCAGCTCCGTCCAAGTGGAAGAAAGCAGAGTCGCAGCAGCGGGATTGCTCTCAATAAGGCCGGTGCATGCAAGCGAGCAGAGCACATGGGCCTTATTGTTTGAGAGCAATCCTGCTGCTGTGCCTCCACTTCCTTCCACTTAGACAGAGCCCTTGAGTGGGTATGATGAGGATGAGAAGAGTGGTGAGGATTTGTGCCAGCTGATCATGGCCACTCAAATGGCTACCACTGCTGCCAGCACCTTGGACGCGGGTGCAAGGGGCCTGGCCCCGCGATGCCTCCCTGCTAAATTGAACGCTTCGTTCCTGCCCTCAAACTAAGGCCTGCGCACACCAGCAAGCAGCACATCTGGGCCACGGACGGCATTGGTTCCTGCACGCAGCTGACTCCAATTGCATGCTTTACCTCATAGGCATGCAAATGAAGCAAACACTTCTCCTGCCTCAGAATGGAAGCTTCTGGTTGCCATGATCTCTTTTTCAGAGAATGGGTGTTTAAACTCGCGTGATATTACGGCACCCAGGAGCTTCCATTATCAGCGCAAAAAGCATTTCCAAGCTGACTCTCCTCTCCCTCAAAGGGAAAGAAACCGCGGCAGAGAGAAGACAGATTTTGCAAGGTGAGTGAGTCTGGCACGGCAGGGAGGGGAAAACATGAGGTATCTTAGTAGGTTGGGGAGACCTTGGGGGCCTTTTCCATCACTAGACGCACCATGGCCTTCCCACCCTGAAATACCTCATGTGCACTTAGCAAACTGCATATTCGCCCATACATTCGATTAGCAAATGCGTGGATGAAAGCAGGGAGTGATCTCGTTCGAGGTATGAAATTCACTCCTACGAATTTTCGAGTTACGAATGGAATGGGCATTTCATTCGTAACTCGAGGACTACCTGTAAAGACTTATCCACAGAAGTTAGATGAGGTACGAATCAGGTCTGGGATAAAAAGCCTCATTGATAGCTACTAAGGGCCCACCACTGCTACAGTCAGTGCTGTTTTTCCCTTATCAATTTTTTGAACAATTTGCCCAAATGGCCAAATACTTCTTTCTAAATTTTGTTGTTAGAAAGGACTCAATTCACAGAAGGATTTCCTTGTTCTGAATGTTTTAAAATCAAAAGCTATTTATTACATTCCCATCACTTTGTTGTGTTTATTTGAGGATGCCTCTATTTTTCTTTATAAAAATGTGCTGTATGAAACAATTTTCCAGTCTTGCTTTTTCCATATTTATTCTTTGTTATTTCAGTGCTTTTGCCTGTTGTTGCAATAAATGCAGAAACTGGTTTGGTGGAAGTTAATTTTAAAGAGAAGAATCCTTTGACTATTAAAAAGCAACCAGTGGCAACGTCATTTGTGTTGTTTGAGTAAGTAGAGATCAAAAAGTGTATGTGTAGATTACGATAGACAATACCATCTTACCAGATAATCCCAGATTTATGAGCAGCTATACTAGCAAAGAATACTTGGCTACCTCTTCCTTTTGGAGCCCTCCAGTACTTCCAAAGAACATGGTGTGAGCACAGGGAGGGAGATTTATTTAAACATCCATGAAAATTGTTTTTGCTGTCCAGATATTCCTCATTTAGCAACTACAATTGGGACCAGCAGTTCAGTCATCAAGTGATGCGGTCACCAAGTGAAAAATCATGCTTACAATGTTACCTTAGCTTCCCCCCTCCCCCTTTGGAGCATGCACCCTGGTGCTAAGATAATTAGCAAGAAGGGGATTAATCTTTGTATTTACATTCTTTGGAAAGGAAGGGATTACAAGAGATTAAGCAGGGAATACACATCAAAAAGAATGCCCTAGCACCAGCTGTATGCCTAATGCACTGAGGCTACTTAGGAGGCAAAGAAAAGCTGAAGATGTGAAAGTAATTAAAGTCTTCATTTACAGGCAGCAACTAAAGTCACAGAGCTGACCTTAGCTTTGGTTAGCATTTTTCAGGGATAGTGCGGTACTGCAGAAAAAAGCTCAGTTCAGGAAAATATTATTTGTTTAAGCAATCTGTGGGGGAGAAAAAAATGAAAATGAGTCAGGCACAGGACAATGCATACTGATTCACTGTAATAGTGAACACATGACAGAGATAGATGCTGGAAAGGAATTAAATACAGGCATTTGTTGCCAAGTTATTTTTTCATCAGTCACTTTAAACAGTCCCTGCTCAAGGTAGTTACAAAGCAAGGTCTGTGATCTGGAAATTCATCAAATAATGCACACATCCTATAGAGCCTATTCAATCAATCAATCAATCAATCAGAATAGAGCTGAAAGGGACTTTGGAAGTTATCTAGTCCAACCCCCTGCTCAAACAGGAGACTATACCATTTCAGACAAATGGCTGTCCAGTCTCTTCTTATAGACCTCCAATGAAGCACCCACAACTTTTGAAGGCAAGCTGTGAAGCCACTCATCTTTGTGACAGCCCCCCAAATACTGGAATACTGCTATCAGTCCTTTTCTCTAGACTAGCCATACCCAATTCCTACAACCACTCTTCATATATTGTTGTCTCCAGGCATCTTAGTTGCTTAATCATCTTAGTTGCTCCTCTCTGCACTTTTCCCACAGTCTCAACATCTTTTTTGTAATGTGGTGACCAAAACTAGATGCAGTATTCCAGGTGTAGCCTTACTAAAGTTTTATAAAGTGGTACTAATACTTCCATGTAATTTTGATTCTATGCCTCTGTTTATGCAACCAAGGATTGTATTCGCTTTTTTGGCTGCCACTGCACACTGCTAGCTCATATTTAAATGATTGTCCACTAGGACTCCAAAGCCCCCTCACAGTTACTGTTTTTTGAGCCAGATTTTGCCTACTCTGTACTTGTACGTTTGGTTTTTCTAGCCTAAGTGTAAAACCTTGTTTTTCGCCACACTAAATTTCATTTTGTTGGATAGAGCCCATTGTTCAAGTCTGTCAAGATCTTTTTGGATCCTGAGCTTGTTTTCTGGTCTTCTTGTCTTGTATTCAATTCAGGAAGGTTCTCTGAATGTCATGGAGAGGACGAAGTGGAAAATATTATATGCCTGCACTTAAATGAAATCTTTCTCACTAATGGTCAGAAGAAATTTATATACATGAAAATGGGTCCATGCAGAATAGTGAATATGGATAAGATAGTTGCTCTGATAAACTTCCAGCTATTTTTCTGAGAGAATCAGTTTAGTTATTTTTCACTCAGAATCAGGCACAGACTAAAGAAATCCTTATTGCCTAAAGTTAACAATATGTCTTTTAAATTAATTTCTTTATAAGTCTTTGAATTAAATTGAAAATGGCTTCAGCATTGATGCTTATGCTAGCAATAACAATCCAGGTGGTCTGGAAAGTACATAAATGAGCAAAGGAACCTGATGGTGCTTTTTTAATGTTGCTCTTTGTATTGTCTAATTCAGTGGTCCCCAACTGTTGTGGTTTGCGGCCTGGCTGGGGGAGGGGAGAGGGGAACCAGGCCGTATGAGTGGCCGGCTGGCACATACACATGCGGGCACGGAGTTCAACTTGTGCAAGAAGCAGGCCAGCATGCATGCGTATGCAGCTCGACTCACGTAAGTCGAGCTGCACGTGTGTGCATACACGCCAATCTGCCACTCATACAAGTTGAGCTGCACGCATGCCTGTGCACACTGGCCCACTGCTTGTGTGGCCTGGTTCTGAATAGGCTACGGCCCAGTAGTAGGGTGTGGCCTGGAGATTGGGGACCCCTGGTCTAATTGAACAGTAAATATATATTATTGTTATGGATTAAAAAAATCTCAGAAGTTTAAGTTTGGCACTTATGTGTATATATCTTCAACAGCACATTAGTGGTAGTTGACCCAACTGCAGAAGAAGAAGACTTGGCATCTGGGACTTTAACTATTGTGACTATTGAAAATGACAAACTGTGTTCTGTTCATAAACCAGGTACTAATACTGAATTATTAAGGATTAATATTTCCCAAATTCTCTAATTTAGTTTTAATTTTGTAGATGCCATTCAGGAGTGTCAGTGATTCTTCATTTTCCATCTCTACACTACAGAAATTATGGGATATGTTTCAATCATGAAAATTGAGTGGCATGATGGCCTAGTGGTGAAGATGCTTGCCTCCTACTTGGAAGGTTGAGAGTTCATTCCTAGGTAGCAGCAGATGTTTCTCTCCTAGTGCACAAAGAAAAACCTTGAACTGTGTGTGGCATCAGGAAAGGCATCTGGCCAGTAAACACTTAGCTCCATCCAGTCGCCCTGATTCTACCCCAGATTAAGGGATTACAGGGTCATTAAAAGGGATTTTTTCAATCATGAGAATGTCTTGTTGAAGTTAATTCTAATAAAACATTTGGTTAATCACAAATATATGAATATAATTTAATGGGCAATTCAAAAGCTCAGACAGTATTAAATGCATTGTATGCTTGTTTTCTGTTTCTTTTTAAGGTGGAAGTACAATAACAGAAGTAAAGCTTCAAGACTGTATCAGTCGGGCAAAAACACGACATAAAGAAATACAAAAACTAATGGATAAAATAATCAAAAATGTATAATTAGTAAAAGTAAATTAGTATTTACTATTTGCTCACAAAACCATTACCTCAATAAACATGCTACATTTATGAAGTTCCATTATTTCACAATATCATTTTAGCTTGAAATTTATGTAACATTTCCAGATGAATAATTTCATTTTAAAACAGTTTTCTTACAAATATCAGTCTCGGGTTTTCTTACAAATTTCAATTGATTGCTATGCCTCAGTGTAGCTACAAATTCAGTTTCATGAAAAATATTTTTTTAAAAAAAGATGGGTTATTGAATACATACATCTCTCTCAAATGCAAGTTTCAGGAGTCTTATACCAGTGAAGCTTTTTTTTTCTTTTTACTTTTTGACTGGGTGCCTAGATGATGATGTAGTAGAGCTGCTTATGCTGCTAGTGCCATAACCATTTGATGGGGAAAGAACTGTAATGGTTGCCAAGAAAAAAAGAAAAAAATGATTTATTTTTTTAAGTTTCATTTTTATCTCCAAAAGAATAAAATAAATAATGCAATATTAAAAACTACAATATAGAGAATGCCTTCTCTGTGTAATAATTCACTGAAATAGTTTACTTAGTTATTAAATGATATGGATATCAAGGTATATTAAAACATTCTAAATGCCCTATCTAGATTGCACTACCCATAATGGAATTCAACCAGACTATTTTGTCCTGTCATTCTACTGTTTTAGCACATAACTCATCTGTGTTTGATTTTTTTGTTGTTGCAAGAATAATGTAGTCATGGAAACAGAGACTAGCACCATAGTGATTTGCAAACTATGGGCCACATAATGTATTTATGCCCATAGAGGACCCAAACTATACCTACACCAAATATAAATTAATTGGATTACTAGAAGAAAAAGAAAAGAGCCTAGAGATAGACTAACCACCCTGTGTCTCAACCAAGAAAATGATTCAACCAAGAAGATGAAGACTACTAGTAAAAGCAAAGATTTGTATCCAAACTGAATACAGAAAGAAAAACAACAACTATAAGGAATAATGAACCAACTTTTTACTAAATAGTTGGCTATGGTATGCAGGAAACATGCCAGTTTAGTAATGGGGGGCTTTCACTATCCTGACATCAACTGGGAGACAAACTCTGCAGCAAATGGGAGATCAAAACAGATTCCTGACATGCCTACAACTTTGTCACCCAAAAGCTAGAGGAGGGAACTAGAGGCTCCACTATGCTGGACTTCATTCTTACCCATAGGGATGAAATGTTAGAAGGGGTAGAAGTTATAGGAACCTTGGGGGAGAGTGACCATATCATACTAGAATTCAATATAATGCAGGCACACGTAATTGAACCAAGACAAACTAGTATTTTAGACTTTAAGAGATCTGATTTCAATAAACTAAGAAAAAGATTCTATAGATGGAAATCCTAAAGGGAAAAACAATTCAAGATGTTGAGAAAGTCTGAAAAATGAGATCATAAAAGTCTAATCAATGCAAAACCACAGAGAAACAAAAACAAGAGACTCCAGACAAAACCAGCATGGCTGCATAAAGGCCTCTCTGACAAACTATAGGAAAAAAAGGACAAGTATAAAAAATGGAAAGAGAGACACATAACCAAAACAGAACAGGAACAAATATTCCAAACCTGCAAGGACAGAGTTAGGAAAGTTAAGGCTCAGAATGAATTAAGGCTTGCAACAAATGCCAAAAATAACAAAAATATTTCTTTCAATATGTAAAAGTCAAGAAGAAAGTCAAGGAAATGATCAGTCCATTAATGGGAGAAGATGGCAAGAAGGTGATGGGCAGCAGGAAGAAAGCAAAACTGCTTAATACCTTCATGCCTCTATCTTTATACAAAAGGGAAAAAATAATCCAAACTTCCAAAAGCAGCACAATGGGAGACAAAACAGGAATGCAGGTCAAAATAGGCAAGCAATTGGTAAGCAAACACCTATCGACTTCAGACACATTCAAATTGCCAGGGCCAGATGGTTTACAACTCAGGGTCCAGAGGTTGCTGGCAGATGTGATCTCAGAAACACTGAGCAAAATCTTTCATAGCTCCTGGAGCATGCAGGAACTGCCAGAGGACTGGAAAAATGCTGATTTAGTTCCAATCTACAAAAAAGGGAAAAAGTGGATCCAGGAAACTACAGAACGATCAGGTTGACATCAATATCCAGGAAAATCCTGGCACCCCCCGTTATGGACCCATCTAACTGGCCAAATGAGATTGGTTGTTCCAGCCTCCTCACTGGAATGCCCAGATTTCCCACTAGGGTCGGGCTAATGAGGCAGCGGGTGCAGCCAGAGTCTATTAAGGCTTTCACTTTGACAGCTTCGGGCATGGAGGGGGCTAATATAGTCACTGTCTTGAGGATGGGTGGGATGGATCCACTTACCAGGGGTTCACCCTCCGAACTATCGCCTGAGGTGTCCACCTGCCCAGCGGTGTAGATTGGAGTTCCCTCTCCACGTTGGGCAGAGCTTGGGGACTCCACAGCCTCTATTGCTCTCATGGCGGGTTCTTTTGGCTTGGATGGGGACTTCCCGGATTTCCTGGCCAGTGGTCTGTCTGGGTTGTGCTGGGGGGCTTTCGAGCGGCATTCTATAGCCCGATGCCCCTCTCTCCCGCATTTGAAACAGCCCATTGGTTTCTTGGCCATAGCCGATGGCTTCGCTGGTTCGCGCGTCGGTTCAGGCGGTGAGCAGCTCCATTGTTTTCCTCGGCAGTGCCTCTTCAGTAGGTCGATCTCTGCTTCCTCTGCCAGGACGTACCATTCGTTGAGTTGGTGTGGGTCCCCCCGGGGCAGGCAAGCGTCATATAGGTCGTAATTTAGACCGTCTTTGAAATGGCTAAGGAGGATGTCTTCCAGCCAGTTCAGTTTGCTGGCAATGGTTCGGAATTCTTGCGTATATTCGGCTACTGGCCGTCTGCCTTGCCTCATCGTTTTGATCCTTTTGCGGGCTTTGCAATCAGCCAGGTGGTCTTCAAATCGCCTTCTCAGAGAGGACATGAAACGGTTGAAGTCGTTGAGCTCTGGGGCATTGGAATCATGCAAATTCCCCACCCAATCGGCGACCGGCCCGTCCAGAGCAGATTGCACGATCCGGATACGGGCTTTGTCGCTAGGGATGTGCCGCCCGTGTTCCTCCATGTAGCCAAGGACTTGGGTTAGGAAAAACCCCATGCGTGTCGGCTCCCCCTTGAATTTCACGTCCAGCGGCGGGAGTCTTTGAATGGATCGGTGCCTTCGTCAGTATTGTCTTCCATCCGGATCGCCATCTGCAGGTCGGCGGGAGGTGGGGACTACTGGATCAGCGGATGTCCCCGGGGCTGCAGGTTCCAATTCCCCCTCAGTGTCTCTCCAGTTGCGGCTCCAGGAGTTGGTGCGGCCGTGGGGCTCAGGATTCTCCTCTCCTAGGGAGCTGAGGGTTCTCTTCATCAAGTCAATAGCTTTCTCTAGGATCCAGTTCGAGTGCTGTGCCCAGCTTCCTTCATCTTAGCTTGTGTGCAGGGATCTCTCCATCTCCTGCTTCCATCCTGGTTGGTTGGCCCCCCGTCTCAGGGTCACCTTTCTTGATTTCTTTTCCCACTCGCCTTTCTTTCCAACGCCCATTGACCACCGAGGTTTGTGGTTACACGTCTCCACCACCTCTTCTCCTGAGGAATCTGACCCTTCAGATCCGGATATTTGGCAGGTTTCCAGTCGGGGCAACGGCTCCCTCTGTGGGGGGCTTTCCCCCTTCCCCGCTTCGTCGTCTGACATGGTATTTTTTGCAAAGTCCCCCGGCAAGGTTCTTCCTTCCAGGTTGACTAATTTTGCAGATCCTGTCTAATGTAAGGACCCCCCCTCAATTTACATCTTAAGAAGACAGAACTCTTGGAACGGTTTTTCCAACAGGAATCTTTATTAAGAAAAACTGACTGAAGGCATTCTAGACAGGATCTGGGGGACCCCCCTGATCATTCAATGTTTTAAAGTGTTCCCAAGCAGTCCCACCCCACATTCCTTCCGGTCAATCCAAATTGGCAGATGGCTGGGTGTTAAATCCATCGGATCCCAAATGTTGCAATCTTCCCCCCCTTTTCCTTTGCTGCCGGTAAAAGGAAGCTTCATAGGGAGTGAGATCAAAGGCTGATTGCCGTATTGTTATGGTTAGTACTCCAGAGAGGGAATCCACAGAGGATGTTTCTTTGTAGTTGATAGGAGGAATGCCAGTCATAAACACCCGTGTTTACTCCCCCCCCCCCTTTGTAGTATGACAGAATCCAAAAGAGAGTAAGAATTGGGTTTTCCCAGAGTAGATTAGTTAGAAATAAAATATAATTGGATTCTGACACATATGCTGTGGGCTACCTCAAGGTTCTGTTTTGGTCTCAGTGCTCTTCAACATCTTTATAAATGATCTAGATGAGGGGATAGGAGACCTCATCATATTTGCAGATGGCATCAAGTTGGGGGGAATTGCTAATACTTTGGAGGATAGACTCAAGATTCAGAAGGATCTTGACAGACTTGAGCCCTAGCTGACAAAATGCAGTTCAGTGGTGAGAAAAGTGAGGCCCTGCACCTACATAGGAAAAATCAAATACATAGGTATAGAATAGGCAGTACCTGGCTCCATAGTAATGACTGTGAGAGGAATGTAATTGTCCTAGCAGACCACAACTTAAATACTAACTAGCAGAGGGTTGCAGCTGCCAAAAAAACCAATGCACTCCTGGGCTACATAATCTGAGGGATAGCATTAAAATCACATGAAATGGGCTTCTGGTATTGACGTCGCGGTGATGCAGACGCAGGAAGACAGGGCTCCGTCTTTCGCATTTGATTTCGCCCTGCTAGGGGACCCTGGAAAGGGTCGAAAGTCGTCCCGTAGAGGCGGCAAGCAAGGAGGGGACCCTCGTTGATGACGGGGGGGCGACAGCCCTCACGTTTGATCCGAAGAAGCCCTCCAAACCGGCAGGGGAAAGACTGGCCACATTCGTGTGGCCAGTCCAAAGCTGCTGACAACGGAAAACAACAAGCACTATCAAGCAATCTTACAGCAACGTAGATGAAACAGGGTGAGACTTGATCCTCTCTTTATGATTTGAAGACCTCTTCCTAAAAATCTGCCCAAAGCACTCTCCCAGATGAGAGAGGAAAGGGAATTTCCGCCCCATTCCCTCAGAAAAGAAAAGCGGCGAATTAATTACTTGGGGAAAATGGAGAAACCTGTAAGACTAATTTGGAATTATATTCACGGCTTGGAAATTTGGTGACTAAAAGTGTTTTTAAGACCTTTTTTTTTTTAAAAAAAAAAGACTTGAAAAGTTTACAATATAAGTTTTGGATTTAAAAACTGAAAAATGTCGTTGATGACATCTAGTAGTGAATTATGGAACTACAACTTATTTATGCCTAAAAGAAACCTGGCTCGAAGCCCAGAATTAGATAAGACTTTGGCTGGCCTTGGAAGCTTTTACTACTGAGAATTGCAGCTGAGAAAAAAGGAACAGACTTGGGGGCTGCTGTGTGGCAGAGATGACAATATTACTCTAAAATTGGCCTGTCTGAATTATGAACACAAATACTGACTTTCAGAGCTATATTGTGGAACTATTTTCCTGTAGAAGAAACATATGGAACACTTTGGATTATAAATCTTGATTGTTAAACAACCTTTAATGGTTCTTTTTTCTCCCTGGACAGAAAGGATATATTTCTCACTGCACAGAAAAATTTGAATTTTACTTATATCTGCTTAGGGGAGATTTAGGAACGGCTAGTTGGTTGGATAAATTTATAAAGGCTACTGACAAAAAAAAAATAATGGATGTTCCATACTTAGCTCTAAATAGTAAAAAACCATCCTTAACATCTGTCCCCAGTAGCCTCAGTTTGCCATATCATCAAGAAAATACCAATGAACCACAGAAAGAAATTCTCTCCATGTTGAAATTAATACAAAAAACAATTGCTTTAGCTTGTGATCAGGTTAAAAATAACACAAAGGAGATAAAAGAACAATTTTCTAATTTAAATCTACAAACTCAGAAAACAACTACAGAGAAGGAACTAGCAACCCAGAAAATAGAAGGAAAACTAGAGAATGCTGACACAAACACTAAGGATCCAAAGGAAGAAGCTAACGACCAGACTCAGATAAATGAAAACTTAGAAGACACAACGATAATATTGGAAACGGAAAAGACATTTTACAAACCAAGGTTTCAGAACATACTGGAGGATAAGGAAGGAGAGCTGATGGAATGGAAGATAAAGCTGTTAACAGAATTGTGGGGAACTGAAGAAGGAGAGAGGCTGTTTAATGAATATCAATGGGCTAGTTCTTCCAAAAATACTTTAATTAATTTGTTTCTCTTGTTTCAAATAATATATACAAAAATAGAGGAAGAATTATTTGATGATCCAAATGCACTGATTTGGAAAGTTAGTTGGCAAAGGAAGAAAGCTAGAGTAAGATTGAAGGAAACAGAAGCTTTGACCTATTAGAGGGGATGCTAGATTACTAATTAGATGTTTGAATATGGTTAAGAATAGATTGTTAGAATTAGAAGTATTATTATAACTAGATAGATAGGATTTGTAATCAGAATATCATATCTTGGTATGAAAAGGGAAATAAGAATATGCTAAGAACTTTGAATAAGGGAAGTGTTTGGTTACCCAAATATAGCTTGTTCTGAAATTATAACTGATTGGGATACTTTGAACATGGATGGGAAATTAAAACTGAAAAAAGTGAAAACAGGATATGGACTAAATAAATGGAAATTGAGTGGAAATGCAATTAAGATATGCTTTGGTTAGAAAAGATATTCTAAACTGATATTATTGACACTATTAGAAAAATGTAACAGATGTTGATATGCAATTGTATATATACTAACAACAATAAGAATTGTATTTGCTTAGTGTGGAAAAATGGTTATTACCAGAAGAGTGGATGTACTGGAAGATGTAATATCGGACTTAGTTTGAAGAAGCTTACATGTACCACGGAATCACTAATGGACTCTGTCATCACGTTGTCTATTGGGCACTTGATTGTGAAAATAGAAAATCAATAAAACATTTATAAAAACAAATCACATGAAATGATAATGCCACTTTTTACTGCACTAGTGGGGCCACGTTTGGAATACTGCATACAGTTTTGGTCATCTCAATATAAAAAAAGATGCTGAGACCCTATTAAGAGTACAAAGAAGAGCAACTAAGATGATAAGGGGTTTGCAGGATAAATTGTATGAGGAACGGTTAAGGGAACTAGGTATGGCTAACCTAATAAAGACAAGAATTAGGGGTGGCATGACAGCTGTCTTCTAGTACTCGAGGGGTTGTTACAGAGAAGACAGAGTCAACTTATTTTCCAAAGCATCTGAGGGCAGGACAAGAAGCAATGAGTGGAAGTTAGTTATAGAGAAATCCAACCTGGAACTAAGGATAAACTTCCTGATGGAATAATTAGCCAATGGAATAGCTTGCATCCTAGAGTTGTGGGTGCGTCATCACTGGACGTTTTTAGGAAAGGATTGGACAACCATTTGTCCAGGATGATATAAGGTCTCCTGCCATGGGCAGATGGCTGGACTAAAATATTTCCAAGATCCCTTCCAGCCCTTGTTTGGTTATGATTGGTTCTATAAGGAACCAGTGAAAACATTAAACCTGGAAGTCTGGCTTTTGTTTGTTCAAGGAAAAAAAGGTACCCATTTACTCATTTCGTAAGTGTTTTAATAAAGTGTATATACTGAACATAGTAAAAAAACTCATATAAGGGCAGATGTGTTTGAAGTTGTATATTTACTACTAGAATTCTCCTATAGTAGGAAACATGATTTAAAAAATGAATTTGCACAGGAACACTCCATAAAGCTCATTCTTGAATACACGTACCTGCTGCCTGAGGTTGGATAAAGTTCCCTACTCCAGTCAAGTTAACAACAGCAGTTTGCTGAGCAGATAAGGATTGATCTTGGTTTGGGGGGACTTCCTCAGAACCCTAGCAAAAAAAATTGATATATCAAAAGATATTCATGTTCTGCATAGTTAATGTATTTATTTTCCTTTAGGAAGAAATACATTTCAAAGCTTTTCTTAGTTTGATACATAAATAGTGAGTTTCATCTGAAAACAAGGTTTTGTAAATGAGGAGACAGCTTCAGTAATACTTCTTGGTGATTTTGCCACTTTACTGCACAAACTTTATTTTATTAACTGTGATGGATGTCATACACCATGAATTCTTATAGTTATTTTATAAACATACCTCAAACAGAAGTTCTTTATTTATAACTAGTTCAGTTTGTCATCTGTGTATTCATACTAATGAGGCTACAGCAATGCACAACATAGTTCTAGAAGGTACCAAAGCTAACCCTTAGAAATAACTCCCCTCTAATATATGTCTAAAGCTGAACTAAAACAGATCCAGATAATTTATTTCATCCAGGATAATCTAGAGCTGGAGCCAAACCATTGTCTGCACCAACTTCCCCAGAAAATGGAGGGTGAAGACTGAATGGAAATATCCAGGATCATTGGGTAGAGTAATGGACTCTTAAGAAGACAGCCTCCTTCAAGGCTAAGGTGACTACCCCTTCTCTCAGAGAGGTGGATACCACTTACAATCACAAATCATCTCCTGTGTGGCCTTGAGCCAACCATGGGGGACCTGGATCAAACAAACAGGTGGATGAGCTCCCACACTAGAGAACCCCTGTCCAGTTCTTTAGAAGCCACAGACTCTAAAGGTTAACTCTAGTTAACCTTGCAAGCCCCTGCCTTGGCATCTGTTGAGTCATTGTTCTGGAGCAACTTTATCTGCCATATAGCAGAAATATTTCTCACAGTGGGCCTGCACATGATCCTAGTGATTCATTCCTCCCAAATAGGGACAGGGTTAAATAGAGCCGGTAAGGAGCTCTCAGCAGATGCAATAAGGATAAAGAAATCATGTCATTTCACCATACTTATCACCACAATGTAATTCCTAATGTGGGTTCTTATTCATGTTTGGTCAATTTCACTCTTCATCTTCCTCCAAGGATACTAGATGATTCTTCTGGTGCTTCATCTCCAGGATTTCCTCATAACATCAAGGTGTGCCCTTATATCAGTGCACAGGAAGAGGCCACTTAGGGGCAATCTAAACCTCTGTCACTCACCCATTCTAGGCTGTGGCCAAGCTCTCAGCTGAGCTGCCCATTAGCTGGACTCATGGAACACCTCAAGCTATTTCTGGAAACCAGCCGCGTCTATCAGGTGCTTAGGGTGAACTGTTCTAACAAGCTCTATTCCCCTTTGACCTGGGATAACTTCAGCATACTGAAATGCAATGAGATGTTCCAACTGTGGCCACAGACTAATGACAATGTTCTCCAAAACCCAATCACATCACAACTGTCCCGAGAGAAAAACAACATATTCCTGCATCCTATTTTCCCTACAACGACACTCTGAAAAGGGTTGGGCTGACAGAGTAACTGGCCCCAAATCACCCAAATGGATTTTATGCCTAAGGGAGCCCTAGAACTCACAGTCTCCAGGTTTCTGAACCAGCACCTTAACCACAACACCTAACACCAAGAAGATGATTTTTTTAAAAAAATTAAGAGTACAAACTAAAAATACAAACTAAGAAAAAAAGGAAAAATCTATCATATATTTTATATTTATCAAAAGTCACTGGTTTACCAATGAATTCACTACTATAAAATAAACAATAAAAATATTACAATATTACTTAAGATATCACAGAATCTCTGCCATTCTGCTATAGTGAAACATATTGCTGCATCCTTTGATTAGTAAAGAACATTGTCTTCCCAAAACAGATAAATTACATATTTCTGACAACCATTTCTTGACATCTGGAATAATATCACTTTTCCAATTTCTTAATAACGATTCTTTTTGCTTCCCTCCTCCCCCAAGCTCGATACAATCATAATTCCTGAAAAATAAACAAATTCAGATATTTAATATATAATTAAATTCCAATGTGTGGCAAAACTGGTGAGTATTTTGCCCCTCCAGTAATGGGAATGCTTCCTGTGGCAAGGGTATGAGTTAGGCTGGTAACTTAATGAAAGTCTCAACTGAACAAAGCCATGATGATTAGTGAAATATTTTTATTTATTTATTAATTTACATTGCTATCCATCTCAACAACTCTGGGAAGTAAATAATAATAAAAATAAAACAAATACATATTAAAAAATTATAATACACAGAAGTAAAAAAACAAAAACAAGTTATCATCCACATGGCCAAAAGACAGGCCTCTTCACATGCTTAAGGTCCCAAGCTCAAACACGCAGCCATATCTTTAGAGCTTTACAAAATGCAAGCAAGTTAAGGCCAACATAATCTTGGAGGGAAAATGTTCCAGAGTGCACTATGCAGAAAAAACTTATCTTCTGGCCCCCACAAGCCTGTATTCCTTAGCCAACAGGATCCGGAAGAATGACTATCTTGTAGGACTGATGGGACAGGTAGAAACAACTAGAAGAGATAGACTCTTAATTAATTCAGCTCCAAGCCATGAAGAGCTTTAAAGATGACAACCAGCAACTTGAATTGCACTTGGAAGCACACTGACAACTAACATAGCTCATGACGTAATGGTGTTACATGCAAGGAACAAACCAGTACCATTAACTATCCATGCCACTGCATTCTACACCAGCTGCAGTTTCTGAATGCTCTTCAAAGCCAACCTGTAATGGTATGTGGGACTGATCTTGGGAGATGAAGATGACATAATCAAGAAAATACTGGAATGTGCAGAAATGGACAGACTCACATTGAAGATTAAAGAAAAGGAAGATACAAAGTATTTTCAAATATGGGATGTATTTTACCAATAGCTGGAAAAACGGGGTAGAGATTAGGATCTTATTACATGTTATTAAAATAAGACCCAGACAACATGTTGTTTGTTAAGCACTTATGAAATGTAAACTTATAATATATATATATATATATATTATATAAAAAAAACTATCCATGCCACTGCATTCTACACCAGCTGCAGTTTCTGAATGCTCTTCAAAGCCAACCTGTAATGGTATGTGGGACTGATCTTGGGAGATGGAGGAGAGAGATGCTGCCTACATGAGATAAGAGAAGGCATAGCCCACAGCTGCATAATGGGCAGAGAAAGAAAGGAACCTATTTCTCAAGCTGTAAAAGTGACAGTGGGAGATTTGTACTATCAAACTTGCAAGATTCTCTTAACAGTATCAAAAGGCTGTTGAGAGATCAACAACCAGGATGGATGTACTACCCCTGTCCTGCCCCCACCAGAAGTCAGCCAACAGCTAGATTAATGCCATCTTAGTCTCACAACC
This sequence comes from Azemiops feae, assembly GCA_023970755.1. NCBI lineage: Eukaryota > Metazoa > Chordata > Lepidosauria > Squamata > Viperidae > Azemiops > Azemiops feae. The sequence goes on from JALGBA010003683.1 coordinate 109,177, forward strand.
TGGTGGCACAGTGGTTAAAATGCAGTATTGCAGGCAAACTCTACCCACAGTCTGGAGTTCAAACCTGATGGGGCTCAGAGTTGACTCAGCCTTCCATCCTTCTGAGGTCAGTAAAATGAGGATCAAGATTGTGGGGGCAATATGCAAATAATACTTCTATATTGTAAACCACGCAGATAGTGCTGTAAAGCTGTGATGACCCAGGGCACGGCACAGAGGCAACACACTCAGCTGGCAGTTCAAACCACCCCTTTATTGCTCCAAATGTTCCCCAAATGCTCCCACGTTTCTGGCAAGTCCCAGAACAAGTAACGATACACACATACACACACCTTCAGCAGCCTCTGGCTGCAAGTAGTTTCAAAAGTTTTTCACTCTCTCAGGCAGGAAAAGTGTATGGAACAAGCAGTCCTCTTTCAGGTTTTCAACTCACACACGGTGGCTAGATTAGAACAGCAATTTACTCAAGGCCAAGTAAACAACAAAGAAAGGAATACACATCAAAATCTAACGAGTCTGTGAAAATACAAGCTTGCCTGAGTAGTTTCAGAAGAGAAGCCAAAATTCAATCTGAGGCTTGGAGCACCAAATCAAGTTTGTCAGCCAGTCCAATGGTCAGAGTTTCAGGGTTTACAAGTAGAAATCACAACACAGAACAAGAGATCAGAGAGTTGTTTCCAATGTCAGCAACAGCACACAAACCTCCAATAATTCAGCATTTGTTCCTGACAAATGCCCCTCCCCACAGCGTCTCCTTAAGTCTGTCCCCAGGTGTGCCTTGTGGAAAGGGGCAGGGCGCTCTCCTCCTGAGTAGTCAGGCCTGCCTGCGTTGTTCCCTCCTTCTCTCCACTCTCCATGCTCTAGGATCAGGAGGAGGTGGCCCTTGTTCATCGCCTGAGCTCTGTCTCTCATGTTCATACTGCCCCTGTTCCTCCCTGCCTTCAAGCCATCCCAATCCTGAAAGGCCCTGGCCTGCCTCGGCCTGCTCCTCCCCATATTCCTCCAAAGCCAACGATGCCTCCCCCTCAATCTCTGTCGGCTCCAGTTCCAGCTCATCTTCCTTAGCAGATTCAGGCTCCGACGGGGGCATGATAAAAGCACTATGGGGCTTTATATAAGCTACTGCTAAATAGCTTATATTGCTAAATGCTATTGCATGTGCAACTGAACATATGAACAATGTTAAGCAGCCCTTCCCTCTATGGAATGTTGGGATATCAATATGTCAGAAAACCAGCTGGTTGCCTAAGGGTACAATGTAACTGCAGGTATGGGAAGACTCCCTGTGGCAGCCAATGTTCCCTGTGAGCTGAAATTATATTACCAGGATTCCAGGCCATACAGAAACTTTCACACGTACACAATAACTTTTCTTTGAAGACACCTCCACTGTGTTGTGGAGATTAGCTCCCCAGTGATATCAACATAAAGGAATCATGTTGATATCTACATGCAAACATATGAGACAACCTGGCTTATTTTTTATTATACTATTCTCAATGGGTATGCCTACCTGATCTCCCTGTGGCTGAGGACTAGAAGTTGTAGGCAGCTGAGATGAAAACTGGGAGAGTTGTTGTTGCTGTTGCTGCTGTTGGAGAGGGTTGAATATCAGTGAGCCACCTGCAAGCTGTTAAAAGTTTAAAGAGATATTAGGTGTTGGCAGGGTTGTGTATTTTATTTGTGATGCACGCAAATATACAGAATTTAGAATTTATATTTCTGAGCACCAATATTCTTAGTCCCTTTCCATTTCAAGAAAATTGGGAGTAAGAGACTTTACACAGAGTAAAATCACACTAAAAAGTAAACCTAAATCAAAGTGACCAAAGTAGTTTTCCACAGCAAGTATCATTTTGTGCAATAGATGTACATGCGCACAGAATTCATATCACCTACATCAGGGGTGTCAAACTGGCCCGCGGGCCGGAGGCGTCACACGGAAGTTGAGCCCATCCCATTGCCGGCAATAGCAAAACAGTCCCGATATGTTGCATGACGTCACGTGACGTCGTGAGTTTGACATGCCTGACCTACATGAACTAATTCTATTCCCCATTAGGTAAAACATGTGTGTTTACTTCCAATGAGACCAAAACCTGGAATCTCTGTTATAGCTGGAAGGAGGAGTAAGAGGTGTAACTGAACAAGTGCTGAGCAGAGCTTTTAAGCTAGTTTGTTGGATGTCCCATAGAACTATCTCATCAACTTTTCTTTGTGAAATAGCAGTATTTTATTTATGTTCCATCTTTCACCTTACAGCAGGGGTGTCAAACTCAATTTCATTGAGAGCCGCATCAGCATTGCGGTTGCCCTCGGGGGGGGGCAGGTGGGTGTGGCCTATTGGGTGGGTGTGGATGGAGTGGGCGTGGCCAGCTTTACATCGATCGCATCAAGTTTGCCTGTGGGGGCCTGGGCAGGAGTGAGACAGATCTGAGGGTCTCTGGCAGAAGGGGGTGGGACCAGGGCAAGTGCCAAGGCATGGTCCACTGGAGGAGCCTCACTATTCCTCTCAGGCCATGCGGGGGGGGGGGCTGGATGGTGGCGCGGGCTGCCCGGAGCCCTGGGCAGCAGAGGTCAAACGCCCAGCCTGCCCCTCGAGCACCCGCGGCACCAAGCCCAGCCCCACTTTCCCAAGGGGGCACCCAGCTGCACTTACCTCCTCCTCAAGGCTGCTGCTGCTGTACTTGCTCTCCTTAGCCAGGTTGCTCATGATGGGTATGAGGGCAAAGTCAGAGGGAGGGCCATTCCCTCTCCATGGGAGGAGACCCAGCTTTGTATTCAAAGCTTCCTTAGCAATAGGATGGGAGACTCCAGGATAGGCCAGAAGGAGAGGGCAAGGGGATGGTGAAAGGGCAGCAGGGCAGGACTAATTCAGGACTTCCCTCAGACCCTCCCTCTCCTTCTTTCCTTCCTAAGTACAGAGTGGTGGGAAAATATTTGAGATGAGGGAGGGAGAAAAACAGGCAAGAAACGCAGCTGGGGAGGTGTCACCTTTTGTGAGGAATGAAGAAATGCACCATCACCTGGAAGTGGCCAGCACATGGCCCTCACCTACTTCACATATCTGGCGTGGTGGGTTCTGGGGGAGAGGATGCCATGAGCAGTGTGAGTCAACGTTACCTGCGCAATACCGCCCAGCCCCCAGCCTGCCCGGTTTCAGCAGGCAGCGGGGCGCTTTCCTCACAGCGCCAAGATGCTGAACTGGGCGGCGCAAATCCAAAAAGTGCGATGACGCCCAGCCCCCAGCCTGCCCGGTCTCGGCAGGCAGCGGGGCGCTCTCCTCACAGCGCCGAGAGGCTGAGCCAGGTGGCGCGAATCCGAAAACAAGCACGAAGCCGCCCAGCCCCCAGCCTGCCCCAGCCTGCGCTTTCCTCACAGCGCCGAGAGGTTGAGCTTGGAGGTGCGAAGCTCGCAAGCTTTGCATCTTGCTCCCTGCTGAAACTGGGCAGGCTGGGGGTTAGGCAGCATTGCACTTCTCATCAGATTCGCGCCACCCAGCTCAGCTCTTGGCGCTGTGAGGAGAGCGCCCTGTTGCCTGCCGAAACCAGGCGGGCTGGGCGGCGTCGCGCTTCTTTTTGGATTTGCACCGCCCGGCTCAGCCTCTCAGCACTGTGAGGAGAACGCCCCGCTGCCTGCCGAAACCCCTCCCCCGGAGCCCATCAAGCCGGATATGTGAAGTAGGTGAGGGCCATTTGCTGGCCATTTCCAAGTGATGGTGCATTTCTTCATTCCTCACAAAGGATGACACCTCCCCAGCATGCACCCAGGGGGCGGGGACAACATGGCAGGGGCTGGTTCCTCGCTGTTTCCAGACGGCCTTGTGGACCTAAGACTGAATCTTTCAGCATAGATGGCCACCACAAAATTGTACATTGGCTCCCGGCTGGCCTGGGCCAGGGTCAAGGCAGCGGGGGCCGTTCCCTCACAGTTTCCAGGATGGCTTCGCGGGCCACATGAAACCATTTCGCGGGCCGCATCCGGGCCGCGGGCCTTGTGTTTGACATGTCTGCCTTACAGGACACTAAAAGTAACAAACACAATTTTATAAAAACAGTTAAAGGCAATTATTTACCTCAACCTGAAAAGACACAGCAAAAGAGGAATGTGCTTCAATATTTTCTAAAAGCAGAGTTAAGTCTGAGTGCGGTTCTGAAGGGAGCACATGTCATTGCTTGACAGCAATACAGGAGAAAGCATTCTCTGTGTGACCAAAGTTGTATCTCAGAAAGTAAGGAAATTTTAAGAGCCCAATCCTCATGACCTCAATGTCCAAATAAAATAATATCAATTAGACAGTCTATCTAATAATGAAATTCCAAAGTCATTATAAATATTAAAAGCATTGCCAACATTATATATTTAATCTTGCTTCTAAACATATTTCAAGGGTAAGCCCATATAGAGGGCAAGATAGTTACCAAGTCAGGATATAATAAAAGCTTGGAATCCCAACATTGGAGTCATTGGCGTTGGGCAGTCAATAAATTTAAACTACCGTATTTTTCCGTGTATAAGACGCTATTTTTTCCTGCAAACACCCTTTTCAAAAATCAGGTGCGTCTTATACATGGAAAAATAATGGTAACCTCTGCAGCCCAGGGCATGCCAGTGTGGGTTGCCATGCCGCCTGGTGCAGGTGTCAAGCCCCTGTGGGCTTGCCACTAACGGGAGGGGGGAGGGAGCAAGATCGTCGGCCGGCCGAACTTCCGGATTTGCCGGCTCAGCTGTTCGGCGGAGTTGATCGGTGCGGAGAAACTCGCCTGCCAGAGTGTCTTATACAAGGGTGCGTCTTATAGATGGAAAAATATGGTAATTAATTAAAATAATAACATGGGCAGTGAGATAGTTGAGCAGAGGGAGCGTCCTCTAACCCATTGCAAAATCTCCACATTTTTGCAGATTTGAAATAGAGAATTGGCTTTCCAGATCCACAATGTCCTTGCCTCAATGTTTGGCGATGAAAATTTTTTATTTTCACATTTTTTTCCAACCTCATGTCAAGAGAAACATATATCCTTCTATATTTTTGACAGGATAATATGTTTTACTAATTAGTCAATGGATATAAGGATGTTTGTATTTGCATCTAATTTCCCCACTCAATGTCTTGAGAAATCACACAGAAAACAGGCCCAAGTATATTATCATACCTGTAGAAGATTCAATGGGCGAAGGCCTGGAGCATTTTTTAAACCAAAAGGGACACCTGCTGAGATTAATTTAGGTAAGAAAATGTCGTGGTTTTTTTCTTCTCTTTAATTATATCTAAAGTGGAAGCGAACAGTGTAGCTAACCATTAATATTGACAAAAGCAATTTTGGCCATTTCAACAGAAGCAACTATTTTTTTCAAAAATACCTCTTCTAGTGAAAAAGAAAAAAAATATGAATTTTAAATGCTAAAATATTCCAACTTTAAAGCTCAGCTTTAAAATTTGGAATATTTTAGTATTTAAAACTCATAAAAAAATTTACGAGCTTTAAAATTTAAGAGTTCATTTGCACTGAAACTGTACAATGTATCTTGTTTCAATAAACTGAATTAAAACACCTTAATTCTTGAATCCTAGTAATGATTCAAACTTTCAGAGTATTGTAGTTTTTCTCTACGCCATATCAGGGTAGAGGAAGGCATATACGTGAAATAGAAAAAAATACTTTAATATATTTATATTACCTCACAAGAATTGCTTAAATACAATGCACATAAAATAACTGATTAAAAATAGAGCACAAATTGAAAACACAATAGCAGATAAAATATAGTGCAAAATGCTAAAATTATGAAACCAATATAGCAAATTAAAATGCTTACATAAATAAGATTATTTTAATTTTAAATCAAAAACTTGATTAACAGCAGGTTATTTGGAAGATCAGTGCCACTATATAAAATGGTTACTCCGAAATATTATGAGATGATTGAGAAGAAAGTAGAGCTACCAGAAGCTACACTATCCTATAGAATGAATCCTAAATTTTGTCTAGGTCTGTGTCACATTAGAAAATTTAGTTGCATATGCTTACAAAACTTAAAACTCTAGAGGACTGCCACCTAGGGCAATAGTTAAGATGGCGTTAATGCCCATCACTATATACTATGAAATTTACTAGTTAGTAACCTTCTAGATTCTTTTCCCAATTTGCACTTTCAATAGGCATCATCATCATCATCCCATTACAGCATGTCTGATTTTCATACTGACCTGGCTGAGAGGTATGCTGCATTGCAGCAGGGAGTGCATTTGGCACCAGATTTCCTGATGGTAAAATATTACTCAGGTTTATACCTGCAGGGGGGGCTGCACCAGTATTACCTCCCAACATGGGATTTGAACCACTCATTAATGTTTGTGTTCCACTGTACAAAAGGAATAGGCAAGAATTAGACTAATATCGCATGAAATAATATGCAGTTTTACTAATCAAGTTACAACAAAATATTTTGCTTCACTTGAATAAATCTCTTCATATCTATAGTTCCTCATATTCCATCCCAAAGCCAACTAAACAACATAACATGTGAACAATGCTCAAGGAATGAACAGAATGCCAGATGTTCTCCTTATTCTTAATTCTAACTCCAATGATGGTAAGAATGGAGGACAGATTACCCACACATAGAAATAATACAATAAATAATAAAAATAACACTATCTTAACCAGTTTTCTAAAACTTACTCTAAAGTTTTACTTTTTGTATGTCCACATAATTATGATCATCAGCTAATGTTTAAGAACATGGAATGAAATAAATGCACTAAAATATGTTAAATTTCATTAATTGGTTAACCCATCTCAAGTTCATCATTCATCAGTGGGCTCACAGCAACATGGAACATGGTGGAAAGTAACTATAAACTATAAAATAACCAACTTACCACACAGAGCCCACTACATTGATGAAGTTAAGTCCTGCAGTGTTTGTCATGACCTGGTTGGAAGATGTTCCTGTAGTAACGGAAGTTACCATGGTGGAAAGAGGAATGGTCATTACAGGCAATGTCTGGCCCAGAGACATTTGCTGCTGAGCAAACGGGGTAAGTAAAGTGGGCTGAGGGGTGAAGCCTGAATCTTGGGGAGTAAGGGTAGCAGAATGGGTAATCAGAGTTGAGCTCTGAGCATCAGCAGGGTGTGGGATCGATGAAAGGGTGTTGGTTGGAGTAGGAATAGCTGGCTTAGGAGTTCCAGACCCTGCTCATTGAGAAAAATAAAAAGCACTCGTTTGTTATAAAAGGCCAGTCCTTTTTTAAAACTAAGATTAGTGGACTCTTACTTAGCTTGATATTTTACTCCACTTAAAAAACACCACCAACAGCCCAGCCAACTTGGTTAATAATTGCTGTTTCTGATGAATGAAGCATATGGCACAAAAATATCACTATGCTTAATCTGCAACTCGACTTCTATTTATTCCATTAAATCATTCTAACATTGTTGACACATTTACATCACTCCTCTGCTATTAACTATCTCATGTCAATTTCAATATTTTCTTTAAATAAAGCATTAAAATGCTATAAACAATAAACAAATAATCTAACATTGTAACATGTAAATCTTTTAACATCTGCACAATAACGTAACATTAGAAAAGCAGCTTGAATAAAAATCTTGACAGTGAAAAAGAAAATACAAATAATTATCCATCACTGGTTTGCTTAACTTGCAGACAGAAAGAAAGCAACAATCAATGATTGCATTTAAAATGTAATAATATCAATGGAATTAAGACAATAAAAGTTCTAAAGCTATTTTAATTTTGTTTTTTGTTTTTTAAGCATTCATGTCTTGCAGAAAGAAAGGAAAGAAATGTGAATGTTTAAAAGCTGGGGTATACATGTAGGAAAAAACACTCCCAGAGTTTGGTTCCTGATGAATACGTGGATATGTGAGAATTAAGTTAATTAGATAGTTGGGAAAAATTTACCAAAGCTCCTTTTAAGTTTCTTTGTGCAAAACAGGAAGGCATAAAATGACTTCTGTTAAGCCCCTTTCTGACAATTTTAGATTATGCAACATGCAAATCACAGGACTACATTATGCAGCAGACAAAAAACTGAATAGACAAATATCTAAAAGATTCTCTAAGGCAGGGGTCTTCAAACTTGGCCCTTTTGTGACTTGTGGACTTCAACTCACAGAATTCCTCAGCCAGTCCTGGCTGGCTGAGCAATTCTGGGAGTTGAAGTCCACAAAATCATAAAAGGGCCAGGTTTGAAGACCCCTGCTCTAAGGGATCCTTCCCCACCTCCTATATATTTCAAAGGGTGGTTAAAAACCCACAGCCGTTATTTTTATTGTGAGATTTATCAAACTGATGCTGCTGAAAAATCCAAACCAGCTTTCTATCAGCTCAGAAGTCATCTAAGAAATTGCACTAATATCTGGAAACTATTCTTATATTTTTGTCATAAGCAATGATTTGTAAAACAGTATAGGAGTGTTTTAAAAAATCAATTTATAAACTTTATTTTATTACCATATTGGGACTTGATCATGTTATATACACATATAGAGATACAACTGCACCATAATTGATGACATTCAAATAGTTTTACTTTCTTAAAATATGCAAATTAAAATTGGTCTTAATGAGCTATTATTGACATATTAGTGAAAAGATACGTATTTTGGAAACTTCTATGGTTACATTAATCATCAGGCTATATGAAAGACAGACCTAAGTTGGTTGCATAAAATGAGTCAAAACGTATACACAGAGGGTGCATACATATATAATTATACAGAAGAACTAAATACAATTACAGCAAACAAAGTACATACAGTGAACAAGAGGCCTGCTTTGTGCTGCACAATTAATACACAATTTAGGACATGTGCTATTTAGTTTCTCCAGATCAGCCGATTAAGAAGTTTACCATGAGAAGCCTATGAAGATTTAATGGAGAATTTAGGGCGAGACTCACTTTGTGAAGCACTTGCAGGAGACACAGAAGCTGAAGAAAGCAGGCTCAATTGGTTCAGATCCAGAGATTGCTTCCGAGATACACAGGGAGGCTTAGGAGGAGGAAGAGCAGGAGGAGGAGGAGGAGGAGGAGTTGGGGATTTGAGATGACTGCTTGACTGCTGTGGACTAAAAATATTACCTGAAAAGCATAATTAATAGATGGATTTGTTCTGTGAACCAATATCAAAAAGATTATTTCATTTTCTAAAGTTGTTTCCCCAGTTTTGCTACAGTACATATTAGTTATGCAATCCAATACTTGCTTATGAAAAATGATGCAGACCACCTCACTTTTTTGTACTTGTTTGGAATGTAAGTAGACTGCAGTTTCACTATTCCTATTGGAAGGAAGCTGAATATGTCTTTTTCTCTTCCTTCCAAACAATGTTACTACTGTGAGAAATTATCTGCCACAGCTTTCTGGAAGGCTGTTATGGAGTCCTGTTTTCCTAGCTTCCAGTCTGCTTATCTATCAAGTGAGTGACAGGACATTGGAGAAGGCATATAATTTATTATGCTAGGGCAGGGGTATCAAACTGCTGGCCCGTGGGCTGGACGCATCACGAGGAAACCACGCCCACCCCATTGCCGGCAATGGGGAAAAAGTTCCGATACGTCGCGCAACGTCACGTAACGTCGCGAGTTTGACATGTCTGTGCTAGGGGAATGTGCTCTGAGTAACTTGCTTGCAACTTTTCCTACCAATAAGGCTATAAATGTATGTTCACATTCCCTGAAAGATTCACTAACAAATTCTAAACAAGCAAAGCACAACTTATTTCACAAATATCTTCTCAATATAAAGGGAAGTGCTTTGAAACGGTATTTACCTGAAGAACTGGTTGCTGAACTTGAAGGTAGCTTGATGGGAGGTGGTCTGTGTTTCACACCTTTTCCCAACACTGAAGACTGAATATAACCTGCCACACCCTCAGTCTGCTAAAAGCAAGCATACAGCCTTGGAATCAGAAGAAATCTACAGAGGTAATACTAACAAATAAATATGGAAACTGATATGCCAGTCAAAATCAGCATATTTGCATTTTTTCAGGAATGGGAATAAACACTATTAGTAGAAAGAGTTTCCCTTAATTGTTTATTGTATTCCTAAAAAGAGCTCACTTTTTCAGAACAAGTTATTTTTAATCAAACCAGTCAAGCCAAGAAACATGTCATCATTTAAACGTTGAGCCTGAGCCTAGAATTTAGTTCAGATCCTTACAGTGATCTCCTAGAATATTTGTAAGTTTAATTCTACGTAATTAATTTAATTCTGAAGCATTTAACGATTTATCTAATGATATTAAATAAGTTAAAATATAGGTTGTCATATTATTTTTATCAAAAAGTGAATGTGAACTTGTTTTCCAAGTTGCTAAAAGAAAATATAAACAGAATCCTCCCAGCTCATCTTTAAAACTATCCCAATTGTTTTAATCAATTAACCCCTGGACTTCCAGCCAGTGTTGTTGCTTGGGAATTCTGGGATATCTTCATTATTTTCCCATCACATATTAATTTTCTCTTCTAGATGAACATTTTTAAGATTGTTTTCTATTAAGGAAGATGATGTTCATATTTGCAAATGCTTTCTTTATTTGTTAAGATACATATAGCATAAAAGATTAGGAAAGATTAATTTCTGAAAGGAAAAGTGAACAACCACCTCCTTAACTTTGCATATGTTTCTCCTCAAGCCCTAACGGGCCTAACCCTAATCCTCACCTCAATAATAAAAAATCGTAATGGCTTGCCCACAACTCAGTCCTTCCAAGGTCGGTAAAATGAGGACCCAGACCTTTGGTGACAATATACTGACACTGTAAACTGCTCAGAGAGTGCTGTAAAGCACTATGGAGCCTTATATGTCTTATTGCTATTATGTTTTAATTTAAACTTAATTTATTACATTGTAGCACCAGATGATAATAATTCATCTATAAAAAATAAATATGCAAAAGTCAAGTAATTAAGTCACTAATAAAAAGTGAATTTGCATGTTTTTTTTAGACAGTGATTTTTTTAACTGTGATATTTTTAAGAGTACAAAGTTATCCTCTAATACCTAAAAATAACTTACTTCTAGTTCCTTCCCAGGAGAAAGTTGACTGACATGGATTGATCCACTTGAGTTATGAAAAATCTTCACAGGACATTTAGCTTCATTTTGAACCAGCTCCTGGTATTGGTTCACTACTCTATAACATGAGATTAATATGTATTTCATGAAATTGCAGAAATTCTATCTAGATAATGAACAATAGCAGAGATCTGCTTATTTTTACATTTCAGCTGACTATTAATTTCTATATATTCATAAATTAAGGAACTGAATGAAAACAGTGTATTTAAGATAAAATGCTTACTAAAAGTATTCCCTGTGAAAGATATTCTACTTTTCTACACAATCGTACTTTAAAAACAAATTCTAATTCATCACTTTTCTTTATTCTGAGTTCAGTGTTTGAGTGGATTCCAAGAATAGTTCCTAAGTTTCTGTTGTTATTATATAATGGCAAGAAAAGCATGGATAACAAATGAAAGTAATTAAGAAAGAAATAGGCAGTCTGAAATACAAAATGTGCAATCTAATCAATAAAAAGATTATACCTATCTTTTAGAACTACACTCCAGTTCTTTTGCTAAATTTTCTGCAAAACATTCCATACCACACTAGTGGACAACATCCTAACATTTCACCCCAACGCTGGGTGTTAACTCCAGAGCAAAACACAGAATAAAAGACACACTATCCTATTCTGAGGATGTATGCATTTGATGGGTGAGAAAGGTATATTCCTACTACACAAAGATCACGGGTTTTAAGACAAACTTCATTTCCAAGGAAAAGAACAAAGAAAACATAAGGCCAATCTGGGGAATTTTTGCAAGAGCAAAACCTAGCTACCTGTAGAATCATGCAAATAGAAATCAGGTACTTACCTTTCTGCTTCTGACTTTGAGCCAATAAGAAAACTGTAAACAATATAATACACTAATTAAAGTTAAGTAAATATACAATATAGATTATATATGCCACATCGATTAAGCTGAACATATATGATGTTTGCTTAACACGGAAACCCAACTTCAAGCAGTTGGATTGGGGGTGGCATGTCAGAACCTGTCACTCTATATGCATTGGGGTTTCTGTTTCTTTTCGGGTTTTGCCAATCTTCTGGGAGGGGGAAGGGGAGCTCGGGGCTGCTACAGTGTATTTCCTTTGCTTTGTTCCTTGCTCTTATCCTCTTTGATGTTTCTTTCACGGGGTGAGAATGGAATGTGCCTCTGGCCATCTGCCTTATACCTAACAACCATGGAAGCGGTGCCTTATCATTCCATTCCCACATTTTCACACTTGTGGAGTGGCCTGTTTGAATCGTCTGGAGGGACAGTTGGGGTTGGGTTTTCATTGTCTCTTTTAAACTATTGATTCATTTGAGAAATTCTCAGATCCTGTCTTCTACTACTGCTGTTAACACCTTCCAATAAAAGTTTCTTTTGGAATGATTTTCGTTTCAAGAGTTCTGCTTTCTTGGGAGGTTTAATTGAGGCAGGTCTTTACATAAGGAATAATGGATTTTAGTTATTGTAAAGCAGATTCCAATTCAATGCTAGGAAGAGGGTCATAATAGTAAATGCTGTCCAATCACGGAATGAATTAATCAGGAAGATAGTAGATTCCAAATCTATCATATGTTCAAGGCAGACATCAGTTTGTGCTGCTTTAAATTGGATTTCAGTACTGATATGCTGTTGAGCCTGGTGACTTAAATGGTTCCTTCCAACTCTATAATTCCACTATTCTGTGATACTATATAAATGCAAATACTAGCAAGTATATAGATATGCATGCACACAACATCTCATCTGTTGTGATCCACAAGGTGAAAAAGATATCCACTCCTGCAGTAAAACACAGTGGTTTAATGAAATGGAAGCAATCTTCATTCTGGAAGGCAATATGTGAGATCAAGGTCACCTAAGCTCATTCAACTAAGCATATACTTTATTGGTATTCATACACAAACTATAATATATTATTATGTCCAACATTGTCAATTTTTTTCAATAATCTGCACAGTAATAAAGATACTCCACATTTTACAAGTCCTTTCTTTACCTGTTAAACATGCAAAGTTCTTTCAGCTCATATCAGCAAAAAATGGTCTAAAGTTAACATCAATGCTTTTCTCTAAAACAGAAAGATTAATGCCACTTACTGTGATGGACTTTCATTATCCTCATCATTCTTAAGAGTTTGTATTTTACCATAGTACAATGGATTTCCAAGTGACTGAAAAATTGTCAATTTTGTTTTCTGAAAATGATTGCCACTTTCACATTCAAAGACATAATCATCTTTCATTTCCTATCAAATAGAAATTTTTTTTATAAAAGCTATTAAACAACATATTTATGACATGCTTAGTCTGTTATACAGTTGTACAGAGAACAGCAAACTTTGGGACTCTTGAGAATACAAGAGTCTTCATAAACTCTGCTTGGACATGTTTAATTTGGTAATGATAGGATTACTGTGTTATGTAAAAAACTAAATCCAACATCCTATTATGTATGTATCCTCTTATGTCCCCCTCCAAGATAACCTCATCCCACACCATGTAGGGCTTTAAAGATGACAACCAGGACCTTGAATTGAACTTGGAAGCAAATAAACAATGATTGTAGTTCCCTCTGACATGTGTACAAACCTAGACCTGCACAAAACCAGGAGGGCCACCATATTTTAAACCAATTGAACTTTTTAAGGGTAGCCCCAGGTAGCGCACATTACAGTCATCCAAACAGAGAGTCTCCCTATCCAGGAAAGGGCATAACTGGTCACAAAACGAAGTTGAGCACAGGGTCTCCTAGTCACAGTTGCCACCTGCTCTTTGAACAAGAGCCAGGAGTCCTGGAGGGCCCCCAGATTATACATGGGGTCTATCTGGCATAGTGCAATCCTTACATCTCAACAGAGAAGGCAGTTGTTTCTTCTGCTAAAGTTCAAATGTTAAATTTTAATCTAGATCGTTCTAATTCTACCAGTATCTTGTTCAACAAACCCATCCTCGCTATGCTGCTGGATTTTCAAGTTGAATAGTTGTAAGTAGTGATTACGTGGATGGGGTTTCATCTTATATATAAGGTAAGGTACTAATAATTTCAATACACTAATTCTTTTTATATTTATAAGTGTTTCTGTGCTAATATTAATGACTAAAATCAAAAGGTTATATCTTTGATTTGTCCATAAATGTATTGTTTTTAAAATAAGAGCCTTCCACTACCCTTCATAGCTCTAGCCAACACAGAATTATCAGCAAACAACTAGCCAAGAACACCAATATTCAAATTGACAGTTGGTCACAGCCAAATATTTCAAAATATTAAGGGGTCAGCTTACTCCTTTTTAACAGAATAGCAGAGTTGGAAGGGTCCTTGGAGGTCTTCTAGTCCAACCACCTGCTCAGGCAAGAAATCCCTTCTCTATATTTTGGGAAACAAAGTTGTCTTGCTAGGTTTGTCAGGAACCTGTTTGATCTTCCACTTGGTGCAGTTTGTCTCTCCCAGTTGATGTCAGGGTAGTTAATGTCCCCCATTATTATTGTGATGTGCTTCCTACATACCTTAGTTAACTGGCTAGCAAAAAGTTCATCTATTTCCTGTTTGATTGGGTATACACCTATAGCAATGTCATTTCCCCCCCTTTTATATTGACCCAAATGCATTCAAGACAGTTTTCATCATTGTACTCTATTTCTGTATAGATATACCCATGTAAATAAGACTGGGGGTTTTTTTGCCTCCAAAAGAGGCACCAGGTCTTATTTTTTTTTGGGGGGGGGGGGGTGTTCTTTTATACTCACCTCCGGCACCAACAGCCCCGCCTAGCCAGTCCACTTTTTCTGCGACTGAAGGAGCAGCTTCATTCTGCAGCTGCATTCCGGCCTGCATTTCACAGTCAGGCCTTTCCAGAAGGCCTCTGCAGACGAGTACCAAGCTATGGATTCAATCCATAGCTCGGTTCTCACCTGCAAAGATCTCTTGCAGAACCAAGCTATAGGTTGAATCCATAGCTTGGTTCTCGGCTGCAGAAAGTCCTGTGACTGAGAAATGCAGGTCTGTCTGCAGAAGAAGTGGGCCGGCGAGGAGACCTGGCTGCAAGGTAAGTGGGTGCAGAGCACGTAAGGCAGCTCCACATCCATATCCCCGCCCTAGCTTGATTTTTAGGTGTGTGCTTCACTCCAAAACTAGGGCTTATTATTGGGGTAGGGCTTATATTAGGCACACCCCCAAAAATCAAGCTAGGGCTTATTTTCAGGGTAGGCCTTACTTCCGGGGAAACATGGTAGTTATTTCTTATATAAAGTGCAACTCTATCTCCTCTTTTATTTGGTCTGTTTCTTTTAAATAATTTAAATACTTTTAGTTGTATATTCCATTTGTGGGTTTCAACCTATCGAGTTTCTGTAATGGCAACAATATCATATCTGCCCTCATGTACTTGAATTTTTAATTCACCCCGTTTATACCTCATACTCTGTGCATTGGTGTATAGACATTTGAGTCCTTTTTGACTGACCCTGTGTTTACTTTCTACATAACCTGTTTTGTGTCTTGAGTTCCCCTACTTCCTTACCACCTGTTTGATTAGTGCACATGGTTTGGCACACTCTATCAAAAGCTTGATTTTCCTTGACAGCAAGATTGATATTCTTACCCGCACAATCATCTATGTTACAAGTGCTTTTTTAAAATTTTATTTTTATTTTTTATTCAAACATAAAGCTGTTAATTACAAAAGATAGGAATTATCACTATTGGACAACTGACTCTTTATTCTTTGACTGTACAGTATCTATAGTTCAGAGGCAATAGAATTCTGAACACAATAAACTGGTTTATTCACACCCTCAACAGTAGCTCCTACAAAATTACATTCTATTGCTATTGCTTCAAGTTGCATACTTGAAGAATTCACGAGATCAGTTTTCTATTTTAATGAATAACTAAAAATGATCTTTAGAATTTTTCTTTAGTCACCTAAATATAATCATGAACAAATTATTCATTATACTGCATTTCCATTTTTTCTAAAGAAATAGTTCTTGGAAATTAACTAAAAATCTACTACTACTCACATGAATCGGCCAGACACTTGGTTGTGATTCATCAGCTTTGATAGATTTTTCCACTTTAGCATATTTTTCCACCTTGAGAAATAAAAAAAACCAAATTAAAGTGCAAATGAATAAAAGCAACACTTGAATAAGGTATAAAGTTAATAAATTATGCATAGGTTTTTTTTTAAAAAAATAGTATCATACTGGTTAAAGACATCTAATCAACATAGTTCAATCTCTTCTGGAGCCTGACAGACATGTAGCCCTATTCTAGCTGGGCCTTACAACCCAAAAGACTATCTACCCTGGATTAACCGGTTGATTACGTATAACTGTAATGAGGATTTTTTAAAGTTACTTGTAATTACATAGATCTTTAGAAATAGGGACAATAAAGCATTCCCAGAAAAACTATCACAAAAAATTTACCAACATCATCAAAAGACTCCTTCATTTCTAAATATTAAAAATATTCAATATTGACATCATCAAAAGAATCTTTCATTTCTAAATATTAAAATATTCAATATTTTAAATAACTACATAATTAGGCAATTTTTTATTAGAATAAATTAAATTGTCACAAAATAGCAAGAAGGTTTAGGATTTCACTCAAACTCCTCCACCAGCTTGGATGATAGAAGGAAAGCTTGGTAAATCTGTAAACTTACATCTACTTCAGATGGTGCAGTCAAATAGCAGGGGTTCTGTTTCCACATATCAACACACTAAGGGGACAAAAATATATAAACAGCCATCAGGATAAATACATTTCACAAATGTATTACTTTAAAAGCTTCTTAAAATAAGCATACATTTCCAGCTTTGGAAATTTTGAGATCATACTGTTGGCTTCCTCTCCTTTCCTTTCTTTTTTGTAAATAATCAAACAGCTTGAACTGTGGTGGAACGGTACTTTGACACACCTCCTGCTGGTGATTCAGAGATGGCCTGGAATATCTCTTGAAACATCTATAAGATATTGCAATATTAATATAAAGAAAACTAATATTCTGGAACACATTTATACAAGCATTTATAACCATGATTTAATAATGTAGTTGTAAAGCTGCTGTGCAATTCCTTTTAAGTCAAGAAAAGTAAGTCAATTGCAAGCTTATATCTTCAATGTGTAAAACATATTTGTATTTAATTTAATAAATATATATTGAATTTGTAAATATATTCTATTTAAAACTCCTTTTGTGTAGTGGTTGAGATACCAGGCTAGAAACCAGGTGGCCGTGAGTTCTAGTCCTGCCTTAGACACAAAGGTAGCTGGATGACTTTTAATCAGTCACTTTCTCTCAGTCCTAGAAAGGAGGCAATGGCAAGTGACTACTGAAAAACCTTGTCAAGAAAACTGCAGGGAAAAGATAAAAGGCGCCACCTTAAAGCTACAAAATGCAGTCCAGACTTCAACCGATGAACTTACAACTCAAAAGGCAACAGAAGAAGGAATTAACACTAAAGTGGACTTTAAAGAATACCAGCTACAACCTACTCAGAACCCTGATACCCAAACCTTGATTTCATCTAAAAAATCTACAATTCTAACAGCAACAGAAACTGAAGAAAGCAATACTAAGACGGAAGGTGCTGAAGACTTACATACACAGTACATTGAGAATTTAGATAACCCAGACGACCAAACAACAACTACAACATTGAATATGACTTTTTATTTAAATCGGCTGAAACCGGAAGAAGAAGAAGACGACCAGCCTGAACTCACGACAAATATACTAAGCCAAATATGGAGACTCAAATTATTAGGCCAACAATCTAACGACTATGAAGGGACTAGCTTCCTTGAAAAGTTGATAACTGGATGGTCTCCCTTGACTCAAATGACATATGCAGGAATGAAGGGAGATCCACCCGAAGATTTAAAGGCACTGCTATGGAAACCTGTTTGGCACAAAAGGAAGGCCAGAGTTAGACTTAAAAAATGGGGTTTTTTTATGTGACCTTTAATGGAAGAGCCTAAAATTTCACTTAATGGGCTAAGGAGATTTTAAAAGACATTAATTGATTTAATATTTAGGATTTAGACCTATAAGGGAAATAAAAATTAGTTACTAGAATAATAGTTTTGAATTATAATATAGAACAGGGCTTTTCAACCAGTGGTATGGGTACCACCTGTGGTACATTGGCACCTGGCAGGTGGTACGCAACCATCCTAGAAAAGTGGTAGCGGGGGAGGGGAATGAGCTGAACCAGTGGCAGCACCGCACAAGCCTGAGCGAGAGATGGCTGGAGTTGCAGGGCTGTCAGGGCTCAGCGGAAGCGCCAGGATCAGTGTCGCTTTCTAGCTGATCGGCGCTTCTTCGGGGCTGTCAGGGCTCAGTGGAAGCACCAGGATCAGCGCCAGGCTCCAGGTGGAGCCCGGCGCTGATCCTGGCGCTTCTGCTGAGCCCAGAAGCGCCGATCAGCTGGAATGTTGCAGCATCTCCAGGGTCTTGTGATTTACATTCAGATGCTTGGCAACTGATTCATATTTATGATGGTCACAGTGTCCCAGGGTCATGTGAAATGACCAAAACCTGCTGCAACCAACCAGCAGACGGGGGGAATAAAAACCAAACACCCCCCCACCCCCGCTGCCAATCCTCAACAGAAATGCTCACAACAATGAAAACCTCGGACAGGAGGAAGAGCGCCGCCGGGTGGGCAGGCAGGTGTCTTGCTCGGCTGTAGCTTGGGGAGCACTTTTTTCAGTGCCACTGTAACTTCGAACAGTCACTAAGCGAACTGTTGTAAGTCGAGGACTACCTGTACTTTATCACTTTTTTCTTTTTGGTCATCAAGTTTTTGACACCTTGCTAGGTGGTACTCGGATGTTGCCATATCCTAAAAGTGGTACAATGGGTGAAAAGCCCTGATATAGAAGATGGATTCAGATGATAGAGGTTATTTTATTAGTAAGTGATATTAGGATGAGAAGTAGAATATGATTGTGAAATAAAGTAAGAATTTATCTGAATAAATAATAAGTGTATTTTAGATATGATAACCATTTTGTAATGAACTAAGGGAACCGTGGACTATCCGAAACTTAAATACTATGGACATTAAGCCAACTGGAATACTGTAACTGAAATTAGATAAAAGTTAAAATCAGGATACGGAGGCGTATAAGTCAAAAGATATTGATAAATGTTTCAACTGATTTGAGTTATAACTAGCAATGTATTAATTTGATTGTGATATAATAACCAAGGGAAACAAGAGAGGAAATTTTTGAAATATAACCTGATATATGTATGAAAGAGCTTGTTATTGGACTATGGATTACCCAATCACCATGTTGCTTCCTTAATACCTGGAGCTTTGTAAAATTGGAAAATTAATAAAACTTGTTTTTTTGTTTTTGTTTTTTTTTAAAGAAAACTGCAGGGACTAGTTTAGGCAGTCTCTAAGAATTGGATACGACTGAACAGAAGAAGAAAAAACTTTTATTAACTAATATAAGTTTACAATTGTATTGGACTTCATCCAATTTTTCTTCCTGAAATATATTTGCATTCACTGTTCTAGGTTATTGTATAGATATAAGCTTTAAAAGTTATCTAATTTGAATGTAATCCACTTTTTTTCCTAGTATAAAATAAAGCAGATTTTTTGCAAAGATCCTCTAAAGATGAATATTTTCCAGTACCGTTTCATTGGGTGAGTGTTCATTTTCTGCTTATTATACAAAAGCCGGTTTGCTGTGCATGTAACAGCAACTGATGGATCTAGACACAGAGGTTCTGCTGTTGCCAGTATAAGTTGACTTTCTAATAGAAGTTTGTCTTCCTAAAACACAAATTCAGAAGATTCTAAAAGGGCAATAATTCATTAATGCTACATTTATATGCACATTTTTACAAGTAAGTCCACTGAGGTCAATATATTTCATTGTCAATATTTATGTAGACAACAATTCATTCTTTTCAATATGCTAGAGTAACTTGATTCTTAAACATACTGTATGTGTGAATATTAATAGACAACTTTTCCCTTTGAACCTATTGAGTTTGACTTTTTAGTTCCAATAATTTTCAAGTGTGTAATTACTGCCATTTTTGAAGTAGATAAATATATATTTAATATTATCTTTTAGTAACATATTTAATATTTTTATTCTAGTTACACAAAATAAAAAATACAGCAAATCAGAAATTGCTCAATTTCTAGAATTTAAGAGCTACAGTTGCTGTCAAATATTAACAAATTTATTAGTATGTCTTAACCAGAGAAAAGGGAAGGAAAACAAACTAGAAATTGGTCATATAAATATGATTATTAATTCATTTAAAACTAATTTATTGATGGGTTGTTCAACTTAGAATTGTTAAATAAAATATTGCTTAACACAATGTGTGCATGAAGATATATAGGTCACACAGAAGAATTGCAGCACATGCACAACCACTGTTTGCCATCCATCATATCAGTTCAGATAACAAATGGGACTCTATGGGAATGTACTTATTGATCATGGCTTTCCTACTTCTTTCTCTTTGCAGCCTCTTTTGTTGTTGTCTCCCCAAATGTTATCCTGGAAGATCAAAAAGTCTCCCAGAATAGAATAAAATATGGCATGGAAAAGATGCAACTAGAAGGAGAGGAAAATAGGTATATTTTCAATTCACATGAGAAACTGTCTCAATTTTGCCCAATGTTATAATGGGCAAATAAAAACAAAGTCAAATATGGGTATTTTTACAACATGCCATATCATGAGAGATGTGCAGTGCCCCAGCCATCAAGGATATTGCTCATATTTTGTTTGACTGTTAACCATGTGCTCTCTTAGGCTTAGACACTTAATATCCTTACTTGAAGGAACAGCCCCCTGTGATTTGAATCAGATTGTTCTAAATTTCCTCCTGGATTCTAATCTATACATTGGGAGCAGAATTGCTAGGTTTATAGTTAAGGCAGTTAAGAACCTGTTATATTGAACAGATTGGGGTATGCTGTGAAGATGATGCACTTATCTGAATGTTGATTGTTTGTGTTTACCACACATGTTATTTTATTGCTATATTTTCTTTTATTTTATCCTGGAATTAGATTCTGTCCTTTTTTTTATGGTTGTAAGACTAATCAATTGTCTGTCTGTCTGTCTATCTAAAGTAATCAAAATAGGTTTGCTATAGAGTTACAGTAAATTCTGACCTCGGAATGGCTGCTACAAGTTTTCTGAGTTTGGGAGATTTTGTTTCACATTATTTAACAGTTTTCAAGAAAAGGACAAGAACTAACAAGGAGGAAACTTTAGAGAAGGAAGTCCAAACTCAAAATAAGAAGGAATTTAGTGGTAGACAGCCTTTCTTCTGAAACTGTGAATGCTTCATCTCTGGAGGTTTGCCAGCAAACATGGACAACCATATTTAGAATGGTACAAAAATTTCTGCCCTGGGCAGGGGGATGAACTAGATGACTTCTAAGATCTCTTCCAATCCTTCAATCCATCAGAATAGAGCTGGAAGGGACCTTGGAGGTCATCTAGTCCAAACCCCTGCTCAAGCAGGAAACCCTATACAATTTCAGACAATTGGCTGTCCAGTCTCTTCTTAAAAACTTCCAGTGTTGAAGCACCCACAACTTCTGATTCTATAACTCAAATGTTCTGCCATAAAAAACAATTGCAACTAGGAACGAAGTCCACACTTTTTATTCTTGGTTTCTGAATAAAATGCTAAAATTGCACCTAGGTTGTACAGGTAGTCGACAACTTATGACCACAATTGAGACTGTAATTTGGATGGTAAGTTGTGGTCATAAGTCAAGGCATCCACATGACCCAACCCGATTTTATGACCATTTTTACAACAGCCATTAAGCAACAACCCATTTTTTGCTGGAAACTGACAAATAACACCAGAAACTGGCAAAACCATTCAAATCATGGTCATATGCCCATGGGATGCTACAGCCGTGTGTGCAACCGAAAGTGCTTTATGGGCCATAAAGCACCCTTTTCAAGTCTGTCATAACTCTGAAGAGTTGTAAAATGATCAGTTTTAAGTTGAGGACTACCTGTATTCTTTACATAAATGATTTTCCTTTGAATAAAATATTTTTTCAACATACAGTGAGGGAAAAAATTATTTGATCTCCTACTGATTTTGTACCTTTGCCCACTGACAAAAAAATGATCAGTCTATAATTTTAATGGCAGGGATATTTTAACAGTGAGAGACAGAATAACAACAAAAAAATCCAGAAAAACGCATTTCAAAAAAGTTATAAATTGATTTGCATTTTAATGAGTGAAATAAGTATTTGATCCCATGAATCAGCAAGATTTCTTGCTCCCAGGTGTTTTTTATACAGGTAACGAGCTGAGATTAGGAGCTCTCTCTTAAAGGGAGTGCTCCTAATCTCAGCTTGTTACCTGTATAAAAGACACCTGTCCACAGAAGTAATCAATCAATCAGATTCCAAACTCTCCACCATGGCCAAGACCAAAGAGCTGTCCAAGGATGTCAGGGACAACATTGTAGACCTACACAAGACTGGAATGGGCTGCAAGACTATTGCCAAGCAGCTTGGTGAGAAGATGACAACAGTTGGTGCGATTATTCGCAAATGAAAGAAACACAAAATAACTGTCAATCTCCCTCGGTCTGGGGATCCATGCAAGATCTCACCTCGTGAAATTTCAGTGATCATGAGAATGGTGAGGAATCAGCCCAGAACGACACGGGAAGATCTTGTCAATGATCTCAAGGCAGCTGGGACTATAGTCACCAAGAAAACAATTGGTAACACACTACGCCATGAAGGACTGAAATCCTGCAGCACCCGCAAGGTCCCCCTGCTCAAGAAAGCACATGTACAGGCCCGTCTAAAGTTTGCCAATAAACATCTGAATGATTCACAGGAGAACTGGGTGAAAGTGTTGTGGTCAGGTGAGACCAAAATCGAGCTCTTTGGCATCAACTCAACTTGCCGTGTTTGGAGGAGGAGGAATGCTGCCTATGACTCCAAGAACACCATCCCCACCGTCAAACATGGAGGTGGAAACATGCTTTGGAAGTGTTTTTCTGCTAAGGGGACAGGACAACTTCACCACATCAAAGGGACGATGGACGGGGCCATGTACAGTCAAATCTTGGGTGAGAACCTCCTTCCCTCAGCCGGGGCATTAAAAATGGGTCATGGATGGGTATTCCAGCATGGCAATGACCCAAAGCACACAGCCAAGACAACAAGTCTCTCACTGTTAAAATAAACCTACCATTAAAATTATAGACTGATCATTTCTTTGTCAGTGGGCAAATGTACCAAATCAGCAGATGTCGACGTCGTGACAATCCGAACTGAAGCCATTTTTCACTTTGTCTTCATTGCCATTTAATTAGTTAGAAAAAGGAGGAGGCGGGTTAGTTCTCAGTTAGCCAAAACAATTCACATGTAAGGGAACCAAGGTCATTGCTGATAACATTTTGGTAGGCTGGAGCAGCTGGGAGGAGTGCCAGTGTTTTCTAACGATTGGTGAATGTGATTTATGACAGTAATTTGGGGTGGGAAATGTAACTTGCAACATTGTAACCTAGGGGAGGGGAATTTAGTCTTGGGTTCACCTTTGTATGTGCCGTTATGTTGTAGCCAAATAAAAATGTTCTTTAAGGAAGAAATTCTTGCCTTGAAGTTCTTTTAAATGGTCTCATCTATCGGAACCAGGGGATCAAATAACTTTTTCCCTCACTGTAGATATTTGGGGAATTGGTTCTTTTTTCTAACATGCTAGTTTTCATTATAGAAGAATATTCTATCATAGTTCAAAAGCTTGCTATTTGAACAGAATTTATTCAGTGATTTATTGGATAAGCTAATACCGATCTTACACCAGAAATAAAGCTTACACCAAAAATGTATTTTAGATCAGAAATTTCTGGACTACCAACCTATAATATCACAAGGCTTATATAACTTTGTTTGTACCTGTGTCCACTTGTGGTTGTCACTTGTAATGGAATGCACATCACAAATCAAGGTCTAGAAAAAAGGAGGGTAACCATTTATTATGAAATACTGATGATATAAATAAAAATTCATTGAAGCTGTAGCAATTGCAGTTCTTGAAAGCATGAAGAGTTTACCTGCATTGTTGGGCGCAAAAGAATGTGTTTGCTTTGATATGTTGGAGATTTCAGATTGCCAGACTGTCTATAGTCACGTATTTCTGTTATGACACACCCACAATGGAAAATATTAATCTGTTTAAAAATAAACATAAATAAAATTACACAATTATGTTTTTTTCTATATACTTGAGTTTGGCTAGTCTAAAGAAAAGAAGAAATAGGGGAGATATGATAGCAGTGTTCCAATATTTGAGGGGTTGCCATAAAGAAGAGGGGGTCACATTATTTTCCAAAGCACCAGAGGGCAGGACAAGAAACAATGGTTGGAAACTGATCAAAGAGAGAAGCAACCTGGAATTAAGGAGAAACTTCCTGACAGTGAGGACAATTAACCAGAGGAATAGCTTGCCCCCAGAAATTGTGGGCGCTCCATCACTGGAGATTTTTAAAAAGAGGCTATAGACAGTCACTTGTCTGAGATGGTATAGATTCTCCTGCTTGAGCAGGGGGCTGGACTAGAAGACCTCTAAGGTCCTATTCTATTCTATTCTATTCTATTCTATTCTATTCTATTCTATTCTATTCTATTCTATTCTATTCTATTCTATTCTATTCTATTATTTTCATGATATAATGTAGTGTTTGGTATCTGAGCAACATTTTCCTACTGTCAAGACTGATTCGCCCTTTCACCTACATTTTCTCCCTCACTCATAGCTTGACAAAAACAGAGTAAAGATTGTGGAATGGAATGCAAAGGTGGGAGGGATGGTATCTAGGCCAGGGCTTTTCAACCTTTTCACCCATTGTACCACTTTTAGGATAAGGCAACATCCGAGTACCACCAGTCACCCAGCAAGGTGTCAAAAACTTGACCACCACCCCCAAAAAGGAAAAAAAATGATAAAGTACAGGTAGTCCTCGACTTACAACAATTTGCTTAGTGACAGTTCGAAGTTACAATGGCACTGGAAAAAGTGACTTATGACCATTTTTCACACTTATGACTGTTGCAGCATCCCCAGGGTCATGTGATTTACATTTGGATGCTTGGCAACTGATTCATACTTATGACATTCACAGTGTCCCAGGGTCATGTGATCACCTTTTGCAACTTTTTGACAAGCAAAATCAATGGCGGGGGGTGGGTGGCCAGCTCATCATTCAGGTTGCGGGGTGCCTGTGGGGGGGAATCCGTGGGTCTCTGGTGGAGGGGGGTGGGACTGGGGTGGGTGCCTTCCTTCCCTCCCTCTCTCCCATTGTCCCTTCCTTCCTTCCTTCTTTCCTTCCCTCCCTCTTTGTCCCTTCCTCCTTCCCTCCCTTCCATTGTTCCTCTCTTCCTCTCATTGTCCTTCCCTCCCTCCCTCCCTCACTCAGTTTTAATTTCTTCGATGGTGGTTCCTTTGCTGAATCACTTTCCTTTTGCACTGTAATAATTAAGGTGAGCAGTGTTAAGTCCAATATAAAGGAATGACTAAATCTCTTGATACAGGAACAGTTGCAAAAACTGCATGCCAAGATTCTGGTGCAAGAAATCTCAACCTTTGTGTAAGAACTACAACCCACCATAAAAGACACCCCAAAAGTTGTTACTATTGTGAGTGGGCAGAAGGGAAACCAAACTTTTCAATAGGCATGTTACTGTTTATACTCTGAAGGGCAAATATGCTGCTTGCTAAGTGAAGCCCCAGGATCAGCGGGCTACGTGTGTGTGTGTGTGTGTGTCTGTGAGAAAGGAAGAGGGAGAATGTATATGAATATGCATATGTATTTGTGCATATATTCATATTTTATAGTGCTATTCCAAGTTCATATTATCCAGATTGCATATTTAAATTTCATCTTGTTGTATATCTGTAGTATGAATAAGCCTTTTAACATATTCTGATTTGATATTATTTTTTAGCCAAAATGTTTGTCTGAAAGTACTTTTTTAACTATCCTGAATTTGTCACTTTAGTTTTGGATATTCTGAGTATTTGAATGCCAATTCTTTTGTTCTGATTAATGACTGCAATAAAGTTAAGATGATGATAATGACAATGCAACTCAGAAGGGTGCAGTAAAGTTGAGAAATATTGAAAAGAATAACACTTTGATTCAACTGATAAAGGAGAGTATTTATAGCTCAGGGTTGACATGAGGGATCCTTGGTGCTCTCTGAGCTTGGTTGTTTTCTTGCAGATGTTTCATTACCCAAATTAGGTAACATCAGCAGTGCTAGTAGGGAATGGGGTTTGCTGTTAAGGTTGCCCTGTCAGTATAGGGAGGAGTGATCTTAGAGGTTTTTTTGTTTCTTTGCAACAAAGCTCAGAGAGTGCTAAGGACCCGTGCCTTTGATTCAAATTGGCAGAAATTTGCTATGAAAAGTAAGGTAATTAAAATTGGGGGGCCAAGGATCTTGATGTTTAACATATTACAACTGACAGGAAGAAATAAGAAACTCTGGAGAAATCAAATAGATCGAGGTTAAGAGAGATTATAACTGCTTGAAAACTGTAGCTAATCAAGGAAATTACAATTAAGCAGATTCAAACAAGGGAGTAGATTGTCCCAAGCAGCAGAGAAACAAACTTCAGAAGACACGGAAAGGCATCAAAAGCTGTTGATAGATAGAAAGCAAGCGGAAAGCAAGCGAGCTGGGCAGGGGCGCGGAATCGCCATTCCTGAGCACACGCCGATTCGCGCCCCTGCCCATCTGGCTCGCTTGCAGGGGTCCTGACCGACCTTCACCAGACAGGAGCAGGGAGGGCATAAAAGAGCCCGGAGGAGGCTGCCCTCACGCCGCTTCTCCTTCGCTGGAGGGGGACAGGCTGTGCTGCCAGTGGCCATGGCGACATGCCAAATCTGTCTGTGCACGCGCAGAGGCAGAGGAGAGCTCTGCCCAGCTGACTTGCTCGCGCTTTGCCGGAAAACATGCTGCTTGCTAATTTAGCAGAAGCGCCAGGATCAGCTGATTCGCGCTTCTGCTAAATTAGCAAGCGGCATGTTTTCCGGCAAAGCGCAAGCAAGTGAGCTGGGCAGGAGAGCAGCTACAGCTGAGTCGCGCTTCTGGGCTGCTCTGCAGAAGCGCGACTCAGCTGTAGCTGCGTGCCCCGATCCTGGGCTTGCTCGCGCTTTGCCGGAAAACATGCTGCTTGCTAATTTAGCAGAAGCGCCAGGATCAGCGCGGGCTACAGCTGATTCGCGCTTCTGCTAAATTAGCAAGTGGCATGTTTTCCGGCAAAGCACGAGCAAGCCCAGGATCGGGGCGCGCAGCTACAGCTGAGTCGCGCTTCTGGGCTGCTCTGCAGAAGCGCGACTCAGCTGTAGCTGTGCGCCCCGATCCTGGGCTTGCTCGTGCTTCGCCAGAAAACATGCTGCTTGCTAATTTAGCAGAAGCGCCAGGATCAGCGCGGGCTACAGCTGATTCGCGCTTCTGCTAAATTAGCAAGCGGCATGTTTTCCGGCAAAACGCGAGCAAGTGAGCTGGGCAGGAGCGCAGAATCGGCGTTTCTGAGCACACGCCGATTGGCGCCCTTGCCCTCTCGCTCGCTTGCCAGCGCCCACAATCTGCCCGGCCTCCCCTCTGCCTGCTCTGCACAGCTCCTCCTCGGCCCCCCGCGCCCATTAACCCTCCCGCCACCATGCAGGGTAAGATTGGCACCCCCACCCCTGCCCAGATGCGCTCGCCTCCCCCAAGCATTTTTTTACTCACCTGCTTCCAGCTGCACGCCCTTTCTCCTTTTGCTTCTCTGCCACGTGCTTGTGGGTAAAAAAGAAAAAGTTCCATGAGACTTTCTAACTTCTCGCGAGAAGTTAGAAAGTCTCATGGAACTTTTTTTTTTTGTCTCACAAACACACGGCGAAGGCAGAGAAGGACAGGAGAAAGGGAATGCAGCTGAAAGCGGGTGAGTAAAAAAACGCTTGGGGGAGGTGAGGGCATCTGGGTGGAGGCGGGGATGGGGGGGCAGGCAATGCGTCACGCAGCTCCGGCGGAATCTCCCCTGAAGACTGCGTGAGGCTGCCTGCCACCCCCAAGGCCACCGCCAATCAGCTGGAGCTGCGAGCTTTGATCCTGGGCTCTCAGTTGGACCCAGGCAACGTGCAGTTCCAGCTGACTTGGCCACAGGCCTCTGCGGCGCTGCTGCCACTTCACCTCTTCCACTTTTACACTTTTTTTAAAAAAAAAAAAATTCAAAAATATTTTTTTTAGATTTTTTTTCAACCCGTCCTACGCGTACCACCAGCCATGTGCTCGCGTGCCACTAGTGGTACGCGTACCACCGGTTGAAAAGCCCTGATCTAGGCAACCGAGGCATCTTTTAGAGCCTGCAAGAATGCCAAGATCACTAACACAGGTGCTCAATGGAGAAGTGGACTTTTCCCATAACAAGAAGAAGCATTACTATTGAACAATGTGAACACCTGCTGAGTAGGGGCAAGGGAATCTATTGTTTAATTAAGTAAGCTTTCACACAGGAAAACCAGAGCTGGTTTTGCTTCTTCTGTGCCAATGTAAATTTTCAGTAAAGTATTATACTCTTGGTAAAATCACGTCCCAGGAGTTTCTTTTTCTGGAAATGTCAACTGGACAGTTGACACCTACAGCCAAATTTATTGCTGTATCAACTTTTGTATCAGCTTTAAGAAGAGGTACTGTATGTTTCTTGTTTCTACATGGCTTAGGTAGAAATTTCTCTCAGAGTAATTGAACAGTATTGACGGTATTGACCATGAAAATATTGCAATCAGGACACAATGACAACATTTCAGGACAAAATGTCTTTCAGTATCTTCATGGCCACTTCCTAGCAGTATCCAGAAGTTTTTCCTTCTTATATGTAACATTATTTCCCATTTGGATATATTTCACACTGTATTGGCCTATTATGTTAAAAATAAATAAATATAATATATAAATAAATAAATAATGAAACAATGAAGTATGTGTGTTAGCTGCATATGAATAACTCTAAGATGTGTACCCTCTTCATTAACCAAAAGTCACTTAAGATAAGTGACATACTTCATACTTTCAAATCATATCTAAGAAAAATGAAGCCAAGAAGAATTAGCCAGAACTGCAAATATCGCAGTACAATGGGAAAATTCCTGATTACAACTACTTCCTTTATCATAAGGCATCAAAACATATTTTTCTTCTTTTAGATCCTCATTGCAATGTGCGAGAGGCTAGACAGTCAGTTGTCTGAGATGGTATAGGTTCTCCTGCTTGAGCAGGGGGCTGGACTAGAAGACCTCCAAGGTCCCTTCCAGCTCTATTCTATTCTATTCTATTCTATTCTATTCTATTCTATTCTATTCTATTCTATTCTATTCTATTCTATTCTATTCTATTCTATTCTATTCTATTCTATTCTATTCTATTCTATTCCATTCTATTCCATTCCATTCCATTCCATTCCATTCCTAGAGCGATTTTGAAGTTTGATTATATTTAAGCAGAACCAAAATGATCATTACATCTTAGGATCAATTGTTAAATGTGTCTTCTATCAATACATCAGCGAGAATAAGAATGGTACCAAGTGATATAAAAACTGATACTTGCTTTTATTGTTTTTTTAAGACAATCTCAAAGTTCTAAATCATATACTAAGGATGAGTTATGGTAAAATTATGACATGAGCTTTGAAACATATGACAAACAATAGTTCAAAACAAATTCCTTTCTAATTTTTAATTTGGAAATGCCTTAGAAAAAGGAACTAAGTAGGGGGAACATAAGGAACTAAGTCTTAGTACACTGCTGATCTATTTTTGTTTTGCTTTGTTTTGTCATTGACTATAACTATAACCATACTCACTGATGCATTACACAAAGCATTGTTCAAATCATGGTTTCTCACTGAATCAGAAATCATAGCTTATCAAGTTAAACATTATGTTAATTATGTTTGCCTTAGCCATGTTTTGATGTGAACTCTAAAATGAGTCTGTGAAAATAAGTAGATTAGTGTAATGTTGCTAGTAATATTACCAGCAATTTAAATAATATTTAAGGCTAAAGCCACTATAGAAATCTAAGTAACATTTTTTGCCTTAGGGCCATATGGAGCCTAAGATGGTGAATTACAGCCTTGATTTTACAAAGAAACAAACACATTCACTTGTGCCTATATGTATCCATGTTCACACACACATTCATACTCTTACATACAGTATATAGATTTATGTACACACTGTTGCCAGAGACATTTCTCTTTTTATTGCCAATCCAGACTAGGATTTCTATCTTGCTACAACTAACAATAATCTTCTTCTCCTGTTTAACTGCTTGTTAATTGGCTTGCAACGTGGAACAATTGGTGGAGTTGCAAATTATCTAAATTTACTCTGTTCAGTTTTGTCTATTAACAGCTATCACTCTTATTCTACAAACTGCCTATATAGTGGTATCTGTGTATATCCCAACTGACTCTATCATACATGCATAAGTAGTGTTGCTACTATATCCCACCAAAAATGCATTAACAATTCCACAATCGTGCAAATTCTTTTCAAACCTGAGATTTTTCAAGGAGGTCAACTAAAATAGGGGGCAGCTCCTCAGCATCCAAATATTCAAGTAATTCTCCCTCTTCATAAGGAAGCCGAATGGTTTCTGAATCTGCATTTAAAATAGAATAAAGCTCAGCAAGCATCTATTACTCATAACAAAAGAAACTCTGGTATGCTTCGAATCAGGCTTCCACCTAATACTTCAAAATATTATTTAAAAAGACCCTACTTAGATCAAAGAAAGATTTAAAAGTCAACAATGCTCGTTTTACCTGAGCCATTTTTTCCTCTGAGCATCAAGGAATAGCCTTCATTTCCTGGATAAAGATTCACTATTAGGCATGACAACGTCTCTTGCATAATTAGCTTCTCCAACAAGTTCACATTTCGTCTCAGCTTCTGCTTTAAAATGGGGGCAACAATTCATGAGATATCAAAATTAGATTAGCACAATCTATGTATTTATATTTAAAATGTTCCAAGTCAATGACAAAACCCACACAAACACTGCCCCCAAATAAAAGATATTTTATAAGTTATTTGTTAATTATTTTCTACCTTTCATGCCAATACAAGTAGTCTATTTGACTATTTATTTGATTAGGAAAACGTATTCTTGCTGACCAAGTTCACAAGACACAGTAAAGGCAGCTTTACTGTGAAAACAGCTGCTACTGTTTCTTCCAAAATAATAATGTTTCTTACAAAATAACCCAACTATGTTTATTTTCATGTAAATTTACATTTACAATATAGTTAACTATACTGTTCAAATTGAAGGTACTTGCTATTTGCAGCAGGAACTAGTCAGGAAATGTAATCAAACAACTCATGACTAATTCCTGTGATTACTATAAATTGCCTTGAGAATTACATTGCTATCCAGCAGCCAAAGAAGCATCTTATCTCTGTGTTTCCCATATATGTTACTGTTGAGGCCCCTGGGGAGCTTAGAGCGATCTGAAACAAGACTAAGGGGAAAAACTTTGTTTAAAGCTCCCTGTACAGAAAAATTGATAATCACCAACTGAACATATCAACATCATGTCCAATCACTGACTCTTTTGAAGAATTATAGGACGTTCTGGTCCTGTGTAAGAGGAGCCTGAGAACAGTGTGATACACCCTCATTTAGATACGAATACTCCTATATTTTATACTCAGAACGTGGTTGCTCTTTTTCCAATTCCTGACACCTCCACAATGGACATTAGGCAACATGCATGAGTATCTATTCCTTATTTAAGGGTAGAAATTCTTCATGAGACAAACCATGCTGACATCTCACTGAATGTTTTAATGCTACTAGAATCTATAAACAGAATAGTTATATGCAACTGGCCTTTCCTGGTCCACTATGAAAAACATAAAATAGAAATTTGACAATGAGATTTCACTTACCTTTATTTCAGGCTCCTTGTCACATTCTTCTAGATACAATTCATATAACTTTTGAAATACCGATTTTCTGGAATTAGAAAAAAAAGCTCTTGAGTAAATATTTCCATCTGTTAAAGTAAGAAAAATGCACTAAATATTTCTTACCTCCCACTAGATAAATACTTTCGTTTTGGAGGCCGCTGCCGAGCACTTTCAATTATATACTGAAAAAAAGTGTGTGAATATTAATATATTAAAAACATATTATCAATGCACAAATGCACAGGTAATTTCAAGTATTTGAAACACAATTCACTTATTATTGACATGTCAAATAAGACTGAGGAGGAAAGTGGAAACAGAATACAGGTAGTTCTTGACTTATGTCCACAACTGAGCCCAGAATGTCTGTTGCTAAGCGAGGCAATTGTTATGTAAGTTGTGCCTCATTTTATGAGCTTTTTTTGCCATAGTTAAGCAACTTCTGGGGTTATTAAGTGAATCATGCAGTTATTAAATGAATCAATCAGCATTAAGCGAATCTGACTTCTCCCATTGACTTTGCTTATTGGAAGCCAGCTGGGAAGGTTACAAATGGTGATCATGTTCCAGGATATGCAACTGTCATAAATACATGCCAGTTGCCAAGCACCCAAACTTTGATCATGTGGATGCTGCAATGGTCGTACGTGTGAAAACTGGTCATAAGTCACTTGTTTCCAATGTTGTTGTAACTTTGAACAGTCACTAAACAAATGGTTGTAAGTCAAGGACTATCTGTATATACTTAGCATTTTGCTTAATATTATCCTCATCTCAATTTACATCTCAACTACATTCCACACACACTTCCCACAGACCTCACCATAAACCATTAAATGTTTCGTTTTTTTGAGTTTTGCAATATGTTATTTCTCCATCAAAAAATATCAGAAAAACCTAAAAAAATTCAAGCTATAGTAATCAGTAACAAAATTACATCTCTTGCATCTTTCTAGAGTATAGTGGGCATTATCGAACCAGAATAAATGTTATTGTAAATGTTTACAATAAAGCAGTTTAAATGTTTAGGAATTGTACCTTTTTCATATACTTTTAAATGAAATTATCATGAAGAGAACAATGGCCTTTTCTATTCTAGTACTATAATCAGAAAAGCCTGTATAATTTAGATAATCTATAATTTACCTCAGCACGATCCAGTGCAACTTCTAAAATCTGCTGCTGAAAAAATGAAAACAATATTCTTATTCTTTTCAGTATTATAAATAATTGAGCAAATGAAACATTGTAATTAATCAACAAAAACTAATATATTATTTAATATTCTAAGGCTAAAAAAATCCTTCATATAACAAGCTGAAAGAAAGTCCTACTGGAATTTAGCATGTTGTCAAGGTAAAAAGTTAGGGCTAGACTGAAAGCAATCCATTACCACAATATTGGTTTAAATGTGAAAGTTTATCTACATTTGGTTGTAAAACAACAAAAGAAGGAAAGTAGGATATATCAAAGTATTACTGCCAAGGGCAGATAAAACTTGAGGCCACTAATCAAATGTCCAAGCACAACTGCCAGTGGCATTGTTTTTATTATTTTGATGAAGAGATACATAAAAACTGTAAAGCATACCATTTTTTAAAAAACAAAAACCAGAGGGAAAAAAATCCTGATCCTGCCCATATATGTTACAAACACGTTCACTTTACTTCATCATCCTTTGGACAGTTCTGATAGTAATCATAGTGAATGTAATGTAAGTTAAGGTAATAGATCTAGGCAGAAAAAATGCATAGGTACAGAATATGCAGTACCTGGCTTAACAGTACTAACTGAGAGAGACCTAGGTGTCTTAGTAGACCACCACTTGAGTATGAGCCAACAATGTGCTGCAGCTGTCAAAAACCTGAAATAACTGGAAAATAAAAATATAGCTATTGATATTTGTGCATGGAAATAAACCAAGGTTATGGTTATTATTTTCTGAATCAGTTCTTGAAGTTCCATACATGAAATTGGAAAGAATGAAAGTAACAAACACACACAAAATCTTACCATCATGTCTGAAGTTCATTGATAAAGAAAGTCAATGACTTTTTAAAAACCTTTTAGATTCTGAAATGAGGAGCAGGGTCTGAATTGTTAAGGTCCATGTTTAATATTTCTACAATTGAAAGAAATAAGGAAATAAAATGTATTGTACAATATAAGAAATAATAATTAAGATACAAAAGAAATAAGGATACTAGCACACTATTTTTCAATTATTTGGAACATATGCATTTTCTAAAAATGAAATACAGACATATTAAATGGACTAGATCCAGTGGTGTTCTGCTAGAAGAATGCATTCCTAATATTCCATCACCCTTTACATGCTCACATCATCCTTTGCATGCTCAGATGAAGAGATATGGGATCAAACAAGGGAACAGAGTAATAAAAATGTCTCTTCATTTAACATTGGCAAAATAAATGAGGGGATAATCAAAGTTTTTTACCATACTAAATTACAAAATATACGCAATTTTGATATATAAAATATCATAGTAACATATTCAGATTTAGACAAAATCCACAGAACTACAGGATTAGAGGTACATACTGAATACATCTAAAATCATTAAATACTTTCATACAGTCTCTGTTCTATATGGACTTAGTATAGTGCTTGAACAAGCTTGAAACTATTCACTTTTTATTCTTCCTACAGCATTATCAATTCTTATAGGTTCTTATAGTGCACTTAACGGCTAACATTCAAGAACATGGAGATTAACCTTTAGAAACATACTGACCAGCTAATTCAAGAGAGTTCCATCTTAAAAGAAACAGAACCTGAGCTAGGAATGCAAATTATGTGTTGAACTCATTTCTCAACAGCTTCACTTGAATTCTGAAAATGCAAATAGATTGCAAATTTGGATGTACCTGAGAAGAAAGAAATTATAGTCCCTGCATTGTCCAGGAGCCCTAATTCGGTATTTGCCGCAACCTATAACATCAAATAGATAGCAATTTATACTAAAATATTAGCTTCATTTTTGGCCTTGCTAATAAGTTACATCTTTGGGAAAATTAAAACAGGAACTAGCATCTCTACAGAATGGCATACTTGAAAATTTTGACTGTATTTGATTCTCAAATAGTCTCCAATATCTGACTGATCAACTGATTTTAGGAAATAAAATTGGAAAGAAAATGGGTTTAACATAGTTATTAATATATTAACTTTTGATCTTGTGTATTTTTGAGCATGTTGAGCACTTTGAGCAATTGTCTAGTAAATCAGACAATTATTTTCATTTCTTGACAACTTTTCCCATAATAAACCTTAGGCTGTTACTGTACACATGCATCTATGTGTAAATCTCTTTAGATGCAGCATGATTGATTCCTATAGAAAAGCACACAGAACTATGTTATTTTTCTTGTCGCCCTGACATGACTGTTATCTACCTTTTCTGATACGTTTTGATGGGTTCTTTTCCCTATAGAATAGAATGGAATAGAATAGAGCTGGAAGGGACCTTGGAGGTCTTCTAGTCCAGCCCCCTGCTTAAGCAGGAGAACCTATACTGTCTCAGACAGGTGAATGTCTAGTCTCTTCTTAAAAATCTCCAGTGATGAAGCGTCCACGATTTCGGGGGGGGGGGTGGTAAGCTCTTCCACTGGTTAATTGTCCTCACTGTCAGGAAGTTTCTCCTTAATTCCAAGTTGCTTCTCTCTTTGATCAGTTTCCAACCATTGTTTCTCGTCCTTCCCTCTGTGCTGTTGTGAACAACCTGACCCCCTCTGCCTTGTGGCAGCCCCTCAGATACTGGAACACTGCTATCATGTCTTCTCTATTTCTTCTTTTCTTTAGACTAGCCAAACCCCATTTCTACCCGTAGCGTAGAATTTATCAATCAGCACAAAACAGCAATTGAAGTGTTAAACTAGGAAATCTCGGTTAGAATCTGTATGCAGAAACAACAAAAAATATTTACTGGATGGCCGTGTATTAAATCAAAAGGTGGTTACCGGACCATCTCAGTGCGTATTTTTTTTCGGAAATAAATTAATAAACATCAAATAGCAAAACGGTCGCCTACGTAGTATTATCGTCCTGCTTTACAATCCCGCAGCCGTAAGTAGCTTCCCAATTCCGAATATTAAGCAGGTTTTTTTTAAAGCAAAAGCTAGCCTCAACCCCCCCACCCACCCCCAACATTCACACAAAGAGACACTCTATTCGCAACAGCAGACAAGATTAAAACCTACCGTCCCCTTTTTTTTCACCCTCTTGCAACTTCCGCTATAAGTACTTCCGGAATCGTTTAGGTGGGAATTAACGTAGCCGGATGGAACGCCGCGGCGGTCGTCATAGGAACGGAGGAATGTTGAATTATACCTTGTGATTTTTATGGAGACCAAATTAATTCGAGCTAAGTTGATCTGGCAGGCTCTAAAAGTCCATGTTATCATTATAAAGTCAATGATCATAGTTGGTAATAGTAATAACACAAAATAAATCACGTTATTATGATTGCTATCAGTCAACCAATACTATTTAAGATAAGATTGACTGTAAAATATTCGTTCAGAAGCAAAAGATACACAGATGAAAGGAATTGGGTGCTATTCCTGTGTGATGTTCTTTTATTGGGTAAAAGATGGGAACTTTTTACCAAATGACAGGAATATTCTAGGAAATAACGGAATGGAAACTTTCTGAAACTTTATAGAAAATGAGGCCGGTGATACTGGCTATAGATGTCACTGGGCATTATCAAGTGATATGTGTGAATATATATATAATAATTTTACTCCAGGTTTTGTTTAACATGAAGGACCGAAGTGACTACACGTTAAAATAAAACACTTCCTGTATGTATCAAATTCACACCAGCCCATATCTGTCTTTCAAAAAAATGGAAACAAACAACTTCAGAAAAAGAAATAAATGATTGACCAACACTCTTTCCTATTATACAATGAATTAACTGTCCCCTTGGTATTTATTGTATGAGGAAAAGTATGTTTAATGGCAAGAAATCAGAAGTCTCTTTTTGACTAAGAAATTTTATTAAAAGACAAGCTTTTGTGAGTTGCTGCTGCAACTCAGATGCACAGAGTGACTAGGAAATAAATTGGAATAAAAGTAGAAAGATATATAACTAACCTATTTGTCCTGGATTTGTCTTAAGAGTATGTGTTCATTAATTCTTTTTCACGAAGTTTGAATGATTTGAGTAAAAAATCCAGATATCTGTTATGTCTTTACATCTACACTAGGAGCATCATCATAGGCCTCAAGAAGTAGAGATTAAAATCCTTTACATGCTCTTCTTCCAATGTGATTGATGCCCTTATCTTCCAGCAATTTCCCCCTGGATTTTATATAGGAAAAATGTCACACACAAAAATTAACAATCACAAGTTTGACTTCAGGACAAAGTGATATTAGACAGTTTTAACCCTGGCATAGTGTATGGTAGACTTCAAAATTACTGTTTTGGGAAAACAGTACCCCTGAGAAATTGCTGAACATTGGTGATACATCAAAAGGTTTCAAATAATCTCAGAAGGTTTCAACAAACAGAATGGGTTTGCAGTTGCTGATTGATAAAATCACTTGGAAAAAGTTCAGAGAAGAGCAACTAAAATGATCAAAAGCCTGGAGACTAAAACATACGAAGAATGGCTGCAGGACTTGGGTTTGGCTAGTCTAAAGAAAAGAAGAAATGGGGTGACACGATAGCAGTATTCCAGTATTTGAGGGGCTGCCACAATGAAGAGGGCATCAAACTATTCTCCAAAGTACCAGAGGGCAGAACAAGAAACAACGGTTGGAAACTGACCGAAGAGAAGCAACCTGGAATTAAGGAGAAACTTCCTAACAGTGAGGACAATTAACCAGTGGAACAACTTGCCTTCAGAAATCGTGGGCGCTCCATCACTGGAGATTTTTAGGCAGAGACTAGATAGTCACTTGTCTGAAATGGTATAGGTTCTTCTGCTTAAGCAGGGGGCTGGACTAGAATGTTGCAGAAAATCACAGGACTCAGACCACGGAATCAAAAGAAGTTGGTTTTATTTGCGCAAAGGTTCAGAGCAAAAATCATAACAACCTCTGAACACCTTCTCATGGAATAACAAGTACATATATACTCTTTTAGAAGCAGCAAAACACGGAAATGTAACTTGTTAGCATTGATTGGTTACTTGAATTACAGCCCCGTTAGCCCCCCTGTTGCTATGCTAAAGTAGCTAAATATCTTGTCCCCCTCTCATGGATCGAGGTCACAGGTGTCTTGCCAAAACATCTAAGTTTCCGGCAGCACATTTGTGGTTAGCTACCAACGAGAGCGAGACATAGAAACGAGACATATGTGGTTAACTGTAACAGAGCTTCAAGCTTGACACCTTTGTGCGACCAACAGATGAACTTGTGGTTTGACATTTTTGCTTCTTCTAACTAATACATGCATTTAAGACTCATGTCCTGTTTTATGACCTATGTCTTGTTTTATGTCCTGCCTTAAGAAGACCTCCAAGGTTCCTTCCAGCTCTGCTCTATTCTATTCTATTCTACTCTATGCCATGCCATGCCATGCCATGCCATGCCATTCCATTCCATTATCTGTATTTTGCACTAGATACCCCCAAATATAGTCAGTATATATGGCTTATGATTCTAGCTCTTTTTTGGTGACTGACATGAAGTAATTCAGTGTGGTTTGGTTTTGTCAGTATGTAATTTTCCACTAGAGGTCAGGATTGTATTGCTAAGTAGAATAGTAGTATCATTTAGTTTTTAAGTGCTAATTTTAATACAAATTTCATGGAGTTGTTAAGAATAGAAGAATCTGAATCTGATCATTCTTTCATTTACTTTTTAGTTTGGCCAAGTTACCCAGTGAAGAGAAGCCAACTCTTCCTATGCTATATCTGTGACAGAGACCATGTAAGTTCTGTTAAAGAAATGTTATAGAATCATAGGGCTAGAGTTTTCTAGTCCAACCTCCTGTCCGAGGCAGGAATCCTTATACCATCCCAGACAAATGGTTGTCCAATCTTTTCTTGAAAATGTCTAGCAATGGAGCACTTACAACTCCAACTTTCACCCATTGTTTCTTGTTCTGCCCTCAGGTGACTTGGACAATAAGTCAATCCCCTTACCTCTGTGACTGACCCTTAAGTGCTGGAAAACAGCTAACATGTCACTCCTAATCCGTCTCTTCATTAGTCTAGATCAGACATGTCAAACTCGTCACATCACGTCACGTCGCACAACGTATCGGGACGGTTTTGCCATTGCCGGCAATAGGGTGGGCGTGGCTTCCGGATGACACGTCTGGCCCGCGGGCCGGCAGTTTGACACCCCTGGTCTAGATCATGCTGTCTCAGGAATTCTGGGAGTTGAAGTCCACAAGTCATAAAGGGAGCATAGTTCCTCACCTCTGGTCTAGACATACCTAGTTCCCCTAACCATTCATCATACTAACCATTCATCATACTTAGTCTCCAGACCTCCTTTGCTGTTCTTCTCTGCACCGTTTATAGAGCCTCAGAATTTTTTTTGTATTGTGGCGACCAGAACTGAATGCATAACAAGTGTGGATTCACTAGTCCATATAGAGCAATATTATCACCTGTCTTAATCTTGATACTATCCTTCTGTTGATGCAGCCTAGAACTGCATTGAGTTTTTTCGCAGCTGCAGCACACTGCTGGCTCATCCTTAAGTGGTGATTGACTAGGACACCTACTTTCTCAGTTACTACTGATGAGCCAGGTATCACCTATTCTATAATTGTGCATTTGGTTTTTCCTGCCTAAATGCAGTACCTTATTTTTCTCACCACTGAACTGCATCTTGTTGGATAGGACCCAGGGTTCAAGTCTGTCAAGATCCTTCTGAATCTTGAATCTATCTTCCAAAGTGTTAACAATCCACCCCATCCCCGGCCTGGTGCTGTCTGTAAATTTGAGGAGTTCCCCTTCTATCCCCTCTTCTAGATAATTTATGAAGAGCAGTGGGCCCAAGACAGAACCTTGAGGTACCTCACTGTTGGCTTCCTTCCATATAGATGTAGTTCCATTGAGGGCTATATGCTGAGTGCTATTGGTCAGCTAATTACGAATCCATCTGGTGGTGGTACTGTCTATCCCACATTGTTCTATCTTACCAAGAAGTAGGCTCCGGTCTACTTTGTCAAATGCCTTACTGAAGTCTAAGTATACTATACAGTATACACAGCATTTCCTTGATCCACTAATTTAGTCGCTTTATCAAAGAAGACAATAAGGTTTGTTTCGCATGATCTGTTCTTAACAAACCCATGGTGGCTTCTATTAATCTCCTTGCTCATTTCTGAGGTGTTCAGAAATCTGCTGCTTGATTGTCTTTTCTAGGATTTGATATCAAGGTATTGATATCAAGCTAATTGGTCTATAGTTTTATGAATCTGCTTTTTTTCCTTTTTTGTAGATTGGAACTACATTAGCTTTTTTCCAGTACTCTGGCACTTCCCCGGTTCTCTAGGAGCTCTGAAATATCTTGTTCAGTTGTTCTGAGATCACATCCGCCAGCTCCTTCGGAAACCTGGAAAGGTGTTCTCTTGCTAATTTTTTGCCTATGTTGGTCTACTTTCCTGTTCTGTCTCCTATGGTGCTGTTTTTTAATTGGATAGACTATTTTTCCTTTTGCATGAAGACAGATGCAAAGAAGGAATTAAGCAGTTCTGCTTTCTGCTTGCTTCCCATCACTGTCTTGCCATCTTCTCTCATTAGTGGACCTTTCATTTTCTTGGCTTCCTTCTTTGGCATTTGTTGCAATCTTAGTTCATTCTGAGCCTTAGCTTTCCTGACTCCATCCTTGCAGATCCAGGTATCCCATTTTTGCTTTTATATATTGGTTTTTTTCAGTGAATATTGAAATGATATCTTTAATTCTCTGTTATGTCTTTTGAAGTGAGACATCATGTCTTTTGCATTGCACACACATGCTTTTTTCTGTGAGAAAGGGAAAACACTATTTTGAAAACATTATAGCTAAAGACAAATATAGGCAACTTCCAATGTGGTCGTGAGTTGAAATATA
Source organism: Azemiops feae (assembly GCA_023970755.1). NCBI lineage: Eukaryota > Metazoa > Chordata > Lepidosauria > Squamata > Viperidae > Azemiops > Azemiops feae. The sequence goes on from JALGBA010003683.1 coordinate 150,342, forward strand.
GCAGTATCACAAGGAGATTTGGGGGCACTGTTTCCATGCAGAACATAATGCAAAGGGAAGATCGGAATGATTGCTGTCTTCTTTTTCCAAGGTATGCTGCAATATAACCTGGGTGCCAGAAATGACCTCTAGTTTATGTTTCACTCACTTTTCTTCCACTTGGGTTGTTTTAGCTTCTTGTTTGGCTTATGTTTAGAGCAAATTCTCCTTTACTGTTGCTGTTCTTCATCATTTAAATGCTTTGTTTGCTTGCAATGTTTTTCTCTCTAGATTGTTTTTGGAATCTTAGCCTGATAGGTGATAGGGGAAGGAAGAAGGGACAAGGTGTCAAATAGGAATATAAGGGGTTAGGGTGGGATGGGATGCTGCAGCACCTGCAGTGATTGATAGAGGTGTTATATGTTTTGGTTAGAATTGAGGTTGGTGAGCTGCTATTTCTTAGTCTTTTGTTCTAGTCTCTATTTTTCCCATTTCATTCTCTTCCATATCTCCTGCTACCTGCCTGAACATTGGCTAATGGACCAGTGATGTCATGAAACCTTTCTAGTTTTTTAACTTTGCAAAGGATATTAGGTGTTTCTTGGAAGAGATAGGCAGGGACTTTGGATTCCCTGAATTGTGATTTTTGACTCTGGTATATGATTATGTACTGCCAGAATCACTGGTAAATAAAGCTGACTGGGACATTTGTTAACTGGATCATGTTGTCATAGGTACAGGGCCAGAGAATTTCTCATCTAGGGATATATGCCAATTCTCATGAAACTCAGGAAGAAGTTGCTATAAAAGCAATTTCACATTTTCACCAGAAATTAAATTATCTCTGGTTTTTGCCTTTTAAATATCTTTTTAACACTAGAAATGTCTTTTCCCAGGCATTTCTGTTATTTGGTACTGTACTTAAGTATCCACCCTACACTGGAATCATAGCTTTAATGTTTGCATCTTTCCTGAAGTATTTATTCATGGAATTTCACTTGTGTTTTCTTTAAAGTTTTAATATTTTTAATTGTTTAAATAACTCTGCTCAGATTATTGTTCTGATCTAACCAATTTAATTTTGGGTAGATTAAAATTATAATTAATAAATAAATCTACTAAATTATAGATATTCCAAATGAAGTTAAATTTCATAAAAACACAAAATTGGAAGGTGGTTTAAGCCATTTAAACTAATTGTTGTTTCTTCATCTAAGTTAAATTATCTTTGGCAAATGACTGAAATATTCTGTACAAATGCTCCTGCTGCATCTATAATAGATACTACATGATGGAATATTTTAATGTACATTTTTTTTTAAAGACCATTTTTAAAACATTTTCTATCTTGCAAGGATCATTTCTAGTCTCAGAAGAATAGCTAAAAATGCAGAATTCTGCTTGGTGGTTTCTATCTTTCCTTCTTGTCCCCAGTGCATGTTAAAAACCCTTTCCCTATCTCCTTTGCAAAAATTCTAATAAGGAGAGACATGTTAGTGTGTGATTGCCAAAAATCAGAAAGGTTGCTCCTTTTCAGACCAACAAATTTAATAAAAAAAAAAAAACATAAGCTTTCCTGAGCTATTGCTCACTTCTTTGCAAAATAATTTTTTATTGGTTGTATGAAGCTGTGCCTTGTAAGAGACATGAATCTTTATATTTAATGTGTTGTATATTTGTCTTATTTTGAAAACTCTTTTATAAATATTCCAGAAGAATATGGCACAAAAATATGGTGGCATGTTTCCCATGACTAAATACAGCAGATAAAAATATACAGTTTTTAAAAGACACAGAAGCAATAGAAAAGGAGGAAGAATTGCATTACAGTTAAAAAATGTACACAAACAGAAATCCAAATGATTGAACTAGGCCCTACTGTTGACTTAAAATAAGTAGAGGAACAAATAAAAGTAATGCTCTCCTCCTGTCTAGGAGAAAATTTAAATAATAACTTTCACAAACAAATAACAGATCTTTCAGCTCCGTTGTATCATTGTGGCAGATTTTAAACTGCCTGATATCTGTTGGGAGACAAACATTGATTATTTTCCCAGAAGCAACACATAGTTTTAAGAATCTTGTGGAAAATAATAGCAGTGAAAACAGGCTTTATACCATTTTAGTGAGTCTGAGTGATGCTATGAAAGAAATTGGAAGAGATTTGGAAGAGAACTTGGAGGACTTCTAGTCCAACCCTCTGCTCAAGCAGGAGACCCTAACCATTTCAGATAAGTCTCTTTTTAAAAAACTTCCACTGATGGAGCACAACTTCTGAAGGCAGGCCATTCCACTAGTTTCTTGTCCTCACTGTCAGGAATTTTTTCCTTAGTTCTAGTTTGCTTCTCTCCTTGATTAGTTTCCACCCATTTCTTCTTGTCCTGCCTTCTGGTGCTTTGGAAAATAGGTTGCCTCCCTGTTCTTTGTGGCAGCTCCTCAAATATTGGAACACTGCTATCTTGTCATCCCCAGTCCTTCTTTTCACTAGAATAGCCATACCCAATTCCTGCAACTGTTCTTCATATGTTTTAGCCTCCAGCCTTCTAATCATCTTTGTTGCTCTTCTCTGCATATTTTCTCTGTTAATGCAGCCAGCCTGTGACTGCATTGGCTTTTTTGGCAGCTGCAGCACACTGCTGGCTCATATTTAAGTGATTGTCTACTAGGATTCCAAGATCCCTTTCGCAATTATTGTTATTGAGTCAAATTTCATCTAATCCAGGGGTGTGAAACTGCCGGCCCGCGGGCCGGTTTCATCATACCGAAGCCGTGCCCACCCCATTGCCGGCAATGCAAAAAGAGTCGTGATATGTTGCAACACGTCACGTGACGTGGCGAGTTTGACACCCGTGATCTAATCTGTACCTATACATTTGGTTTTTCTTCCTTAAGTGTAAAATCTGAATTTCATTTTGTTAGATAGAGCCCAGTGTTCAAGTCTGTAGAGATCCATTTGGATCTTGAGCATATCTTCTGGATGTTGGCTATTCCTGCCAATTAGATGTGGTCTGCAAATTTGATCAGTTCTCCTTCTATCTCCTAAGACAGAACTTTGGGGTATCCCATTGCTTACTTCCCTCCATGTAGATGTAGTTCCATTAAGGACTACATGTTGAGTATGGTTTGTCAACCAGTTACAAATCCATCTGGTGGTGATGCTGTTTTTCTAACTGACCAAGAAGTAGGTTGTAGTCTAGTTTGTCAAATGCCTTCCTGAAATCCAAATATACTATGGCCACAGCATTTCGCCAGTCCACTAATTTAGTCATTTTTTGAATGAAAATCACCAGTGCAGAAATAACCACTGCCAAACATAATTCTTTATAAAATCTCTTAACTTGCTTTGCTAACTATTCTTCAGAAGATGGGAGAAGCCGAAGAATCAGCTATGAATACTAATTAATAGGGAAGATTTATTTGAGGAATTAGAAATATCAGGAATATTGGAGGAGGTCATTACTTCCAATTCAACTTCCCAAAATCTCAAAGCACAAAACTTATTTTGAGCTGCCAATGTGGCCTATGAGGTTTTGCAAAGAAAAAAGAATCCATGCAGGAAATGGATTAGAATGGATTACAAAAATATGAATAACTAAACTGTCTTCCAATCAGGGCAGTAATGGAGAGATGGGCAGTAAAATACATATCAAAATTAAAAACCTTATGTCAGGGTTGGCTCTAAACATCTTGGCACCTTTTTCAAAAAGGATGCCTTCAAGTCAGTCTTGACTCCTGGCAACTACCTGGATAAGTCCCTGCAGCTTTCCTGGCAGGATTTTGGAAGTGGTTTCCCTTGCCTCTTTCCCAGGGCTGAGAGTGATTGTCCCAAGGTCACTCAGTTGGCTTTGTGCCTAAGGCAGAACTAGAACTTAGGATTTCCTGGTTTCTTGTCTGGTACTTAAGCATTACAAATAGTCCTCAACTTAGGACCATTCACTGAAAATTATGACAATGCTGTACAAAGGGACTTTTGACCCCTGCCCGAAGTTATGGCTGCTGTAGTGCACCCCACAGTAACATGAACAAACTTTGGGCACTTGGAGGTCAACCCATCCTGACGACCACAGGGATGCTGCAGCTGGCTCTCCATCTATCTGTCTCCCATCCCACCTCGCTGGAACCCTGTAAGCCTTAGGGCTGCTTCCTACCCCCCCCCCCAGTCCCCCCCTACTCTCTATCCTTCCGTCACAGCTCATTTATCTTTTTGGTAGATCTCCTTCAGGAAGTAGCTGCTCCACTACATGGCCTTCCTACATAGAGGCTGGGTGGGGCTCTCTTGACAACAGGGACCATTTTGAGAGCAGCTGCAATGAATTGTGACTGCTCCAAAATGGTGCCTGCTTCTGGGAAGGTGCCATGTGACCTTCTTTGGGAGGCTGAAGAACAGATTGGTTGGCTTTCCTTCCTGAACACAACCTTTAGATCTCTAGAGTTCACATTTGGGAAGGAGAGCCAGTTTCTTGGTTGCTCAGCCTCTCTATATGGTGGAGGTTGCGTGGCACTGTCCTGAAAGCAGGCACCATTTCAGAGCAGCCACTATTTATTGCCTTCCCCCCTCCAAGATTTGGCTCATCTTCCAATTTTAATATGAATTTCAAAAAGCCCTCCCCCCAGTTCACATGATTTTCAGCCCTGGATATTTTTTTTCTGTTCTCAGACATATTCACCCTATTTACACTAGGAAATTATATTCAACCTTCAAGATGGCATACTAACTTACAGAGTGCACTGTTACTGCTTTTCACTTTTTTATTGTATTTTTTGGAATCTGTTCAATTTTGGCGTCCCTTAAAATTTGGCACCCCTACCCCAGTGCCAGCCCAGCCTTAGCCTACAGTTGGCCCTGCCCACATTCAAAACTCAGCAGAAATTTGCAAGCTATTGAGCAGCTGTTTGGCAAGCTAAGGAAGGTCCATGGTAAAATCTTTAGCACTTGTTTCAAAACTCCACACATTTATTTCAAAACAGTTCCAAACCCATTTTTAAAATCCTACTGATACCTTGGATGACACACATGCCACAGGTGAAGAGAGATTTTTTTTTTAAGTGTTGGATGGAATTTTCTTTAAGGACCATCCTCTTCTCCGTTTTTTTTTTCAACAACAAGAATTACAGTGGCTTCCGGTTCCAGATCGCGACACGCGCAGTCGCACGGAGAGACCCGTCTCTCCCACCGGCTGCTTTCCCTTCGCCGGTAGACCCTTAACCGGGTCGAAAGTCGCCCCGTAGAGGCGACCACCGCTTGAGGAGGCTCCTGCTTGACTGGGGAAGAGCGGCAGCTCTCCCTAGTTCGAGCTATCTCCTTAGGGCCATCGGAGGAAAAGATCGGCCAGCAAAATGGACGATCACTTCGTCGCACCAGCTGAAAGCCAGAAGAACAACTAAGCGTAAAGAACCCCCATGGAGAATCTGGGTGAGACCTTTCCTACCCCTTTTTTCCCTAATTACTCTCCTGTCAAAAGCTTTTGTGTTTGAATTACTTCCCTGCTGTGAGGGAGCAGCGTTTGGGCATTCGGGAAAAACAGCTTTGGAAAAAAAACAAAAAAAACAAACCAGTTAATTTTTTATGGACTATTTAAATTTTGGAATACTGAGGGGACCTGAAAACATTTTATTCTTGATTGTTATTGTTATAACTACGCATCTATTACTTTGGAGAGGCCTTTCTTCATCTTTTTCAACACGAAAAATAAAAAATCTATTAATTTGGAAAGAAAAAAAAAAGATTTTATGGTCTGCTGAGGACATCTTGTGTCGAAAAGTGGTACTGCAACTGTATATTTTTTTATGGCTGGGAATGGCTATGGCCTTCAAAAGATGATAAGCATAAGATAACTGAAACAGCTGGTCTATTGAAAATTGGAGGTGAACATTTGTTTGATTTCTACGAAACAGAGCCTTCTCTAAAAGATTAAAAAATCTTTCTACTACTGATATGGAACCTAACACACAGCTGGACTATGAGCTCATATTGGAAAAAATTCTGGAAGCCACAGAGGATATGAACTCTTACTTTCAAACTTTGACAGATCAAATCATAGACCGAAAGACAGCGCAGAAGAAGCAGATTGGCGCCAAAGAGATTAGTGAACAATATGTACAACCTAAAGAGGAACCACGTCAACAACTCAACTATGAAACTACACTGAGAGAAACTGTGGAAACCAAAGAACAAATTAACTTTATACAACTCCAAACGCAATCTATGGAGAAGCCTGATGATCAAAGAATAACTTTAACGGAGATGTCTGAAGCATTAACATCAACAGAGACTGACACTCAGATACAAGTTATTGAAAATTGTGAAAAGGTGGATAAACAACTGGCAAATATAACATGGAATAAAACGGCTTTTACCATCCAAAGGCTACTAGAAGAAAGGAAAGAGAACTTTGACCAATTTGAAGCGTTAAAGAATATGGACCTTTTAATATTGTGGTTTGATGATGCAGGAATTTTATTATGGAAACCGTTATGGCACAGAAAGAAACCTAGAGTTAGATTTAAAAATGTATTTTAAAGTTTTATTTAATGGGTTTAAAAAGGCTTTGATTTTTTGACTGAGTTAATATCTAATGGAGCACGTGAAATTTCTAAGAGGATACCCTTTGTAACAATACTTTGTTTTAAACATGATAATTACTGGAGAGGTAAACTTTATTTACTGGTTTAAAAAGATTTTCATAGAAATAGATGAATTGATAGAATATATACTTAAATTAGATAGAAATCTATTTGTTGGTTTGATATTTTTACTTTAAGATAATTATTTTGAAATAGAAGGAGAATAAGAGGGATGGGTGACAAGAGAAGAAATGGTATTAATGAAGAAAATATAAGAATATTATCGCGGGAATAATATACCAGATATAATTACTATGTAAAAGAAAAAAAGGACACCCGAAGTGTTAATAATATGTCTATCTAAGGCCAATTGGAATATGGTAATTGTAAGTTAGTAAAGCTTAAAAACAGGACCTGGATCTTTAGAATTGAAATGTGAGTGATGTTTGATACGATTGTTTGAAGCTTATATAGAAATGTATTAATCTGAATGTGCAAGACTAAATGAGGGAATTAGAGAGGGAATTTTAAATGAATTGATTTGGGCTATATATTTGTGATTGTTTTTCTTTCTTTTTTTTTGGATGTTCAATATACCCACCTCCACGGTGGTTCCTAAGCACTCTGATGTAACCCTTTTACCCCTATAAAAATCTAATAAAATATATTTAGAAAAAAAAAAAAGAATTACAGTAAGTCTTGTAGTAACTACTTTGGGGAATGGCAATGTCTTCCTCATGGCTCCAGGCTTAGAGTTGCACTTTCTCACTTTTTGTCACAGATTGGGTCTGCTTCACTCCTATGATGTTTTTTTTTTCCACCTGAGCATTTCTTAGCTTTTTTTTTCCTCCTGGGAACAACCTCATCAAAACCATGTGGAAGTTTCTAGTTCCATCTTTCCTCTAGATATTCTTACTCTTTGGTCCCTTCCCAGGCAATCTGGTTTGAGAACCTACAGTGCAATTCCAGTATGTTTCTTTCATGTTTCTTCCACTCAGCAGCCCTTAAACTTGGATTTTGCAATCAGAATAAATCAGCCATCTGTGACATGAAGATGAAGCAAATGTGGGTTTTGTCTACCTTGCAGTACAGGCTTGGGTGAATGGCTAAATGAATGTGATGGAGGGAAGGGCTTGCAATGCCTTTGCCCATTCACCACTCATTCAAGCATACTTTTTTAAGAATAAGAATTGTTACCATTCTGCCATCTTCTCCTAAAAGTATGTGTACCCCTTCCTTTTATTATTAACTTTTAACTATTAAGTAAAGACCACCCAGAGTCACCTTATTGGTGAGATGGATGGGATATAATTCAGTAAACGAATAATAGATAGATAGATAGATAGATAGATAGATAGATAGATAGATAGATAGATAGATAGATAGATAGATAGATAGATAGATAGATAGATAGATAGATAGATAGATAGATGATAGATAGATAGATAGATAGATAGATAGATAGATAGATAGATAGATAGATAGATAGATAGATAGATAGATAGATAGATAGATAGATAGATAGATAGCCAAAAACTCCTTTGTTAGTTTCTCTTACATTGCTTTTATGCTTTAGATTTTCTAATCTTATTTTTGCATATACTTCTGTGGGCTGGGTACTTTTTTTTTGGTAATTACACCCATCTTCATTTCCTATAGATGTGTGTCCCTCAATCAAAAGCTCCTGATACATCCACAGCAGTTTTCTAAACTGTCCCCCCATTTTTTTCTCATCACATTTGGTTGTATTTCTAGTATCAGACTTTTGAGATAATGTTTCCAGTATCTTATTTTCTTATTATGTGTAATTGCATTTCCAGATTCTTACTTTTGCTGTTTGTCTGAGGATTTCTGTCTAGAGGATTCAGTCCAGCACTTTGGGAAGCTTATTAAAATTGGCTCCTGAAACTTAGTGTTCATAGACAGCTTTGGTCCATTATTTGTCTTTCTATAATAAAACATAGATAATAAAAGATATAGAAAGCAGCTGTTTACTGGTGCAAAATATATTGGGAACAGTTTTGGAGTTGGAAAATCTGGACAAGGTGCCAATCCTTTTTTGGGGGGGGAGAAATGTTACTGTTAAGTTGTGGAGCCATAAATGGTCTAGGGTTTGACTATTTGGAAATTGCCTTTCCTATTATAAACCTATTCAAAAATATAACAAAGTAATATAAAGGTGTGTGAGAAGGGTCCTTTTGAAGGTATCCCCATGGTATTAGGATAGTGGAAGGCAGCCTTCTTTTGTGTCACTCCCTAGTTATCTAAGCAGTTGTGTTGGGAGGAGGTCCTGGGTGCTCTCTGAGCTTGTTTGTTTTCTTGCAGATGTTTCATTGCCCAAACTTGTCTTTGGGTCGTACTTTCTCTACCTTTAAGAAATTTATAAAAGCATATCTCTTTCAATAATCAATGGTTCTATGATACATGTTTTATTTCTTTGTATATGTAGTTTTTCTTTGTGCATTGTTTCACTGCAAACTGACATAATCGATTTAAAACAGAAAGTTTGCACATAAATCAAAAATCAATACTAAATAAATATTAAACAGATGACAATCCTCACATATTTTTTTATAATTCACAATTCTTTTGTTATTTTGTTTTGAATAGGTTAGCGTTATGGATTGAGAAAGCTATGTTTGCCAAGTATTTGCAGATTGCAAGAAATATTTCTCTTACTGCATAAAATGAGTTTTTAATTATATGGTTGATTGACATTTGGCAAGAAAAAGTGTAGTTCTAAATAACATACACACATACACATACAATTGGATCTGCTATAAAATTCAGATTCTGATTCCTTCAGGACAGGGTGTACTTCATGAGTTTCTCTTAGTCAATTTCCAAATCATAAACATTTCTGCAGTGATGTGTTTTCCAGGTGGTGACCAGAAAGGGAAAACTGGAGGAAACAACAACTCTTGTAGCACCCCTAAATTCAGTTAGCACAAATTCGTTCTCAATATATTTGTTAGCTCAGCAGAAATCCCAGTGAACAGATCCTTACATCAATAGCTTACATATCAGTACCTTTGTGAGCCCCTTATCAAACCAGTATTTACAGCTGACTTATGTGATGAAAAGACAGAAAATGGCAGCATTCTCAAAAGTTTTTCAGCTGAATGTGATCAGAATTGAATTCTTTTGAAAGGCCACTTGATTAAATAGAAGTAGTTTTACATCGAGAGATTGTTTGCTTCCATATTACAGCTTGGAGCCTGTGGAACCAGAAGGCATGGAGATAAGTCTCTTGGATGTCTTAATAATTAAAAGGATATACAAATAACAAAAGATGACCTGGATAACTTTTGTATATTGGATTTACAAAAGTAAGTTGTTAAACCCTTAAAGGTTTTGTGAAAAGGACAAAGAAAAAAAATGAAATAAAATTCTAGGAAATTATTTGAAGGGAATGAAGATCAAGATTGTTAAAAGTAAAAGGAAGAAATATAATGTTGGTTTACTTGATCAATGTTAAAATCCATGTGTTATTCTGGTAACTCCTAATCAACTGTTGCTGATCAGAACTGAATTATGAGGTTTTGGATTTGTTCATATATAAGAGAGGGGATCTGGGAAGAAGAGATCATTTGTTATAGTTTAAGAGAAGTGATAAGTCACTAAAATCATTTATATGTGTGGTGAAGTCTTTTCTTTATATATTTTCCTTTTCTTTACTATATTCTTTCTTTTTTTGTTTGGAAATTTGTTTTTTTATTTTATTTTTTGTATTAGCTTTTATCTTTTTAACTATAATTTTTAACAAAATTACTATTAAAATTTTTTATCTTGCCTGGAATAGAAAAGACTGTGGGGAGATATGAAAGCTTTTTTCAAGTATGTGAAAAGCTGCTATGTAGAAGATTTCTTTGGCAAGTTAAAGACAAGATAAGAAACAATTGGTTTAAATTATAAGGAAGCTGCTTTTGATTAGGCATTAGGAAGAATTTCCTGATTCAATAATGGGAAATGCTGGATGGCCGTCTAATGGGAATGCTTTAATCATGGATTCCTAGACTGGGCAGAGGAAAGACCGCCCCAGGTGATCTCCAAGATTTCTTCTAATTCTTACCATGCTATGATTTTATTGACCAAAACATGGTCAGGGAATATCTAATTACCCTTTTATTTTACAGACTTATATAAAGTATAGACCCAGTTTGGTTTGGTGGTTAAGGCACCAGGCTAGAAACCAGGAGAATTTGAGTTGTAGTCCTGCTTTAGTCATGAAAGCTAGCTGGGTGATTTTTGGACCAGTCACTCTCTCTCAGTCCAATTTACCTAGGAATATTAGGTATGTTTGCCACCTTGAGTTATTTATAAAAATAATAAAAGCAAGATAAAAAAACTAAAAAAAAAGTTAAAAAAAAAAGTAGAAGGATGTTTATATGCCACCCAGAAACACTCAATAGTGAGATCAGATGCTGGGATGCTAGTACTTTGAATGAATTAAAACTCCAAAGTCAAAATGAATTGCATCCCAACTTCATGATAGTCAGGCCAAACGTTAGATATGTTTGCTACTTTGAGTTGTTTATTTAAAAAATAATAAAGACAGGATATAAATAAAATAAATTTTAAAATATAGCTTCTCTTCATAGCATAAATGGAGATTAGCACTGTCCACTATAGTCAGCAATAGCATGGCTTGGTAAGTCTTAAATTTTTAAAACAAATTTTTTTCCTAACCTATTGATAGGCCAAATGTTTAAATATTATTATCTGTGAGAATATCTTTGTGAGATAGATAGCATCACCATCAGATGGAATTGTAACTGGTTGACAAATGGATCTACATCTACACGGAGGGAAATAAGCAGTGGGGTACTTCATCACTGGAGGTTTTTAAGAAGACACTGGACAGCCACTTCTTTGAAATGGTATAGGGTCTCCTGTTTGAGCAGGGGGTTGGACTAGAAGACCCCCAAGGTCCGTTCCAGCTCTATTCTGAATCTGAAGTTCTGTTTTAGGCCCAATATTCTTCAATATATTCATAAATGATTTAGATGAGGGAATAGAAGGGGAACTCATCAAATTCACAGGCAACACAAAGTTGCCAGGAATAGCTAACACTTCAGAAGATATGCTCAATATTTAAATGGATCTCGATAAGAGAAATGGATATCCAGTCTCTTCTTAAAAGCCTCCAGTGATGGAGCACTCACAACTTCTGAAAGCAAGCTGGTTGATTGTTCTCACTATCAGGAAATTTCTCCTTAGTTCTAGGCTGCTTCTCTCCTTGATTATTTTCCATCCATTGCTTCAGGTCCTGCCTTCAGGTCCTTTGGAAAATAGGTTGTGGCAGCCCCTCAGATATTGGAACCCTGCTAACCCTTATAAAGCAGTATTAACACTTCACGTGATCTTGATTCTATCTCTTTATTAATGCAGCCTAGGATTGCATAGGCTTTTTGGCAGCTGTAGCACACTGCTGGCTCATATTTAAGTGATTGTCTACTAGGACTCAAGACCCTCTCGCAGTTATTGCTATTGAGCCACGTTTCACCTAATCTGTACCTATATATTTGGTTTTTCTTCCCGAAGTGCTTTTCTCTACACTGAATTTCATTTTGTTAGATAGCGCCCAGTTTTGTTAGATAGGGCCCAGTTTTCAAGTTTATCGAGACCAATCGTGAGTCCTTTATTCTTTATTATTTTCACTATAGGATATGATGGGAACACCAAATGTTGTAATAATACCCATGAAAAAAAATATTAGGATGGTACTTTTGAACTGATCTTTACTTAAAAATGCTCTCTTTTGTCTCTTGCTTGCTATCTTGCTAAAGATTATCTTATTAATATTGTTAATAGATCTAGAGTTATTTTCCTCTGTCCAAGATCTGCCTTCTTACTCTGTACCACTCTTTATGTGACAATTCTTTCTCAGATTATACATGTTTCTTAGGCTTATAATGTAACTTCCTATGACCAACATTGTGGTGAGAATTATAAAAATAATATTGCTATGGGGGACCTTATTTCATTTTCCGTTTCTTCCAGCAGTTCATTCTCCATCTCAAAACCTAAAGGTAAGTAATGGTACAAACGTGTGCAATAGTAACTGCAAAGGGTTACTAAAAAGCTTATTACTAGCAAGGAGTTTTGGTGCTAAACCCCTATAAGGATGACCACGTTGGGTCTGGCAAAGCTGTAAAATGGACATGACCCAAGCAGCATATAGAAGATGTTTTTCTGAAATCCTCTTATGTCAGCTGATGATGTCTACAGCCCTTTGCCAAGTTAGTAGCCCAAGCCTCACGTGAAAATTGCAGCCAAATGATAATGTCAGGATAAGAAAAAGGGACAGGGTTGATTTAGTGCACAAAATTCATTCATTCATTCATTCATTCATTCATTCATTCATTCATTCATTCATTCATTTATTTATTTATTTATTTATTTATTTATTTATTTATTTATTTATTTATTTATTTATTTATTTATTTATTTTCATCCCCACCCATGCATTCTGTCTCTCGATCGCTAAAGGAGTGATAACACAGAATAAGATATAACTGAAGCTGAAATGTTTCCAACTTTGGGAATAGGGTTCCGCTAAATCCAGACCAACGCTAATGAGTGAAAGCTAATTGCTTACCAGTTTAATAAAACTGTTATTCACACAATGGGTAAATAAATAAATAAATAAAATTATGCTGCAGTAAAAAAAATATTTGAACCATTCATTTTATGTTCACAGCTGTCTCTGTCCCTAAGTTGAATTTCAACAGGTTTCTTTCACTGCTTTGAATTATTTTAAATGTTTTTGATTTTCTATATTTAACCTGTGTTTGACATATATCCTAAGCAACATCATGGGTTATTAAGAAATCACAGGCACATATTGCACACATATGTTTTCTTTCCCAGATGACTTTATAAATCTGCTGTTCTCTGCAAAATATGAGGAACAGATCCACATGTTCCACGATGTCTTTGCTCAGATTTCAGTTTAGGCATAATGTAATAGTAACATGTTAAAAAAAAATTAAAAGTCCTAGTCTGGAAAAACAAATGTTTGAAAAGAAAGGCCTATTACTGCCTTTCTACATCCTGACAACATGCAAACCTTGGTCTACATCTTCTTCAGTGGTCTGAGTTCCAAAAGCACAAAACTACTGTCTTATGGTGAGGGCATAGTAGGGAATCTAGACCAGGGATCTTCAAACTTGGCTCTTTTATGACTTGTGGACTTCAATCCCAGAATTCCTCAGCCAACCTGGCTGAGGAATTCTGGGAGTTGAAGTCCACAAGTCATAAAAGGGCCAAGTTTGAAGACCCTTGATCTAGACTCAAGGGATGTGGGAGAAAGAGTGGGAATTCTACCATAGGCCCATTGCTTGATGGGCTGAGGTCTATGCTTCATGTGTTCTGCCATTATTCATTTCAGTACAAAGGTATTCTAGTTCAAAAACTGAGTTATCAAGTGAAAACAATGTTTACAGTTACATCACTTCAAATTTAAAGAGAGACCTTTTTCAATTAAAAGCCCTTATTGTTGCCAAATGCCAGATGAATTAATACTACTGGAATGTTTGAGAAAGCTTGAGAAGGGGTGTGCCAAACCTATTTGCTTTTTCTACTAATGCTCATACATTTAATCACACATGTTTCTAATTTGCCTTAAAAATATAATATATGTAGAAACAATAGCATTGTAGTTTATAAGACAATTCCAAGTTATGCGAAATTAAATTCTCCATCTTGTTCAAAAAACCAAAGTAAAAGCACAATCAATTGCTGTTTTACAAATCTCAATAAATTAACAGCAATGACAAAGTATGTTACAAAATAAAAGATTTTGAGGCCCTAGAACGGGTGTCAAACTGCTGGCCCGCAGGCCGGATGCGTCATGCCGAAACCGCGCCCACCCCAGCTCCGGCAATTGGGAAAAAATCACGATACATCATGACACGTCACGTGATGTGGCAGGTTTGACACCCCTGCCCTAGAAAGAGTGTAGAGAAGAGCAATATAGGCGATAAGGGGTCTGGAGGCTAAATTGTATGGTGAACAGCTAAGGGAACTAGGTATGTCCAGCCTATCAAAGAGAAGGATTAGGAGTGATTAGTTGTCTTCTAATAGTTGAGGGGCTGTGACGGAGTAGGTTCTGCATAGCTACCTGAGGACAAGACAAGAAGCAATGGGTGGAATCCCATCAGAGGGAGTTCCAAACTGAAAAAAGGAGGAAATTCATGACACTAAAAACGATTAATCAACAGCTTACCACTTGGAGATGTTGGTGCTCCATCACTGGAGGTTTTAAAGAAAAGATTGGACAACAATTTGTCCAGGATGGTATAAGGACGTCAGCCTTTGACAGGGGATTGGATTAGAAAACCTCCAAGGTCATTTCCAGCCCTATGAAAGGGAAACCTATCTTTCTCCATGCTATGGATAATACAAGTACAAAGACATATTTTACCTTCAGTCACAATGTGGGTCATCCATACCAACCCTAAGCATTGAATTTAACCTATATCTATTATGTTTTGGAAAGTACATGACAGGTTTTCTTTTCATCACATCACTGTAGTATGAGTATGAGATGGATTTGTTATATTAAAAGAAAATTGGTGTGATTTATCATGGTTCCTATTTTTTAAAATAAAAATAAAATAAACCTTTTTAAAAATCCCTTTATGAAATTGTTTCATAATTGCAGTTATGAAGTAAGGTCGCAAGTGTATATGTTATATAAATAAAGAACTACTAAATATTAGAATGATTGCAGAGGCATAATTAACAGAAATGTGTCAGTTCTTCTTTTGTGCAGACATCACTGTATGTTTCATTCATTTATCTGATGGAATTAATATGACTCATAGCTATAATATACTCAATATCTTCATTTTTTATGAGATTGGAAATGTAAGACATGATAGATTCCATTCTAGTTCTCTGTACAAAATGCTACCATTCAATGATTATTCACAGCTGCTGAACCAATGAGTAAACTTTACATAAGAGATAGCCATGACAGAGTCCAAAAAAGGACACCTCAGAGAGGAATGTGACATGATAGTCTATTGGGAATCTATCATGTATACAATTGCCAAGTTTCACAGCTGGCTTAATTCTAATGAAATAGGAACTACTATGAACTTTTCTTCCATCACCCCCAACACTCACTCAAAACCGCCCCCAAAACACCCAAACTAGAAAGCTGTGTTATATTTGGAAATTAAATTATTTTTCTTGTTCTGATTAGTCTTCAAACTTCTCACTAACTTAAACTGCAATTTAATACAGTAATTTACTTGGAATGCTGACACCTAGAAGAACAAAAAGTTTGAATTAAATGTTACTTACTAAATGTATTTGTTAAATATAATTAGAGCCACAACATTTAATCAGTTATTCAAATTAATTTGTTAAAAATCTTGTAATAAAAAATGACAGGATTATATGATAACATTTTAAAAATCCCAAATCATTATATTTAATAGTTGTACATGTAAATGCTATAGAAGATCTTAAGAGCCATCCATATTTAAAATATAATGGTGCCATGCTAACAGTTGGAAAAATTATATTTGTTTCAGAATTTTTTTTATAGATATGCAAATGTATATTAATCAATATATCAAAATTATTAAAATGAAATTCAGTCCTAAATAGCATACAGTTGAAAAAACAAATTGCTAAAAGATTATAAATTGTTTAATACATTACCAGTAATCACCCTTCAAAATATATTACAGGTCTGAGTAATATATAGTTTATATATGAGGTAGAATTATAGTTTATATAATAAACCTGTGATCGTTTGGATCTTTCTTCTTTCTACATTTAAAAGGGGCTAGTGCAATTTCCTCTTATCATGACCCTCAACAGAGCCCTGATGAAGCCTCTTCTTCTTCCTCTTCCTCCTTGTCAGCTGATCAAAAGAACTTACTGCCAATTTGCTGAGGAGGGGTGAGGGAACAAAGGGGAAACTGCATCCTACTCCCCATTCTGACATGTCATAACTGGCTGACAAACCGTACTCAGCGAGTAATCCTTTATGGTGTTAACCCTAAACTAGTAGACCAGCGAAATGCAGTGGACGTAGTATACTTAGTTTTCAGTAAGGCATTTGACAAGGTAGACCACAACCTACTCCTTGGTAAGTTAGAAAAAGGTGGAATAGACAACATCACCACCAGATGGATCTGTAGCTGGCTAACAAACCGTATTCAACAAATAGTCCTCCATGGCACTACATCCACATGGAGGGAAGTATGCAATGAGGTACCACAAGGTTCCGTCTTAGGCCCAGTACTCTTCAATATGAGGGAATAGAAGGGGATCTCATCAAATTTGCAGATGACACCAAGCTGGCAGGAACAGCCAACACCTCAGAAGACAAGCTCAGAATCCAAAAAGATCTTGACAGACTTGAACAATGGGCCCTATCTAACAAAATGATATTTAATGTGGAGAAAAGCAAGGTTTTACACCTGGGCAGGAAAGACCAAAAGTACAAGAACAGATTAGGCGAAACCTGGCTCAAAAACAGTAACTGTGAGAGGAACCTTGGAGTCCTAGTGGACGATCACTTAAACATGAGTCAGCAGTGTGCAGAAGCAGCCAAAAAAGCTAATACAATCCTTGGTTGTATAAACAGGCATAGAATCAAAATCACGTGAAGTATTAGTACCGCTTTGTAAAACCTTAGTAAGGCCACATATGGAATACTGCATCCAGTTTTGGTCACCACATTACAAAAAAGATGTTGAGACCTTGGAAAAAGTGCAAAGAAGAGAAACTAAGATGATTAAAGGCCTGGAGACTAAAACATATGAAGAATGGTTGCAGGATTTGGGAATGGTCAGTTTAGAAAAAAGAAAGACTAGGGGGGACATAATAGCGGTATTCCAGTATTTGAGAGGCTGCCACAAGGAGGACGGGGTCAATTTATTTTCCAAAGCACCAGAGGGCAGGACAAGAAACAATGGATGGAAACCAATCAAAGAGAGAAGCAACCTGGAATTAAGAAGAAACTTCCTGATAGTGAGGACAATTAACCAGTGGAGCAGCTTGCCTTCAGACGTATGGGTGCTTCATCACTCGAGATTTTTAAGAAGAGACTGGACAACCACTTGTCTGAAATGATATAGGGACTTCTGCTAGTCCAGGGGCTGGACCAGAAGATGTCCAAGGTCCCTTCCAGCTCGATTCTGATTCCTTCCTTCCTTCCTTCCTTCCTTCCTTCCTTCCTTCCTTCCTTCCTTCCTTCCTTCCTTCCTTCCTTCCTTCCTTCCTTCCTTCCTTCCTTCCTTCCTCCCTCCCTCCCTCCCTCCCTCCCTCCCTCCCTGCCAAATTTCAATCTGTGAGATATATGGTGCTGCCATTATCTGAGAAGACTTCTGTCAGGTCTGCCATTTTCGGCTTGGTGCCTTGCTGGCATCCTGCCATCAAAGGCTAGGGGAGAGGAGGCATGGAAGGGGAGAACAAATGGGCAATAAACCTGTATTAGTATGTGCTGGGAAATAGGGAGGGGGGAAATGACAACTTGACAAAGAACAGAGAAACTCCAAACTGGTTTGTGCCAGCACTCAAGGCTATGCACGCTGAGAAGGAATGTGGATTACCCCAAACATCTCAAAACCCCTAGGCAAATCTTCATTGGATGAAAATGAACTGGTCATGGGGGGACGGCTGGATGAGGGGAAACATTTTCTTTCCTTTTAGCATGGGAAATTTAGTTCTAGCCTGACTCTACTGCAGCCAGCATCTTTTAATAAAAGAACCTATCACTTCTACCAAATGGAGTTAAGGGTGTTTCTTTCCTAAGGATCGGACTGGGTCAAGTCTGACAATAGGCTAGAACTGCAATTGTGGTCAACTCAGAGAGGAAGCCACCTCTACTGTGGGATCATGCACACTATGTCTGCTCAAGGGAGCGATCAGGAAGAGACTGATGCCTGGAGGGAGGCATCTTCAAACCTACTCCAGGACTGGATCTTTCCAAATAGCTGGGAGACGTGGACAGCTGTGGTGACCCACTAAGACCCCAATGGTGGTCAGGAAGAAGGAAGAATGGAAGGAAAAGCCTATGGGGTTGAATCTTACATGTGGAAGCTGCGGTAGCTTCTGGCGAGAGCAGCGAGTAGAGCTGGAAGAGCTGGAAGAGGAACTGCTCACTGGGGAACCAGATTGAGAGGACTTGATGCTGGAGAAAGCCATAAGTTTCCTGATGTGGGCTTTCAGCAACCTGAAGGCATTCAAAGCAGCGCAGTGCAGCCATCCATCCAACTGACTCCAACCACGGTGAGCGATGGGGCAACCACATCCACCACTGTGGCCATAGCAGCATCAGACCCAGCAGCATCGATTAACCCAGCCCCACAACTGGCATCTGTGGTCCAACCTGTACCACAAACAGTAGCAGGGCCTGCAAGGTGGAGAAGCCACAAGACACCAGCCCTTGGCGTGAAATTCAACAGAGACCCCAAGCAACTGGGGTTCTTCCTGGTGCAAGTCTGGACCTACATGCAAGAATATGGTTCTGATATAGCCACCAAGGTGCCAAGATATAGTGTGTGACTATGGCATTGGAAGGAATCATGGTGGAATGGATGGTCACCCTCCACAATGATGATGCCTCGGAGCTGAGAAACTTTGACCAATTCATGGCAGCGATTTGAAAGTGCTTTGAAGACCCCCTAGCTCAGAGTTGTCAAACTGCCGGCCCATGGGCCAGATGCGTCATGCCGAAACCACGCCCGCCCCATTGCCAGCAATGGAAAAAAGTTGCGATACGTCGTGACACGTCACATGATGTTGCGAGTTTGACAGCCCTGCCCTAGCTGACTACAAAGCCAGAGATCGCATAAAGACCATAAGCCAGAGCCAATAGAGCATAGCAGAATACACTCAGGAGTTTTGTGACCTGGCCTGCTGGTTGACCAACTGACCGCAGGACATCCTGATCAGGTGCTTCCAAGATAGGCTGAACAATGAAGTCTACACACCCACATTTCCAGGGGTGTCCCCCCCACCCTCTATGGCTGGTATAGCTTGGCAGAGGAAGTGGAGATTGACCCAGCCCATTCCTGACACTGCCTAGGGATCCCTCCCAGAAAACAAAGAAATCCTCCAAGCCACTGCCATACAACCAGGGCACCGAGCCACCAAATGCAAAGCTGCATGCCCAATCCAGAAGGCACCCCCAGGCCCTGCCAAGAAGCCAGGGAAGCCATCACAGAGAACATGAGATGGCCCTAGAGGGGGTGGAAGTCATAGAGTGCACCCCATGCCCCAAGGATGTTGAGAGAACTCCAACTGGCCCTGCGGAAACCCCGGTGGAGAGCAACACTGACTTTGACAATGACCCCTTGGTAAGTCACCCAGTCTACCCAGTAACCATCCCTATAGAACTGATAGTACCATCCTCGGGACACAAGGGAGCCCTCCTGGACTCAGCTTGCACCAGGTGACTGGTCAACCCTGCTCTAGTTGACAGTTCCAGAAGTGTCAGTCAGCTGGAGCCTGGCATGGATCCTGGGCTCTCAGTAGAGCCCCAGCAACACCGCAGCTCCAGCTGACTCTCCCACAGGCCTGTGCTGCATTGCCGCTGCTTCAGTTCATCACCACGCATACCACCTGCCAGGTGCCCACACACCACCAGTGGTATGCGTACCACCGGTTGAAAAGCCCTGGCCTAGAGGCTGTTAAAGATTGGACAGGGAGCAACAGCTGAAACTGAACCTTGGCAAGGCAGAATGGATCTGGGGTTTGGGGTTCTTTGATTCATGGAGAATCTTTGGTCTCAGATGGGGTTAGAGAAACAAGAAATCCAAGAAGAAACCAGCATAGCTGCACAAAGATCTCTCTAACAAACTAAAAGACAAAAAGGACAAATACAAAAAATGGAAAGAGGGGCACATAACCAAAGCCAATTATCAGCAAACAGCCAGAACCTGCAAAGATGAAGTCAGGAAAGCAAAGGCTCAGAACGAACAAAGACTTGCAACAGAAATCAAGGATAATAAAAAAGTTTCTTCCAACACATTAACAACAAGAAAAAAATCAAGGAAACTATAGGCCCACTAAAGAGAGAAGATGGCAAGGAAATTACAAGCAACAGGGAGAAAGCAGAGCTGCTTAACTCGTACTTTGCATCAGTCTTCACACAAAAAGAAACTATAGCCGAACACACCAAAAAAACCACTGCAAAAGACATACCAGAAACAAAAATTAAAATAAGCAAGAAAATGGTAAGGGAACACCTATCCAACTTTGACGAATACAAATCACCGGGACCCGACAAATTACATCCCAGAGTTCTGAAGGAGCTGGCAGATGTTATCTCAGAACTGCTGTACCACATCTTTCATAAATCCTGCAGCACCAGGGAAATACCTGAGGATTGGAAAAGGACTGATGTAGTCCCCATCTTCAAGAAAGGGAAAAAAACAGAACCAGGAAACTACAGACCAATAAGTTTAACATCAATACCAGGGAAGATCCTAGAAAAGATAATCAAAAAACAGATCTGCGAACAACTAGAAACAAACAAAGTCATAACTAGTAGTGAACATGGGTTTGTTAAAAACAGATCATACCAAACCAATCTCATCTCATTCTTTGATAAAGTAACTAAACTAGTAGAGCAGCAAAACGCAGTGGACATAGTATACTTAGATTTCAGTAAGGCATTTGACAAGGTAGACCACAACCTACTCCTTGTTGTGAGTCCGTGCCAGCCAGTGGACCCGGCAGCTGAGTCCGGGGAATCGAGGAGGAGGAAGAGGGGTTTGGAGGGAGGCTCTGATAAGTTACAAGACTCACAATCTGATGAAGAGCCTGGCCCCTCCAATCGTGGTCAGGATGAGACACAACTGTGTGGGGAAGATGAGTCAGACTCTGAGGACTCACAGCTGGAAGTCATTAGAGACGCTCGTAAATGAAGGCAGTTAACTAGAGCAGGTCAGAGGGAGTCAATACGGCAACTCCAAGGGAGGAAGAGAAGGCATTGAGAAGCCACGCCTTGGGGCTGCTTAATAAAAAGGGAAGGTGTGGGCGGTGCTGGTTGCTGAAGGCAACCATTGCAAAGTACTTCATGGGATCATGTTCTGTTGGTGTTGCCAGTGACTAACTCCTTGTTTTGCATTGTGTTTCGTGTGGACAATTTCCTCCATTTGGATTGTGTTTTGTTGCTTTTGTTTTTGGACCATTTGGCAGGTTTGTTACCAATATTAAAAGGGGTTTTGTTTTCTTCTGAGTCTCCAGCCTATTTCTCAAAAGGGGTTTTGTCCTTGTGCATTTAACAAGGACGGAAACTAAATGCCATCATAGTGCGTAATCAATACCCGCTGCCCCTCATCCCCGAACTCCTGGATCGGGGCAAAGATCTTCACGAAGTTGGACCTGAGAGGAGCCTACAACCTCGTCAGGGTTCGGTCGGGTGATGAGTGGAAGACGGCATTTGGTACCCGGTACGGGCACTTCGAGTACACCATGATGCCGTTTGGACTGACCAACGCCCCTGCAGTGTTTCAGCATTTTATGAATGACATCTTCCGAGACTTGTTAGATCAGTTTGTCGTGATCTACTTGGATGACATCCTGATCTACTCCCCGTCACGAGAGGTGCACCATCAGCATCTCCCTCTGGTCCTGCAATGGCTCCGAGAACATCAGTTGTATGCCAAACTGGAGAAGTGCCAGTTCTACCAGAGGACCATCAACTTCCTGGGTCACTGCATTTCTCCTGAGGGCATCGCCATGGAGCCGAGTAAGGTCGAGTCTTTGCGGAGTTGGCAATCCCCACGTCGTGTTAAAGATGTCCAGCGACTTCTTGGGTTCCCCAACTACTATTGGACTTTCATCCCTGGTTTTGCTGCCATGACGGCCCCCCTCACTCGGCTCCTGCAGAAAAAGACCCGGTTTCAGTGGGATGCCTCAGAACAACGGGCTTTCCAGGCTTTAAAGGAAGCCTTCATGAAGGAGCCCATCTTGAAGCATCCTGACCCGCAACGGCCATTTGTCATGGAGGCAGATGCCTCCGACATTGCATTGGGGCGGTGTTACTCCAGGGTACGTTGCCCAGCGGTGCCCTCTTCCCTTGCACGTACTCCTCGCGGAAACTGAATCCGGCGGAGTGCAACTATACCATCTGGGAGAAGGAACTACTGGCCATCAAAGTGGCGTTCGAGGCATGGAGACATCATCTGGAAGGGGCACGGCATCAAATCGAGGTCCGGACGGACCATAAGAATTTGGAACACTTGCAGACCGCTCGGAAATTGAACCAACGCCAGATTTGGTGGTCTCTCTTCTTTGCGAGGTTCAATTTCCGTGTAACGTACATACCCAGCGGTCGCAACCAAAGAGTGGATACTCTGTCCAGGAAGCCCGAATATTCCCGAGTAGAAGACAAGCTTCTGCCCCGGACAGTGCTCCCCATCAAGTCTTTTGCTGCGGTGCGGGAGCCTATAGATGTATAGGCTCGGATTCGGGAGGCTCAGCAACAGGATGCGTGGGTGGCTCAGCAAAAGGAGGTGGGGCCAGATTCCCCATGGACAGTCATGGATGGACTCTTACACTATCGTGACCGGCTCTATGTTCCAGGAGGGCCACTCAGGGGACTCATCCTCAGCCAGTGTCATGATAATCCGGAGGCGGGGCATTTTGGCCTGTTCAAGACCCTGAACTTGGTCTCCCATACCTTCTGGTCAGGCACGACGTCCAGGCCTACGTCACGTCCTGTGCAGCCCTTGCCGACGCCCAAAAGACCCTGGGGGGCTGTGTCCATGGACTTCCTGACGGACTTACCTCCGTCATCTGGATTTACGACAGTGTTCATGGTGGTGGATATGCTGACCAAGATGGCGCATTTCATCCCATGCCGTGGCTTGCCGTCAGCCCGTGCCACCTGTCGTATGTTCATCCAGCAGGTGTTCTGGCTGCACGGCCTCCCTGATAGGATCGTGTCCAATAGAGAGTCCCAATTTACAGCCCGTTTCTGGCAGGGGTTGATGAAGGCGTTGGACGTCAAGATCTGCCTCTCTTCTGCGCATCATCCCCACACTGACGGCGGGACCGAGAAGGTCATTGGGATCCTTGAGCAATATCTGCGCTGCTATGTAAATCAGCAGCAGAACAATTGGGTGGACTATCTTGCGGTGGCCGAGTTCGCATTCAACAACTCGCAGCACACCTCCACGCAGATGGCCCCGTTCTTGGCCAATGTGGGATATCACCCCTGGTTTTTCCCTCTTTTCTCCGCTAGACTCACCGGTTCCAGCAGCAAATGATTTCATGGCAGAGTTATAGGCGATCCATCGATTTGTACAATGACAGTTGGAGAAGGCCAAGGCCGATTACAAAAAGGTGGCCAATCGGTCGAGGTGGGATACGCCTCCACTAACAGTGGGAGACCGGGTATGGCTGTCCACCAGGAACCTACCATCAACATGGCCGGCCAAGAAGTTAGACCACCGATATCTAGGACCATTCCCAATCGAGGCGGTCATCAATCCAGTCGCCTATCGACTAACTCTGCCACATTCGCTGTGGGTGCATCCAGTATTTCACTGGTCGCTGTTGCTCCCCGAACAACCGACGTGTCCACTCCGCTGAGCAGAACCTCCCCCACCGGAACAACGTGACGGAGACAGCGCTCCCGAGTCCGAGGTTGCCAGCATTCGAGATTCTCGGTGGCTGAAAGGGCACTTTCAGTACCTGGTCGAGTGGAAGGGCTACGGACCAGAGGATTTCACCTGGGAGGATGCGACCACGGTTCATGCTCCTGCCTTGGTGACCGCGTTTCATGAACAGTTTCCATCCCGACCGCACCCGGCCCGGCAGACCCGGGGGACGGGTCCTGCTGTGCGGGATAGTGTTGTGAGTCCGTGCCAACCAGTGGACCCGGCAGCTGAGTCCGGGGAATCAGAGGAGGAGGAGGAAGAGGGGTTTGGAGAGCCATCAGAGTCGGAGGGAGGCTCTGATGAGTTACAAGACTCACAATCTGATGAAGAGCCTGGCCCCTCCAATCATGGTCAGGATGAGACACAGCTGTGTGGGGAAGATGAGTCAGACTCTGAGGACTCACAGCTGGAAGTCATTAGAGACGCTCATAAACGAAGGCAGTTAACTAGAGCAGGTCAGAGGGAGTCAATACGGCAACTCCAAGGGAGGAAGAGAAGGCATTGAGAAGCCACGCCTTGGGGCTGCTTAATAAAAAGGGAAGGTGTAGGCGGTGCTGGTTGCTGAAGGCAACCATTGCAAAGTACTTCATGGGATCATGTTCTGTTGGTGTTGCCGGTGACTAACTCCTTGTTTTGCATTGTGTTTCGTGTGGACAATTTCCTCCATTTGGATTGTCTTTTGTTGCTTTTGTTTTTGGACCATTTGGCAGGTTTGTTATCAATATTAAAAGGGGTTTTATTTTCTTCTGAGTCTCCAGCCTATTTCTCAAAAGGGGTTTTGTCCTTGTGCATTTAACAAGGACGGCTATAGGCTGGCACAGAACACTCCTTGATAAGCTAGGAAAAGGTGGAATAGACAACATCACTACCAGATGGATCTGTAGCTGGCTAACAAACCATACTCAACGAGTA
This sequence comes from Azemiops feae, assembly GCA_023970755.1. Lineage (NCBI taxonomy): Eukaryota > Metazoa > Chordata > Lepidosauria > Squamata > Viperidae > Azemiops > Azemiops feae. The sequence goes on from JALGBA010003683.1 coordinate 175,439, forward strand.
GTCCTCAATGGCACTACATCCACATGGAGAGAAGTAAGCAGTGGGGTACCACAAGGTTCCGTTTTAGGCCCAGTACTCGTCAATATCTTCATAAACGACTTAGATGAGGGAATTGAAGGGGAACTCATCAAATTTGCAGATGACACCAAACTGACAGGAGTAGCCAACACCCCAGAAGACAAACTCAGGATCCAAAAAGATCTTGACAAACTTGAACAATGGGCCCTATCCAACAAAATGAGTTTCAATGTGGAGAAAAGCAAAGTCTTACATTTAGGCAGGAAAAACCAAAGGTACAAATACAGATTGGGTGAGACCTGGCTTAAAAACAGTAACTGTGAGAGGGACCTTGGAGTCCTACTGGACGATCACTTGACTATGAGCCAGCAGTGTGCAGCAGCAACAAAAAAGCTAATGTATAAACAGAGGCATAGAATCAAGATCACACGAAGTATTATTACCGCTTTATAAAACCCTACTAAGACCACACCTGGAATACCGCAGCCAATTTTGGTCACGATATCACAAAAAAGATGCTGAGAGTTTGGAAAAAATGCAGAGAAGAGCAACTAAGATGATCAAAGGCCTGGAGACTAAAACATACAAAGAATGGCTACGGGACTTGGGTTTGGCTAGTCTAAAGAAAAGAAGAAATAGGGGAGACATGATAGCAGTGTTCTAGTATTTGAAGGACTGCCACAGGGCAGAGGGGGGCAGTTTGTTCACCAAAGCATCAGAAGGAAGGACGAGAAACTATGGTTGGAAATGGATCAAAGAGAGAAGCAACCTGGAACTAAGGAGAAACTTCTTGACAGTGAGGACAATCAACCAGTGGAATAGCTTACCCCCAGAAATCGTGGGGGCTCCATTACTGGAGATTTTTAAGAGGAGACTGGACATTCATCTGTCTGAGACAGTGTACGTTCTCCTGCTTGAGCAGGGGGCTGGACTAGAAGACCTCCAAGGTCCCTTCCAGCTCTATTCTATTCTTACATTGCCCCAGACAGACCCAGTGAGTAATATTGTGGTTTTTCTGGACTCACAACTCCTACTCAAGTAGCAGGTGATATTTTTTGCTAGGAGGGCCTTTGCACAACTGTGGGTTGTGATTCAGTTATGTCCTTTCATGAACTAACTTACCCTGTTCTCAGTTAACCACACCCTACTCACCTCCTAACTGCATTCCTGCAATTTGGTCTACATGGGACTGCCTTGAAAAGTATCTGGAAGCTTCAATTGGTTCAAAATGGGCCAGTCTGCATGGTTTTATGCGAGTCTAGATTTGCACATGTATTGCCTCTCTTGAGGGGGCTGCATTTGGTTCCAAATCCAATTTGAGGTGCTAGTTGCCCTGGGACAAGGTTATTTGAAGGACAGTCTTTCCCCAGTTACATTTAGTTGCCCCAACAGAGCAAGGAAGTGGAGTATGTTATAAGTCCCTTTTATTAAGGAAATCCACTAGTGGGACCAAAAATCATTATCTTTGTAATGATTCCCTCCATGTAGAACATCATTCCCATGGAGATAAAATTGCCCCCACCTTGATATATTTATGAAAGACCCTGAGACATGGCTTTGCCAATGAGCCTGGGGATCCCAGAATGATACAGAACCCATCAAGTGCTTTTTTGAATGTTGTCATGGGGGGAGGGGGGAGGATTATTGGGTTTTGTATTTGGGGTTTTACTTCTATAAACTGCCCAGAGTCACCATGAGTGATTGTAAAAATATAGTTAAATTAAGTTTTCTAAATAAATAAATAAGTTTAAATAAATAAATAAATAAATAAATATTGCTATGACACAATTACATCCAAACAACACACAAAATCTGAAAATAACAAGGAAAGTACATAAAATATTCCTTAGGATTCCATAAGTTCTCCTACATTCACTAATAGTTTCTTGTTGATGGATGCACTAGAATAAGTTTAAGCTCTGCCAAAAGAGCAATAAGAACAGCAATGAGGAGGACTTCCGGTTTGCCGTGCGGCCGCCATGGACGGCTGGGAGACTTGCTCTCTCTCCCCCATCTAGTTTTGCTTCGCTGGGGGGCTGAAAGTTGCCCCAAAGAGGCGACCAGTTAGGAGGGGCTCTCGCTGGATCGTGGGAGAGTGGTAGCTCTCCCGCTAGAGCCAGCGATCCCTCCAAACTGGCGGACGAAAGGACCGGCCATAGAAATATGGCTCGTCCCTAGACTGCTAACAGGCAATTTTAAAGGCAGTGCGGAAGAGAATGGATGAGATCTATCTCTTTTACACCCTAATTATTTTTTGTACCTGCATAAGCTGCTAAGTATTTTCCCCCCTGTGGAGGGAAGGGAGATTTTAGCCCTCCCTCCAGAAACAGCGGCAACTGACCACCCAGGGGAGTTTTTTAAAACATTGAAAAAACACTGGGATCCTAATTGGAACTTTACTTTTAAAATTAGTGGACTATAAAAATGTTAATTCTCTATTTTTTATTCTTTTCTGATTTTTATTTTATACTTTTACTGAAGATCTGAGTTTTTATCTTCTAAAACAGAAGAAAAAACCCTGAAAAGATCAAAACAACTATGTGACGACAACTTGTGGCTAAACCTGAGATTGCAGCCTGTCATTATTATTTTAAGAGAGACTTGTTGACAATTCAGAAAGTAGATAAGATATATGCAACCTTGAGACACCAGCTGCAGGAAACTTAGCCCTGCTTTTTACCTAGTGGATTTTCTGACTATAAGCCTGTAGTTTAATATACTATAATGGAAGAAAAGCAGGAATGGACTTTTTCTGCAGAGAAGGAACAGGAGCAAACACTTTGTATGTTAAAAGCGATCATCCAAACTCTTCGCATAGCTGGTGATGAATTAAGAAATGGCAGGAAAAAACAAGAAAGCAGTCAGGGCACGCAAACTCAAACTACGACTACAACTGAAGAATTATCTATACAGAACTCTACAGAAAAAGTGGAACAATTAAATACTACAACAGAAGATGTTATTATTCAACAAACACAGATGATGGAAGATACAGAAAAGAAATTGACAAAAGAGAAAAAAGAAAGGACTCTCTCCATAAATCTGAAGGAACCTGAGGATCAAAAAGAAAAGCAGATGAAAGAGAAGATAAACACTCCAGGACAGTCACTTCGAGATGGAAAAACAAGGAGACAACTTGCTAGAGTTGTTAGTTCTCTCAAAAAAATGGCAGTTGGATGGTCTTTTCAACGCCAAATGATAGCCACAACAATACAAGGAGATCTGCTTGACGACTTAGAAGCAAAGACACGGAAGATGACTTGGCAAAGAAAAAAAGCCAGAATAAGACTAAAAAGGAATGGGGTTGGGATCAACATATGGGGTTTAAAATAGAATAGACCCAAATAGATAAGATATGTATTCTGAATATAAGATATTGTAATGTCTTGAGAAAAAGAAAATTTTGGTTATGTAAAATTTAGAAGTATAAATACTAAAATAAGAATGGTATATTGTGTTATTAATTTGCCGAGGCAGATGGTAAGAATTTATATATAAGATGTATATCCTAAACATTAGATTTTGTGAGGAATTGTCACAAAGGAATTGTGGTTAATTAAAAATTTGGGAAAAAATAAATATAAATCATTAAATTTAAATATTAAGGGAAAACTAAAACTGAGAAAAGCTCATTAGATTACTGAGTAGATATAAAGAGGGAAAAAGAGGAAATATTAAATATGAAAATAAAAGAAATTTTGATTATTAAACTTGAGATTTTAGGAGACCTGAGAAAATATTACCTTATATTCTTAATTTACTGATACAGATTGTGAGAACTTACATATATAGATAAGAGGTATACTTTAAACATTAGACTGTGGGGGAACTGTGATAGAAATTGGGGTCATTTAAAACTTGGAAATGATAAAGATTAACGTTAAATTTAAAATATCAATGGAAAATTAAAATTAAGAAAAACTTATTAGGTCATTGATTGTCTAAAAGTTTGAATGTTAAATTAATTAAGATATGCATAAATTGAAGATTATTGGTGAATATTAGAAAGTTATTTTTTGCTTGATTGATAGAGTAAGAATTCTATTGGTTTGTGAATGAGACACGTATATATTAAGGGGGAAAGAGAGCAAATTAATTACTGTCGAACTTTGAGATTTGTATGGATGATATTTAATTGTAATGGAATTATTGTACCCAGCCACCACGTTGCTTTTCCAATATGTGAATGTAATATGAGAAAATTAATAAAAAACTTAAAAAAAAAAAAAAAAGAACAGCAATGAGCTACAATTGATCTAACAGGGATTGAGTTTGGTTTTCCCTCGTGCGGAGTCTACATGTCATAGAGCAATGCCTCTCTCAAAAATCTTAATAGCCAAATAATCTCATACAATACAAGAGTTAAAAGCGATTTTATCAGTCACCTAGTATCTGTTAAGTCAGAAAGTCAGGAGGAAGAAGCCTAGAGTTTAAACTCTGGAATATATGTCTTTGATTTCTTTGCACTGTAGTAAGCAATCAGCTTAGGCTAGGGTCTTCAATCCCTGGGCCGCGGCCCCCTACCGGGCTGTGGCCTATTCGGAACCAGGCTATGCAAGAGGATGGCAGGCATGCACACACGTGTGCAACTCAACTCGCCTGCACACACACAACTCAACTCGCATGAGCAGCAGGCTGGCGCGCACACACAGGTCAACTTGCAGTCGAGCTGCATGTGCATGTGCTTGCATGCTGCATGCGCTTGTGTGAATTGAGCTGCGGCACACATGTGTGCTGGCCTGTTGCTTGCGCAACCCAGTTCCCCTCTTTCTCCCTCCCAGCTGGGCCCCCAAGCCGCAAAGGTTGGGGACCGCTGCTTTAGGCTTCAGTCTTATCTGCAATAAATGTTCTAATCTAGTAGTTGTATCTGGCAATCTTTAGCTAAATCTAGCCAAGAGCTAACTTATAGATTAAAGGCTTGAAGACCTGTGATTTACTGTGGAGACTGACAATGAAAGTTGAAAAACTCTCCTTCCATCTCCTTCATACTATGCATAAGTTTATGCATAATATTTTTCCTTATCCACTTTTGCTTGATCATTTATCTTTAATGCTTTATGCTCTGATTCAGAATAGATATTTCACTGGTCAAGCAGAATCTTTCTGGATTCATCCTGGATCCCTTTTTATTATTCCCCTGGTATGCATGCTCCTAATATTACATAATTTGGTTAGGAAATTAGCAGTTCATAAGAAGGAGGCCAAGATTTCTCCTATACAGTGGTTTTATGTTCCATGGAAGCAAATTCCAGCTAAGTGTTAGAAAAAAAGTTATTACTAATAAGAGTAATTTGACAATGGAACCAGTAACTCAGAGATGTGGTAAATTTCTCTTTTAATTTAAGGTACTGAAGCACAGATATTTTAATTTTGATTACTGGACAAAGCAGGAGAGCAAGCTCAGTGGCCTAAATGGCTCTTTCCACCCCTAGAATTTTAGATATTTTCAACTTTACTGAATGAACTGTAGGTTTTGTAATATGAAGTACTGTATGTTAAGTTGTTAAATATAAGACTGGTGGTGTTAACATAGATTAAATCCAGCACAAAAGCTTTGTTTTACATTGTCTAATTCAATGTTGTGTTCAATAGCTTATTAAAGGTTTCAGATCTGTTTAGATGTGCATCTGAAATTAAAACCTACATGGGGAATGATAATGTTGCAGTTCTTACAGTTTCAATAGTTATATGTGTTTTTCTATAGTAAATTTATCAAACTGAAGAGTGTGAACACACAAATGGGGTTAGAAACTGGAACAATTATTGAATTTTAAAAAAGGAAAAGAATGATAATCTTAACTGCAAAGTCTGATATCATCTGGAAACATTTACAGATAAGGCAACAAGACAAGAAGTAGTATTAATCAATACAGTACAGAAATGTGACTGCAGAAGAGAATCTCACATTGAGAGCTCCCTATTCTTGAATATGAAACAGCAAACATTTGTAGGGTTACTCCAGCTAGTGCACAGAACCTTTTTTGGCCAAATCTATGCTGAGGTTCAGTCCTAGGAAAGGTTTTAAAGGATGTATAGTATTTTATTGTGATTTTTTCATACCTCTATACATTTATTTGTGTATGTGTGTGGTGTGTGTCCTTTGAATCAGTTTTGACTCTTGGTGACTACCTGGACTAGTCCCTGCAGGGTTGTGGGTTGTTTTTTGCGGGGGCACATTTTTCCAGAAGTTTACCACTTCCTTCTTCCTTGGCTGAGAAAGAATGACTAGCTCAAAGTCACTCAGCTGGCTTTCGTGGCTAAGGTGGGACTAGAACTCATGATCTCCTGGTTTCTAGCCTGGTGCCTTAACCACTAGCCCAAACTAGCTGTATTTTGGTGGTGCCTTAACCTGTTGCCTTAGACCAAATTTGATTCAGGAAAGCACAGAAGAAAATGAAACATATCTTCTATTCTTTCTAGCCCCTTCTACAGTAGTACTACTAAGAGTCCCATTTGTAATGTCAATAATTACTTTGTATTGTTGAAACACATCTGCTCTGTTTATCTTCACTACTACCAATGAATATTATCATGGTAGAGGTTTTTTAAAAAGCACCCTGAATAGATTTCAAAGCATCACTGAATTCTGCATATGGCATCTGTACTGAAGAAATAGCAGTGCAGCTAAATGTACATACAGGTAATGTTTATATCATGTGTTTTTTTCTGCGGGAGAGCTGAACTATTGGTTTACTACAGTTGCAGTGCTAGCTATCAGATTAATAAAGGATGTTTCTTTCTTACAATCTGAAGTACTAGTTGCGCATGTTTGACTCTGGAGGATACAGCTGAGAGCCATGTGCTAGACTAACCCAGCCCACTGTTCTCATAGGCAATTGGCTTTGTAGAGGTTGGGTCTACATGATCACCAACCAAATGAACTTTTCTGAACTTACATCTGTTTCCTGAGCTTCCTTTGGAAAGTTGTCAAAAGTATTGCTAACACTATGAGATCAGAGCTGTACAGCATCCCATATGCTGAAGTTAGTTATTTGTTCTGTCTAAGCCAAATAACATTGTCCGAGAAACACTTTAGTTGGGACAGAACCATAAAATTAACCATAAAACTTTTCCTAGATAATTTTCAGTTGTGATTCTAAACTTCTTACATTAAGTACTGTGACTGATTTAGTATCTATACTGTTTGTGCCAGTGTATCCCCTCACTAACTCATATCCTTATCAGATGTCCACATAATCCCCCCTGAATAATTTACATATGAATGAAATAAACCTGATCCCTCAGTAGTAAAATTAGCAACTAACCTCTTCCTGAAATCTTAAAGTTCTGCAAACAGCCATTATTCAAACACCGACATTTCCAGCCAATATGATTAAAATCACCATAATGTGAAGCCAGATGTAATTAATTTTGGTTTAGTGTTGTACAAGCCTAGCCAATTTTGATTTATTCCAGAGATCATGTTTATACAAATTGTGATTCAGTTCTGTGTGTAAATCAGATCAATATAGGGTTGAATAATATTTTTTATTGAATTATTTTTAAAAATCTGAAATTAAAGTGAAAATAAAAATTTGCTAGTTTATAAACTTTTCTGGGTGACCTTTTCTGGAATATGCCTCTTCTCCCCCCCAGCTGATAATTTATTATTATTATTATTATTTTTAAATATATTTTATTAGATTTTTATAAGGATGGGAAGGTTACATCAAGGTGCTTAGGAAACAACGTGGAGATGGGTACATCAAACATCCAAAAGAAAAATCATAAATATATAGGTCAAATTAATTCATTACAAGTTCCCTCTCTATTTCCCTCATATAATATTACATATTCAAATTAATATATTTCTAAATAGAGTTCAAGCAATCCAGTCAGACATCAATCACATTTCAATTATAAAGATCCAAATCCTGTTTTTAAGCTTTACTAATTTACAGTTACCATATTCCAATTAGCCTTAAATAAACATATTATTAACACTTCGGGTATCCCTCATTTCCCTTTTCCCTAACATAATAATTATATCTAAAATGAATATATTATTCCCACAATAACATTCTTATGTTTTATTTATTAATACCATTTCTTCTCTTATCACCAATCCCTCTTATTCTCTTTCTATTACAAAATAATTATCTTATTTGAAATAAAAATATCAGTCCAAAAGATACATTTCTATCTATTTTAAATATATATTCTATCAATCAATCTATATCTATAGAAAGTCTTTTTAACCCATTAAGTAAAGTTTACCCCTCCAAATAATTATCATATCTGAAACAAAATATTATTACAAAGGATATCCTCTTACAGAATTCACGTACTCCGTTAGTTATTGAATCAGTCAAAATCTCTAAAGCCTTTTTAACCCATTGAATGAAATTTTAAAACACATTTTAAAATCTAACTCTAGGTTTCTTTCTGTGCCACACCGGTTTCCATAGTAAGGCTTCTACGTCATCAAACCACAATATTTGAAAAAAGGTATTTCTCAGCACTTCAGACTGGTCAAGGTTGTCTTCCCTTTCTTCTAGTGGCCTTTGAATGGTGTAGTCAGTTTTATTCCATGTTGTAATTACTAGTTGATTGTCCATGTTATCACAATTTTCAGTAACTTGTATCTGGGTGTCAGTTTCTATTGTTTTTGACAATTCAGACATCTCAATTAAAATTATTCTTTGATCATCAGGCTTCTCCATAAATTGTATATGGGGTTGTGTAAAATTTATTTGTTCAATAGTTTCCACAATTTCTCCCGGTATAAGTTCATAGTTGGGTTGTAGGTATGGTTCCTCCATCTCTTTAGGTTGTATATGTTGTTTAAAGGCCTCTTTGGAGTTACTCTGTTCCTTCTCTATTGTTCTTCGGCCAATAACTTGATCCATTAAAATTTGAGAGTAAGATTTCATGTACTCTGTAGCTTCCAAGATTTTTTCCAGTATAAGTTCATAATCAAGCTGTGGGTAAGATTCCTCCATTTCAGTGGTGAAAAGATCTTTTAATCTTTTAGTGAAGGCTATATTTAATAAAAGTCAACAAATCTTCACCTCCAATTCCTAGTAGACAAAATCACCACCCAGCTGTTTCAAGTTATCTTTACCATTATCATCCTTTGAAGGTCAGAGCCATCCTCCAGCAAAAAAATATACAGTTACAGTAACACTTTTCATCACAAGATGTCCTCAGTAGGCTGTAAAGTCTTTCTTTCCAAATTAATAGATTTTTTGTTTTTCACATTAAAAAAGTAAAAAAGAAAGGCATCTCCAGGATAGTAAATAGCGTGGTTATAATAGTAATGTTCAAAAGTAGAAATATTTTCAGGATCCCTCAATATTCCAAGAGTTAAATAGTCAATAAAAAATTAGCTGTTTTATTTTTTTCAGTTTCCAAAGCTGTTTTTCCCACAGTGCCGAAACGCTGCTCTCTCACAGCAGGGAAGTAATTCAAATTCAAAAGTTTTTTACAGGAGAGTAATTAGGGAAAGAGGGGGAAGGAAAGGTCTCACCCAGATTCTCCACGGGGGTTCTTTGTGCTTAGCTGTTCTTCTGGCTTTCGGCTGGCGCAGCGAAGTGATCGTCCATTTTACTGGGCAATCTTTTCTCCGACGGCCCTAAGGAGCTGGCTCGGACCGAGGAATGAGCTGCCGCCCTTCCCCCATCGACGAGGGCCTCCTCAATGGTGGTCGCCCCTCCAGGGTGACTTTTCGACCCAATTAAGGGTCTACCGGCGGAGGGAAAAACAGCTGGTGGAGAGACGAGGCTCTCCGCGCGACTGCGTCTGCCGCGATCCGGAACCGGAAGCCCTGATAATTTATTATTAAAGGCCATTCTACATGTTATCCTTAGCTGTTTTACTCCATGCTTCCAGCTGTTCTTAAAGACAACTTTAAAACTCCCAGTTCTTTTCCTTTCCTTTCACAGAGGCATGGATGCCTTCATACCTGCTCCACTTTCTCTCCTGAGACACAAAGTAAATCCTTTCATTCTCACCATCATCACTATGTCTTTGGTCCTAACAGTAGCATTCACTGAAACATTATACCAGTAACTTTATTTCAAAAAAAGAACCAGAACACAACCAACCACCCAACAATATAAAAGCCCTGAACAAAATGGCTGCATGGAATAGCAATCAGTTTTATGTGCCACCTAATGTACTCTATTGAAATTGGTGACTGTCATGAAATCAGAAGGAAATGCAGTAGACCAACAGCTCAAAAGGGCTTAAGATGGCTCAGGGGAGAAAGATAGCAGTCTGGAAGTGCAACTTCATGGGCAGGGGGATAGGAGGTATTTGCAGCTGACTGGAAGTGGGTAGAGGACACTGTCATCTACTCCTGCTCTCAAGTATAGGTAACTTCTAATGTCAACAGGATAAAAAGACCAAAGCTTTTCCAGTCTTTAGACATATCTTATTCCGACTATTCAACCAAGCTATGATCCTGGCTGCTTTTGATTTCAAGAGTAACAGGAGAAGTAACCAGTAATTAAAATTGCACCAGTACAAACCAATAACATTCCAGCAATTTGACAGGACAATGTGGATGTCAAGGTTCTGAAAGAAGAAGCTCTTCAAAGAACTTTGAGGCATTGTTTTCCTTAAAGAATCTTTAATAGCAATATAGCTTCGGCAGGTACATAGATGAAGCCAAAATCTGAATTCTCCTCCCCCAAACACACAGTATCTAAGCATAATTCACTCCTTCATTTAACAGTCATTAATCACATTCTCCAATTAGTTTGAAGTGCGAACTTTCCCTCCTGTTCCATAACCCGCCATTACTTATCTCCTCTTATTACAACCAACCTTGAAGAATACTCTACTGAGGTTTTGTTATAGCTAACTAGTCCCCAAACACATTCTTCCCCCTCCCCTCCAGCACCATCTAATTCTAACTCTAAAAGTAATACACAGGTTAAATAGAAAATGTCTGCATCTTCATCTTCACTTTTATCAGCCTGCTTTTTATAGGTTTCAAAAGTCTTTTTCAAGCAGTTTTCGTCTTTCTCCAAACTCCTTCGCATCCCCTCACCCATTGGTCAAGTGTCTGGGAAGCGTATGGCACCTGAGGGTATTCAGGTATTGGACTGAACTCTTTTCCTTGAGATGATCCAATTAATTTAAGAAAACTCCTCCAAAACTTCGCTGTGAACTGCACTCCCCTGTCCGAAATTATTCGCTTAGGGGAGCCATGCAGCCGGTAGATATGTTTCAGGAACTCATTAACCTTTTCGCGTTCGCTTTTGTACTGGGGCAATCTCGATAGCGCATTAGCTAGGAATTTTTTTCCTCCTGGTATGTACTTTAGAGTGAAGTTGAAACGGTTAAATTACTGTGCCCACCGTACTTGCTTTGGGGACAATTTGCGGGGAGTTTTCAGTGCCTCTAGGTTTTTGTGATCTGTCCATACTTCAAAAGGCACCTTGCTCCCTTCTAGATAGTGTTGCCAGTTTAATAGCCCCCACCTAATCGCAAAGGCCTCTTTCTCCCAGATTGCCCATCTCCACTCGCTTTCAGTAAATTTTTTAGAGGTGTAGGCGCAGGGTTGCAGGACCCCACTTTTGTTCTTTTGCAGTAATACAGCTCCAACTGCCACATCGCTGGCGTCGGCTTGAATTACAAAGGGCTCCCCTGGGCAGGGGTGCTTTAGGACTGGTTCAGCAGCAAATAGTCTCTTTAAATTCTCAAAAGCTGTTTGACAGCCCATCGTCCATGCTAGTGGTTGGCCCGGTCATGGCTTCCCTCCTCTTTTGCCTGTTTTGAGTAATTCTGTAAGGGGTAGGGCAATCTTGGCAAAAGAGGGGATGAATTGACGATAGAAGTTGGCAAAACCTAGAAAACTCTGGAGCTGTTTGCGAGTCTTTGGGGGCTGCCATTCGATTATAGTTTTCACCTTGGCTGGATCCATTTCAATGCCCTCGTTGGAAATTCTGTAGCCAAGATAATCTAATCAGGTCTGGTGAAATTCACATTTTGACAATTTGGCATAAAGTTTGGCATTCAATAGTTTCTTTAACAGTTCTCTTACCAGCTTTATATGATCAGTCATATTCATGCTGTATATCAGGATATCATCAAGATACACCAGAACCCCTTTGTATAAGTGATCATGTAGGGTCTCATTAATTAACTGCATGAATACGGCTGGGGCCCCCTGTAGTTCAAATGGCATGACTTTGAACTGATAGCTCTCCATAGGGCTGTTGAAGGCAGTTTTCCACTCGTCTCCCTCCTTTATTCTCACCTGGTAGTATGCCTCTCTCAGGTCTAATTTAGTGAAGATACTCCCCTTAGCCAGGTGGGTTAGTAAGTCTTTCAGGAGAGGGAGGGGGTATTTATTTTCCACACTCACCACGTTCAGACCTTTATAATCGACGCAAAGACGAAGAGACCCATCTTTTTTTTCTTTAAATAACACGGGGGCTCCCATGGTAGATTTGGCCCGTTCAATAAACCCCCTCGCTAGGTTTTTGGTCACATATCGCTGCATCTCCTCCATTTCGAGGGGGGACATAGCGTACATTCTCGGGCGTGGGAGTTTGGCTCCTGGCACCAGTTCAATAGAGCAGTCATTGGGTCTGTGAGGGGGCAGGGCATCGCATTCATTTTCACTAAATGCCTCCGCTAGGTCCCGGTATTCGCTGGGGATGAGTGGTTCGCCTGGTGACGGTGAGGCAGCCACATGTGCTTGCTGATTAGGTGGCCTAAAGTGTTCCGCAATGTCTGTTGAATGGGGGGGGGGGGTTAGGCCCTATTGGTAGCCTCACAGTCCTCATTCCTTTCTCCCACCAGATAAACGGCTTCCATTTCTCCAACCAGGTTAGCCCTGGGATCACCGCCTCAGTCATTTTTGGAGCCACCAGGAAGCGAATAAACTCCCAGTGCTCACCTATTTCTAGGTGTAGGGGCTCAGTTAATTGCGTGACAAGAGTCCCTCCCTAGCCATCGGCTTGCTCAAACCTCACGGGCTTGGAGAGCAATTTTGCTCGTATACCCAATTTCATGGCAAAGGGCAAGCTAATAATACATCAGGAGCATCCAGAATCAACTAGCACTTTTAAATCTGCCTGTGCTCCCGATTTAGGGATTATTAGTTTTGCAGGCAGTGAAAAAGGTGGGACGGGTCGACTCACCATCAGGTCATTCTCTCCTTCATCGTCGCTGTCAAAAGAGGGTAGAGCGGGGGTGGATCCAGCCTTAGTTCCAGCGTCCTCCTGTGTGGGGGATGTGACTTGGGCAACCGGTTCCTATGTGATCCAGTTAGATTTTTCTCTCATTAGCTACTGATCAGGTTTCTTCCTTGCTGCAGGTCCCGGTCTGCTCTGCAGTTGGGGGTAGGGAACTGGGCAGTTCGCTGCTCGATGTCCCTGCTATCTGCATCAGAAGCATGTGATTGGCGGGCCTGCAGGTGGCCTGGGCCTTTCAGCAGTCATAGCCATTGGAGGTTTTTTTTGGGGGGGTTGTCGTCTGGGTCGCTCTGGTTTTGACTTGGTTTCAGGTGGGGGAGGCTTCTTATAGCAGGTGAGCTGAACATCTAGCTTCACCGCTGCCTGGTACCATTCTTGCAGCTGATCAGGTACTGCTCGATAGATGCAGGCCTGAGAGAGGTGGTCGTCTAACCCTTCAATGAAGTGATAGATTAAGGATTGCTCAGGCCACCCCTCTATTCGACCTGTTATCTTGCGGAACTCTCGCACGTACTCCAGGGCAGACCTGCCGGCTTGTTTTATTTTGTGGATTTGTTCTCCTGCTTTGAGGCCAATGGATGGGTCCTCAAATCTTTCTCTCAGCCCTAGGAGGAAGAGGTGGGGGTCCTCCAATTCGGGGGCTTGCTCATTATATAAATTGTTTAGCCATTCGGAGGCTTCTCCCTCTAGGCTGGACGAAATCACATCGACCATGGCACCTGGGTCTGGGTAGAGATAGGCACAGCGGTTCAAATGAGAGCGCACTTGGTTGAGAAAAAAAATCAGCTTCTCTGGGTCCCCATCGAAGGTTGCTCTGAAAGGTGGCGCAATTATAGGCTGTTGCGGCCCCCACTGTGGCTATTGCTGGCCCCACCCTGGCTGCTGGTGCAACGGCTGCTGGGCTCCCCACTGCGCTCATGGCCCCCCCAGTTGCTGCTGGCCCCATCCTGGCTGCTGATCCAATGGCTGCTGAGCTATCCACTGTCGGTGTGGCACCCCCAGTTGCAGCTGGCCCCATCCTGGCTGTTGCCATATGCCCAGGGGTTGCATGTTCGGGGGCTGCGGCCATCCCCCCTGCTGTGGTTGCAATACCGGTAGTACTGGCCTCTTGAGTTGTTGGAGGTCTTCCAAAGGTTGCTGCCTGGGTGGGGGCTGCTGCTGTCTTCTCTGTTGTTGGCCTGCGGGGGCTGGTGGTGCCCTCTGCTGTTGCAGGCCCTACAATGGTGGCTGTGTAAGTGGGGGTTGCGGTGGTCTTCTCTGCTGTTGGACTGCAGGGGCTGTTGGTGCCCTCTGCTGCTGCAGGCCCCTCAATGGTTGCTGGATGAGTGGGGGTTGTTGCTGGACCTCCCTCATTTGCGGGCCCACCAGCTGTTGCTCTCCTGGCTTCTGCACTACCCCAAGCTGTTGCAAGACCTCTATTAGCTGATGCAAACTCAGAGGTTGCTGCCCTTCCATCTGCGGGGGCTGCCAAATTCCCCATTGCTGCAGGGGGCCCAGGCTGGGGTTCCCTCTCTCTGTGGGGCTGGAGGCCCTGGCAGGGGACTCCAGGGTCTGGAAGGCTGTTTGATCTGCGAGGGAGGGGCTGGAGGCCTCTCTCAGCAGGAGCTGCTCTCCGCTTCTCACTTCTAACTCTTCAAATTTTTCTGCCAAACATTCTACTGACCGACTACGAGCTGCAGACGGATATTTTCACTCACCCGAGTCTTCGGTGGCAGACAGCCTGGCAGCTCTCCACCGGTGTGGGGGATGCAATATGCAAGAATCCCTTTGTTGTAGCTCCAGCTCATCTGCTTTTGAAGTCTTTGAGGGTGGCAAGGCTGTTTCGAAGCCTCCGGAGTCTCCGCTGGGCTTATCCCAGTCTGACGACCAAATCAGCTCTCCTAATTGCTTTGGCCTTGCTCCCAGCTGGGAGATCTGCAAGAGTTCCTTCTCTACCGGCTTGCTGGCTGTCGCTCCCCCCCCCCTGGGAAAGCTGCTGCTGCCGGGGTGCTGGCCTCAGGCAATTTTTCTTCTTCCATGATGAGATCTTCCCCGAATCTTCGTCAGCCTATTCCTTTAGTTTAGGAACAGCGACTGGGGCCCGGGACCCCTAAATGGTTTGAAAAGTTTGTAGATTTTGGCTTGATGTCATGGTTCCAAAAGAAGAAGCTCTTCAAAGAACTTTGAGGCATTGTTTTCCTTAAAGAATCTTTAATAGCAATATAGCTTCGGCAGGTACATAGATGAAGCCAAAATCTGAATTCTCCTCCCCCAAACACACAGTATCTAAGCATAATTCACTCCTTCATTTAACAGTCATTAATCACATTCTCCAATTAGTTTGAAGTGCGAACGTTCCCTCCTGTTCCATAACCCACCATTACTTATCTCCTCTTATTACAACCAACCTTGATGAATACTCTACTGAGATATTGTTATGGCTAACTAGTCCCCAAATACATTCTTCCCCCTCCCCTCCAGCACCATCTAATTCTAACTCTAAAAGTAATACACAGGTTAAATAGAAAATGTCTGTATCTTCATATATTGTCAAGCAAGAACATCCGATGTTAGCAGCATTGACAGTGGCAGCCTATTAAGGTAGGCCACATCAGGAAACAGACTCCATCAGAACTCCTGGAATTCTGCTTTATTTTTGTGAGATATAATAACAAAATTATGAAAACCTGGCAGAGTTTCTCTCTGCTACCTGTTACACCAAAGAGAATCAAGGCAGACATGAAATAGATAATCAAAAAACAGATCTGCAAACAACTAGAAGCAAACAAAGTAATAACTAGTAGCCAGCACGGGTTTGTTAAAAACAGATCATGCCAAACCAATCTCATCTCATTTTCGATAAAGTGACTAAACTAGTAGACCAGCAAAACGCAGTGGACATAGTATACTTAGATTTCAGTAAGGCATTTGACAAGGTAGACCACAACCTACTCCTTGGTAAGCTAGGAAAAATGTGGAATAGACAACATCACTGCCAGATGGGTCTGTAGCTGGCTAACAAACAGTACTCAACGAGTAGTCCTCAATGGCACTACATCCACATGGAGAGAAGTAAGCAGTGTGGTGCCACAAGGTTCCATCTTAGGCCCAGTACTCTTCAATATTTTCATAAATGACTTATAAGATAAGATAAGATAAGATAAGATAAGATAAGATAAGATAAGATAAGATAAGATAAGATAAGATAAGATAAGATAAGATAAGATAAGATAAGATAAGATAAGATAACCTTTATTGTCATTTTTATACTGTGGGCCCAACGGCACACATCAAAAATGAAATTTAGTTGCCCGCTCTCAAAGTGAAACACATACATGACACACACCTAAACATACTATGAACAACATATGTATAGACCCACATCCCTACATATACGTAGCAAATAAATATTAAATACTGTCCATCTTGAATATATAACGGAAGGAGGAAGCTTGAGAGTTCGCAAGGTTAATGCTGTATGGAATGAAACTATGGTTAATGCTGTATGGAATGAAACTGTTCTGCTTTGGATACCATGAAGCCTCCTCCCAGACGGTAACAAGGAAAACAGGTCGTGAAGAGGATGTGTAGTGTCCCAGATAATCTTACGGACCCTGCTCAAGCAACGCTTCTGTGCTATGTCCTGGATGGGAGGGAGGGAACTGCCAATGATCTTTTCGGCCATTCTCACCACTCTCTGCACCGCCTTCCTCTCTGAAGCAGTGATGCCTCCAAACCAGACTGTGATGCTGTATGACAGGATGCTCTCGATTGTTCCCCTGTAGAAAGTGGTCAGGACAGGGGAAGGAAGATGTGCTTTTCTCATGCGGCGCAGAAAATGCAGGCGCTGCTGTGCCTGCTTCACCAGTTTCTCACTGTTGAGCGACCAAGTCAGCCTACTCGTTAGCTGCACAACCAGGAATTTGATGCTGGTAACCATCTCCACAGGTGAATCATTAATGCACAGAGAAGTGTGGAATTGAAGGGGAACTCATCAAATTTGTGGATGACACCAAACTGACAGGAGTAGCCAACACCCCAGAAGACAAACTTAGGATCGAAAAAGATCTTGACAAACTTGAACAATGGGCCCTATCCAACAAAATGAGTTTCAATGTGGAGAAAAGCAAAGTCTTACATTTAGGCAGGAAAAACCAAAAGTACAAATACAGATTGGGCGAGACCTGGCTTAAAAACAATAACTGTGAAGGGACCTTGGAGTCCTACTGGACGATCACTTGACTATGAGCCAGCAGTGTGCAGCAGCAACCAAAAAAGCTAATACAATCCTGGGTTGTATAAACAGAGGCATAGAATCAAGATCACGCAAAGTATTATTACCGCTTTATAAAACCCTACTAAGACCCACACCTGGAATACTGCAGCCAATTTTGGTCACCATATGATAAAAAAGATGTTGAGAGTTTGGGAAAAATTCAGAGAAGAGCAACTAAGATGATCAAAGGCCTGGAGACTAAAACATACAAAGAATGGCTGCAGGACTTGGGTTAGGCTAGTCTAAAGAAAAGAAGAAATAGGTCCGTTCCAGCTCTATTCTGTTCTATTCTATTCTATTCTATTCTATTCTATTCTATTCTATTCTATTCTATTCTATTCTATTCTATTCTATTCTATTCTATTCTATTCTATTCTATTCTATTCTATTCTATTCTATTCTATGAATCTTTTATCACTCTTTCTTCCCAGGGCTTCCCATGGGACCTTTCCTGTATTCCTGTATTCCATCTTCAAGCTTAGTTCTATATTTATATACACTATGAAAGGCATTTTGGAAACCTATTGGATCCATCAGTTTCAGAAATGGGCTGGCCCAACGATAGCTCAAAATGATATTTGTTCTCATCAGATCTCTTAGATCAGTTGCATCAAGCTTTGAATCATTGGTTAAATTTATGTCTCTGCACTTGATTAAATGCTTTATTTTTCATCAGTGCTTCAATGCTTCCTCATTTTTACTACAAATAATGTACAAAATCTACTACTTTATTCTCTGTTTCTTTTCTTTCATTTCTGAGGTAGAGAGAAAGAAGTAAAAACAAATAACCAAAGGAAGTGTCTCAGTTAAATTTAGAATTAATCCATCTGATGAAATCTCTGCTCCATAATAGGAGAGACTACATCCAAAACAGAATATTTTCTGATAAATTAAAGCTTTGTACATTAAGAAACAACGAAATTCAGCCTATGATTTGGTCTGTTCTTTGCAAGTGGTGATTTTAGTGGAAATGTGTGTGGAATAGATTTTTTTGACACATCAACCTTTGAGTGCCTGACAGTTTTCCCAGCCCACCAAAAATGAGGATTGCCAAAAGAAAGTAATGAAATGAGCAAAATATTGCTAATCTACTATGTTCGACTTTTACCAAATCTAGGAAAAGGACAGAATAAATATAGGACTTAACCATGTTGCCCAATTGCCTTGTTGTTTGGAATGGGCCAGAATCATTTCTGAAGAGCAGAAACGGACATCACACTCTATTAACTCCTACTCACATGAATAAAAAGAACACCTTAGAGAATTGTTTTTCTGCACTTTTTCCTATTATTATATGTTGCCTCCAGTGCACCAGTGCCTCCAGTACTCTAATCAATCTGGAATAGTGCTCTTAGTTTGTTGCAACCTAACTCCAACAGTTCATTGGCTACATTGTACAAGAATGCCCCTCAACTGTGACAATGATCTCTAACAATTGACTATGATGGATTAATATATTGGCTATTGACTAATAAATGACTATGATCTCTAATAATCTTTACAACTACCGTTATTATGAATGCTATAATAGCACAATGGTAATACCACTTGCCTTGCAAGAAATAAACAACAGGCGAGTAAGAATGGATTGTGCCTACATGACTGTACCTTTAATGCTCTATGTGGTGTGTACATACATGTACAGGTAATCCTTCACTTACAAGAGCAGAATTTCGTGCTAAGCAAAGCGGTTGTTAAGTGAGTTGCACCTGATTCTATGACATTGTGCCACAGTTGCTAAGCAAATCACTGTAGTTGTTAAGTGAATCACATGATTGTTAAGTGAATCCAGTTTCCCCTATTGACTTTGCTTGTTGGAAACATAGAATTCCACTTACTCAAACAGACAATAAATAACAAATCCATAATTGTTTCTTCCCAATATAATTGTGCACCTCTATAGCTGCAAAACTGAATAATTGCAAACTCTTCACCTTACAACCTGCATATAGGAATGCAATTAGCTAAAAAAAAAGACAAAATCCTGCCTGACCCAGTGATATTGTTGGCAAATAAAAACAGTGGACTATTTAGATTCCACTGGTAAATAAATTACAGATAGTAGTCCTCGACTTACAACAGTTCATTTTGTGACTGTTCGAAGTTACAATGGCACTGAAACAAGTGACTTATGACTGTTTTTTACACTTACAACCATTGCAGCATCCCCATGGTCACGTGATCAAAATTCGGATGCTTGGAAATTGACTCATATTTATTACGATTGCAGTGTTAAGTGTTAAGATTCACTTAACAACCATGTTACTAACTTAACAACTGTAGTGATTCACTTAACAAGTGTGGCAAGAAAGGTCATAAAATAGGGCAAAACTCACTTAATGAATGTCTCACTTATCAACAGAAATTTTGGGCTCAATTGTGGTCATAAGTTGAGATTTTACTGAAGACATAACTGTAATGTATTGAGTTAAAATCTGAGAATTGAGTTGCTTAAAATTGTGTAATAACGGTTAGCAGACCACGTGGCCAGCAGGCCAGACTTCCTTTCTGCAGACTACTTGTTATGCATTTAAGTGGGAGAATACTGTGCTCCTATTGGCTGCCGCCTTTAGGCTGAGTGTATAAGTATGGGTGGAGCATGTGCTTGTTAGTTTTCTGTTTTGACTTTTAATAAAGAAAGTAGTTTTTCACCTGCTGCCTCTTCAATGCCGCATCGAACAGAGAACACAACATTGGCGACGAAGGTGGGATCGTGCTGCCTTTGACCTGAAGAGCTGAGTCACTACGGGGGTTAGGCCTAGCAGACGCTTGGTCGGAACGGCGTTTCCCCCCCTCACTCTATCCTACCAGTACGGAAACGCTGGAGGAGAGTGCTTCCAAGGATTCGCCCTGGAAGTCCCACAGAAGCCTGCGCAGCATGAGGCATTGAAAGGCCCATGAAAAACTCACCATGGCAAAGATTGGAAAACTCTCCGAATTCGATGTTACTCAGCCAGAGAGGTGGAGCTCCTATGTCGCGAGAGTTGAAAACTACCTGCGGGTAAACCAAGTTCGAGACAATGGTTTGAAGGCTGCGACACTGCTGTGTGTGTGTGGCCAGGTGACTTTTGATATCACTGAGAACTTGGTTGCGCCAGCCCCGCTCGTGTCCATTGCGTACTCAGAACTTAAGAAGATGCTCAAAGAATACTTTGAGCCCAAGCTCAGGTCATTGCCTGGCAGCATGCCTTCGAACACCAACACCAATGTCCCGGCGAGTCCGCCGCCGACTTCATAGCTGCTCTTCGTCAAGCGGCCTGACTGTGCGAATTCAAAGACCTCGAGGAAAGACTGAGGGACCATTTAGTTTGTGGGTTAAGGAGTCGAAAGCTGCAACAAAAGATATTTGCGAAAGAGACTATCTCATTCCAAGATGCATTGCGGGAGATCACGGCTGAAGAAGCAGCTGGCGGAGCCGTCAAGGCCCTACGGCTCTCCAAGAGCCCTCCGTGCGCGGAGGCCGTCCACCAGGAGGACGCCAAGAGAGTCGAAGACTCTGAATCGGACCACGAAGTTGATCGGTTACAGCAACCACCTGAAAGAAGGCCTCATCGACCACTTGACAAGACAGTTCCCTTTGCTCAATGCGTTGGGTGTGGAGGCCGACACAAATGGGCGGAATGTCGGTTCTGCATGGCAACCTGCCGGGCGTGTGGCAAGCAAGGCCACATCGCCGTTGTTTGTAGGGGTCGCAGGAGAGAATGCTCATCAGAAGAGTTGCCTCGGAAAGGTACCGGGGTTCCCGGACAAAACAGGGTGGGTTTTTGCACTAGTGTTTAGGACAGGTGCCCATCACCCACTCAAGAAGAAATTGCATCTCAAAGTCAAGTTGCAAGGGGTTCCTTGTGACATGGAGTTGGACACGGGGGTCAGCTTTATCAATAATTTCCCAAAAGACCCTCCAGCAAATTTGTAGTCGTAGCGGCAAGCGAGTTAAGCTCAAGCCGTCCAATCTTGTATTAACAGACTTCCAAAACTCCCGCGTAGCAGTCAAGGGAGAAGCTACTCTAAGGGTGCAGTTCAGGGGGTTTGAGGGTCCCCTGGAAGTTGTAGTTGTTGAGGGCAACCGCACTAGCCTCATCGGACTTGATTGGTTTGATGCACTAGGCATCCAAGTGACTACTTAAACAGCGTGCAAACATCGGGCCTTTCGGCTGTTTGCAAAGAGTTTGCTGACGTCTTCAGCCCTGACTTAGGGGAATACAAAGACCCCCAATAGCCCTCCGGCTTGATCCTACTATTGCACCGATAAGGATCAAACCTTGTCGAATGCCTTTCGCCCTCAAGCAAAGAATCAATGCAGAGCTGGACAAGCTGTTGCAACAAGGCATTTTAGAGCCAGTTGATAGCAGTCCATGGGAAACCCCCATTGTAACACCACTTAAGGCCAACGGAGAGGTCCGCATTTGTGCTGACTATAAATGCACGCTAAATAAAGCTCTCCAGCAGCACTCGTACCCGGTGCCTGTAGTCAGCCATATTTTGGCATCTCTACAGGGAGGTCACATTTTTGCCAAATTAGATTTGGCACAGGCCTATCAGCAGCTGCCGGTGGACGATGCCACAGCTGAGGCCCAGACCATAGTAACCCACAGGGGAGCTTTCAAGGTGCGGTGGTTACAGTTCGGGGTTAGTGTAGCCCCGGGGATTTTTCAGAGTGTAATGGAGCGCACGCTCCGCAACATTCCAGGTGTGTGCCCGTATTTCGATGATGTCCTCATAGCCGGGGAACTTGCTCGAACCTCACAGGTTTGGAGAGTTGCTTTGCCCGTATGCCCATTTTCATGGCAAAGGGTAGACTAATAATGCATCGGGTGCATCCAGAATCAATTAGTACGTTTAAGTCTATTTGTGCCCCCGACTTAGGGATTATAAGCTTGGCGGGCAGTGAAAAAGATGGGATTTGTTGACTCACCATCGGGTCGTTCTCTCCTTTGTCATCGCCGTCAAAGGAGGGTAGAGCAGGGGCGGGTCCACCTGCTCGATTTCAGGTGGGGGAGGCTTCTTATAGCGGCCGAGCTGAACATCTAGTTTCACTGCTGTCTGGTACTACTCATGCAGTTGATCAGGTACTGCTCGAATAATGCAGGCCTGAGAGAGGTGATCATCTAATCCCTCAATGAAGTGATGGATTAGGGAGTGCTCTGGCCACCCCCCTGTCTGACCTGCTATCTTGCGAAACTTTCGCACGTACTCCAGGGCAGGCCTGCCAGCTTGTTTTATTTTGTGGATTTGTTCTCTTGCTTTTAGGTCAAGGGATGGGTCCTCAAATCTTTCTTTCAGACCCAGGAGGAAGAGGTGGGGGTCTTCCAATTCTGGGGCTTGCTCATTATATAAATTGTTCAGCCATTCGGATGCTTCTCCCTCTAGGCTGGACGCAATCACATCGACCATAGCCCTTGGATCCGGGTAGAGATAGGCCCAGCGATTCAAGTGAGAGCGTACTTGATTGAGGAAAAAAATCAGTTTCTCTGGGTCCCCATCGAAGGTTGCTCTGAAAGGTGGAGCAATTATAGGCTGTTGGGCCCCCCACTGTGGCTGTTGCTGCTGGCCCCATCCTGGTTGCTGGATTATGCCCAGGGGTTGCATGTTCGGGGGTTGGGGCCAATCTCCTTGCTGTGGTTGTTCTCCCACCAACTGCTGATCTCCTGGCCCCTCCACCACCCCAAGCTGTTGCAAGGTCTCTATTAGCTGTGGCAAGCTCAGAAGTTGGTTACTCTCTGCCTGCTTCGAATGCCACACTCCCCTTTGTTGCAGAGGCCTCAGACTGGGATTCCCTCTCTCTTCAGGGCTGGAGTCCCTGATAGAGGAAGACAGAGTCTGAAAGGCTGTCTGATACGAAATGGAGAGGGTGTAGGCTTCTTCCTGCAGGAGCGGATCTCTGCCTCTCTCCTCTGGGGTTTGAGATATTTCCACTAACTCACCCAGGCCTTGAGTGGCAGTTTGTCTGTTGTCTGCCCACCGATTTTCATTCGTCTGCCAAAATTCATCTTCCCACAGCATGCTGTCTGTTACCTCCCTCTCTGGGATATTAGCAGCTGCCGGGTTGTATTTAGCAAACTCCCGTTTCATGATAGATTGTCCTCCCCCTGAATTCTTGTCATTCTCACTCCAGCCTAGGAGAAAGAGGTGGGGGTAATGCACCTCCAGTTGTTTGAAAAGGGTTTGGTTTCTGGCATGATGTTATGGTTCCAAAGGAAGTTGCTTTTCAAAGAGACATGAGGCATTTTTCCTCTCTGAATCTTTTTATTGCAAACATAACCTTGGCACTTACATGGACGGAATGCCAGAAACTGAATTTCTCTGGCTTGCGTCTATCTTTACTTGCTAAACCCCTCCCTTATTTTACAGTCATGAATTACGTCTTCCAATTAGGCTGGAGGCCAAAGATTCACTTCCGTTTCTTTCCCGGGCTTTCCTCATAAATCTCCTCCCTTTCTATGTCATCTGAATTAACTCTAAAAATACCAGACAGTTCTGCATATCTTGTCAAAGCAATAATATCCTATATTAACAGCATTGGCATCGGGCCTGAAACTAAAGCAGGAAAAATGTAAAATTGGGGTTACTTCCACAGAGTTCCTTGGGTTCTGTATTGATGCCGAAGGCATTCACCCTGCTGAATCCAAGCTCAAAGCAATTCAGCAGGCACCCAGTCCCAAGACAAAAGGAGAACTTCAGGCCTTCTTGGGACTCCTTAATTTTTATCACGCCTTCCTTCCCAGCAAGGCCGCAGTGGCGGAGCCGTTACACTGGCTCTTCAACAAGAAGGCTCAATGGAAGTGGACGAGCTTCCACGAGTGAAGCTTTGCAGCAGTCAAATCACTGTTGTCTTCAAATTCAGTGTTGAATATTTCTCCTAGGATGTTGAGGTGGTCAATATTCCTCTCCGCTTATAGCTACTGTCTAGTTCACAAATCGGGCAAAGAAATGGGCCACGCAGACGGCCTTAGCAGATTGCCCCTGCCGCAATTAGAGCCAGACCCCGCTCCGGCTAACCGCATCCTGGCTATCCAGGATTTGCCGGAGTCTCCCCTCAATGCAGGGGATGTGGCTGCCGAAACAGCTTCAGACAACACGCTGAGTCGTGTGTTAAACTGGGTGCTCACAGGATGGTTGGAAACGTGTCCAGGGCCTAACTTTCAGAGTTTTTGGAGAAAAAAGATCGAGTTATCTGCTCATAAGGGTTACATTTCGTGGGGCAGCCGGGTTGTAATCCTGACTTCACTGAGGGCTAGAATCCTTGATTCTCTGCATGAGGGACATCTGGGAATAGTCCGGATGAAGGCACTCGCGCGTAGCTAACTTTGGTGGCCTGGGCTTGATAAAGATATCGAGGCCCAGGTCCACAGCTGCAGTATTTGCCAGCAGTCAAGGCCAGAAATGCCACATGCCCTGGTCCACAGATGGGAAACTACCCAAGCCCCATGGTTGCGAATCCATATTGATTTTGCAGGTCCCTTTCAGGGGCAACTCTTCCTCATAGTCGTGGACAGCCACTCCAAGTGGTTAGAGGTCGCTCCAGTACCCACTATGACTACTGCTAGGACCATCCAGGTTCTGCGCAGCATCTTTGCAATGCATGGGCTCCCTGATGTCATAGTCTCTGACAATGGGGCTCAATTTACTTCTGCAGAGTTCCAGTCCTTTTTAAGGGCTAATATGATTAGGCATGCCACTTCGGCTCCTTTTCACCCGGCCTCTAACGGCCAAGCTGAGTGCATGGTCAGAACGACCAAGGAATCCTTGAAGAGGATTGCAACTGGCAACTGGCACCATAGGCTGCCAGATTTCTTACTTTGCCAACGCACAACGCCCTGCACTTCTACGGGCAAAAGCCCAGCTTTTGGTGGCGGCGTTTGATCACAAAGCTGGATCGCTTACATCCAGACAGGGTTGCTTCACAAGCACAGCAGCCTAAGGCTCCAAGGCACTTGCAAGTTGGCGACCCAGTGTGGGCGCGCAACTACGGGCAAGGGGCACTGTGGGTGGTAGCTGTAGTTTGCAAGGTGTCAGGGCCACTCTTATACGAAGTGCCCCTGGCAGATGGTCGAATGCTTCGCAGGCACATTGACCAGCTGCGACGGAGGCTACCACACCACCTTCCTGCTCATGACTCTGCTCGGGGGGAGGAGGAGGAATACGATTGCGATCATGAATCTGAGTCTCCCAGCGAAAGAGAGACTTTGCGATTGCCGAACGGGGGTTTCGCAAACAAGGCTGCTCCTAACTCAGGCACTGTTTCTACGGGACAATGCCTACAATCGGCTCTTCAATCGGCTTTTCATACCGATCCGGTGGGTTCTACCCCACCGAGGAACAAGAACACTGGCTCAGGCCTACCGGAACAGGCCAGGCACAGAGAAATAGACACAGGCTTGGGTCTACTGGAACAGACCAACCTTCAAGAATCGGCTCTACCTACCTCGGACGGGTCACAAAGCCCCGGTCTGCTGAGCCTGGCAGGTGAGCTTGCAGATCGGGAGCTGGCAGCAGCTCCGAGACGTTCAGAGTGGGCAAAAGGGCCACCAAAATACTTAAAAGACTACATAAGATTTTTGGCGTTGCAAACTTGAATGCTTATGTATTTTCCTTGCAATCTTGAATGCTTATGTATTTTCTTGCAAACTGGAATCTTAGGTGTTCTTGCTACTGGAACAGTGTAATGTTATGCTTATGTATCATTGTATGCCATTATGCTTTTTGAAATTCTGTGATGTTGCACAAACAAACAAGTTTGTAAGTGTAAATGATCCAGGGGGAAGGGGTGTAATGTATTGAGTTAAAATCTGAGAATTGAGTTGCTTAAAACTGTGTAATAACGGTTAGCAGACCACGTGGCCAGCAGGCCAGACTTCCTGTCTGCAGACTACTTGTTATGCATTTAAGCGGGAGAATACTATACTCCTATTGGCTGCCGCCTTTAGGCTGAGTGTATAAGTATGGGTGGAGCATGTGCTTGTTAGTTTTCTGTTTTGACCTTTAATAAAGAAAGTAGTTTTTCACCTGCTGCCTCTTCAATGCCGCATCGAACAGAGAACACAACAATAACTATCTACACAAAGAAGCCAATTTCAAAAGGGAAAATACAGTGCTGCTTTGTTGTAGGGCTATAAATGTAGGATTATACATGATTCATGGCATCTTTTCATATGATAAGACAAGACAAGACACTCTCTGCACTGCCTTCCTGTCTGAAGCAATGATGCTTCCAAACCAGACTGTAATGCAATATGACAGTATGGTGTCAATTGTCCCTCTATAGAAAGTGGTAAGGATAGGGGGAGAAAGATGTACTTTTCTCATGCGATGCAGAAAATGCAGGCGCTGCTGTGCCCGCTTCACCAGTGTCTTGCTGTTGAGCGACCAAGCCAGCCTACTCGTTAGCTGCACACCCAGAAAATTGATGCTGCTGTCCATCTCCACAGGTGAATCATTAATACACAGAAGTGTGTGGTTGTGCCTGCCTTTTCTGAAATCAACAATGATCTTTTTGGTTTTTCCAACATTTAAAACTAGGCTGTTTTTCTTATACCAGTTCACCAAACCCTCTAACTCCTTGCGGTAAGCACCTCATTGTCATCTTGGATAAGGCCCACTAGTGTTGTATCATGCACATACTTCACAATATGATTATGTAATTATATAATTATAATTACACTTACTTATATTCCTATCTCTCCTCATATTTTATTGCAAAACAAGGGACAAATATTCAAATATTTTTATGGAAATACAAACACACAGAATGAATGAAAGTGCAATTTTTTGTTTGTAAAGAGATGGAAGTTTGTGTATGTGTGTACACTTATTGTTTTAGGAATAGGCTTGGTGAAACCTGAGGCAAAACTAAAAGGTATTCCATTATCAGTATATAATGGCATGTGGGAATATCTTGGGAGATAGAGAGAAGGGATGCAGCCAGTGGAGTAATCAGATAAAAAGTAACTTAACCTGTGGCATTCATGCAAAAGGGACAAGGGGCTCAAAAGGGACTTTCCCTAGTTTCTTGGGCTGTAAAGGAAATGGGTGGGAGGAGAAATGTACTTTCAAACTTGCAAGATTCTGTTAACGTAATCTTACAATAACATAAAATTAGCTCATCTGGCTAAGCTTCCTGTCTACCTCGCAAGGCAGCCTGAAAAGATTACAAGTGAGAACTGGCTGGCTGGCTGGTAAGGCCATAGACCAGAAAGGATAAGCACTGATTAACTGATAAAGCCTTGGAGTCAGAAACAAGCAAATATGACTGCGTTCAATGTCTTGATATCTCCAAATAATCAAAATAACCTGGATCAGTCTCAGACGTATTTTTAAACTGGGTTGAGAAGACTGGGGAAACAAAAAGGCCAGACATCAGGGAAAGTCTGATAAGAACTAAGTTCTTTTCAAGTGAAATGTTGGATCCTTAGAAGTACTAGGCAGTGCAATGAAGAACCTATACTGTAACTTCTTTGGCTGAAATCACAAGATAAACATGTTCTTCCTCCCTAGAGGATCCCTATTAACATAGAGAGTTTTGAATACTTTATTTCTCATCCCATATAAAAGAAAAGTGGTTCATATTTTCTTCTAATCAGAATTTCAGTCATGTTCATTTGCTTATATGATTACTGAAAAGATTCAGCTGTTGATACAATAAATATTTAGGATTTTATTTCAAATAATGTGCATCTCTACAACATATGTTCTTTTCCTTACATGTCTGCTATAACAAAAAGAAAACATCTTATGGTACTTTAAACATGTAAGGAAAAGAACATATGTTATAAAGTGCCATAAGACATTTTCTTTTTGTTATAACACACTACCCATTTTACTGAAAAATTATTTGTAAGAAGTGAGATTGGCAATAATGTCCTCTGCCATTCTTAAACACACTACAAGATGCTCAACAGACTGGAAAGTCCCCTCATTAAGAATGTGCCAGTATGAGACTAAGGATGTTGAAATATAAAGTTTGAAATGAATTTTAATGTCATGCATCACATTATATCTTTATCATTTACCTATTCCCTTATAGAACACAGTTCAAAAAACAAAAAGAATAAAAAAATAGCTATGATGAATACCCTGGGATGTAGTTTGAAATTGGCAGAATTTATTTGTAAAAAAACCCCCAACAATTTTGATATTTAGTATTTAATTTATCATTGTATAAATACCACTGTACCAAAATAATGTAATGTATTATTTTTGTTTTAAAATAGTAAAATAAAACAAAATACATGTCCCTGCCTATATATGATTTGAATAAGTAAAATCAAATATATTTTCAAAAATGCCTGAAGCTAGATTGTGAGGTATTTACCCTTTTCCCTGCTGGATAAAACTCTTGACCTATTTAATAAAGTAAACTTTATTACTTTATTTTAAGAGAGTACTTTATTACTTTAAGAGAGTATTGCTTAATTTGACTCAAAATTGAAATGGCAAAATGTCTGAAAATGGCAAATTTCCATTCTCCTTGCACTAGTAGCATGGTATGAACAGACTAATCAGACAAAGTCATGTACCCAGTCATTAGGTGGGTTTCTCTCACCAAGTAATCAGTCTTTACTTCTTGTAACGTGCACTGTTTTTTTGGTTATTTTTTCTGTTTTTATATTATAAGTATTATTCTTATTTATTTATCCAAGCCTAAAGGTCATGAGATGTTTCTTAAGTGTAAGTTCTCATTGTAAAAATAAAGGGAAAATAACTGACAGAGAAGAAAGGAATTTGCCCTTTTCAAATGGTTTTCTTGGCCTCTGTAGATCTGAAATTCCGAAGAAAAGAGAATGTGAAACTTGTTATCTGGCAATCAAGCAACAGCTCTTTCTAATGCTTTTGAAGCTGAAGCTAAATTTTGTATGTCTCATTTGTACCATGTTTGCTAAATGATACATGTTTTCCTGGCTTTAAAAACTGGGACACACTTAATTCCAAGTTCAGTAGTATTATTCCCTTTAAATAGATTCAAAATGCTAAATCCCCTTTTACAACTCAGGCACTCATTCAAATCAAATTCTGCCTATTTTTACAATCAGCAGCAAACATGTGAATTTCCCATTAGTGTTTCTAGTGAGTGTTTCATAGATCCCCCAAAACCTTGGAGAGCTACACAAATATTAGTGGTGATGGACTAGGATGCACATATGTACAGTATTTATATAGATTTTCATTAGCATATATCCATTCATGTACACACATAGGCGTGCTCTTTCTCTTAGTTCCACATATATGCATAGGATTATGGGAGAGGCAAACTTTTATCTTCCAATGTTTTATTGAAAATTCTGGATTGGGAAAGACCCAAATATTTGTATCAATTCATCAGTTATGGCCATTTTAAGGATCTCAGGGTTGTCCTTTGAATATGTAAGGTCCCAGTTCATATCAATCTAATCAGATAACCCAAGCAGAGACTTCTTTTTCTTTTTTTTTAATAACAAGTTTTATTAGGTTTTTTTGTTTGTTTTACAGCCAAGTGCTTATAACACATCGTGGAGATAGGGCACTCCATAGAACACAACAAAAAATACAGTCATACATATACAATTTAAACTACTTCTTTAAATGTTTCCTCTCTATTTTATCAATAAAAAAAGAAGAAAGAAAAAAGAAAAAAAACCACACAAAAACAAAAAACAAAAGTTATCAATCATATTTTCACCCGTTTTCAGGCTTAACCAACTTTCAATTAATCTATTTCAATTTAGTCTTACATAAACATATAGTATACCATTCGAGCATTCCTAAAATATAAATTGTTTCTCACCTATATCTATTATTCCAATTTCCATTTATACTTCTCAATCAAATTATATCTCTTATTCTATTCTATTTCACATACATATTTTGTAAATAAATATAAATTTATATATTTTAAAACCATTACATAAGACATAATAATATAATAATATAATAATAATAATAATAGGACAATAATTATTTCTATCATAGACTAATAATATAACTATTATATCTTAATATTTCTCAACTATATTCTATTTCATATATTCTATCCAATATTTTTATAGATCAATCCAAGTCCCTAAAAAATCCTCAATTGTTTCAATTTAGTCCACTTAGTACATCGCTAATTACCATTCAATTCTTGTAAATAAAAATATCAATAATACTTCACCAGTCTCAATCTCAATCTAACTCCTTTAGTTTTAAATTTTCCAATTTTCCCTATTGCCATTCCAAACCATAATCAAATCCATAATTTAGATCTAATGTTGACTCAAACCAGAGTAACTTTAAAAATCTCGAAAATATTAGCTCAATCAACGTCCAAAAGCCCTTTTTACCCATCAGATAAAATTTTAACTCTCATTTTTAAATCTAATTCTAGCTTTCTTTTTGTGCCAGGTAGGTTTCCATAGCAGGGCCTCTAGATCCTCCCATCTTAGTGACTGGCTAAAGGCCTTTTCCCACCATTGAGTCCAATCATAGTCTTTTTCTCTTTTATCCAGTGTTGTCTGTACTGTCATGTTGTTAACGTTTTTAGTGCCTCGTATTTGGAAGTCCAATCCTGTTGCTTTTAAAGTTGTAAATGTTTTAGTTGAGTTCTGCCTTTGATCATCAGAAATCTCCATCATGTAGGATGTATCCTCTTCCTCTTCAATAGATTCAATAGATTGTGAATGTATTCCATCCATCTCATTAAGTTGTAGATCTGATTATGTATCATAGTCAATCAAAAGTTGAGCTTCAATTTTTAATTCTGAGACCTCCTTTTTGCTAAGCGTTCTAATATGTTCTTTAAATTCCATTCTCATTTCCAAAAAGTTTTCTAATATAAGTCCATAATTAATCTGTGAGTAGGATTCCATCCTCTTTTTTATATATATAGAAGTTCAGCTTAAAAAATAGATTGCAGCGTTATAAAATATAGAGTCCAAACAAAAATATATTTCCAAACAAAGATAGAAAAAAGCAAATAGTCAAGTCCAGCACAGAAATAAAAGAAGCAGCAAGAGTCCCAAGTAGCAGTCAATTATATTGTAATCCAGTCTGGGCATCACGCCAAAATCAGGGAGTGAGAATTCAACTGGAGATAGTTACATTGTATCAGTCATAGTTTCTGGGCTTCACGCCAAGTCCCAGGTTGCATTGTATCCAAAACAATCTACATGAATCCGCCCAGAGAACAGAAAGTTTTTTAGGCAATACTGTTCAGGAGGGGGGGGGGAGAAAAAAGCATTCCACCCCCTCCCTAAGGATTTTCACCTAAACTGAAGATAGACAAGCCAAAAGAGAGAGTCACAGTAAGGATTTTTTTTTTTTCAGGATGCCCGAATTCCAACTGCTTATATAAACAAAATAAAATAATAAAAAACAATAATAATTATTTTTCCAAAGCCCGTTTTCCCCAGTGATCAAACACTGCTTTCTCAAAATAGGGAAATAGTTCTTAAAGCTGTTAACAGGGAAGTAGGTAAATTAACAAGAGGGAAGGAAAGGTCTCACCTGGATCTTCCATGGTGGTTCTTTTTGCTTAGATGTTGCTGTGACTTTCGGCTGGAGCAGCTGAGTGATCGGCCATGTTACTGGCCGATCTTTTCCCCATCGGCCCAAAGGTGATTTCTTGGACCGCAGAGGGAGCTGCTGCTCCCTCCGCGATCGACGAGTGCCCTCCTCTATGGTGGTCGCCCCTCCAGGGCGACTTTCGACCCTGTCCAGGGTCTACCAGCGGGGGGAAACCGGACGGCAAAGAGAGCAAGTTCTTTGCGCGTCCGCGGGCGCTGCAACCGGAACCGGAAGTCCCCAAGCAGAGACTTCTTGATCAAGCAGCACTTTATTTGATCAAATTAAGCAGCTGGGTGGCCATTAATCTGGAATGCTGGCAGAGTTACATCCAGAAGTGCCACACCTTAGAAAGTTGGTAGCATTGCTTTATAAACTTTGTTAGCCAATGAAAATCAGACAACAGAGCCATTACATCATAAGAAAGACACCAATCATTCCTGTACACTCCCTTATTCCCTCCTTCAGTATATTGCATCCATGTACATGATTCTCACGCTTGCATGAGATTTCCCTGGTGCAAAAGCTGATTGCAAAAAGCAAGAAAGCAACAGTTAGACTAAACAATTTCCCTTTGTTCCAGAACCCTTCATTCCCCCCTTTAATTTTGTAACAGAATGCTTTCTGTTACTTGGTGATGTATATTCCTTTATTATTGCGGTGATAATTAGGACCTTGGCTGGCTTACAGGGTTTATCACTACTTACAGAGGATGCTATGATCCCCGAGATGGTAGAAGTAACTGTTCTTTGGATAACAGGAATCAAAGATGGCAAAACCAAAAGACCTCTAAATGCTAACATAACCAGAAAATTTTCCCTTCACCAATCACCAAATATCTCTCCAAACCAGCTTGTGTCCATGGCAGCTGTCCAGATTTCCGAAGAAGCTGAGTGTATTTCGTCCACACACACAGGCAGCAACATGTAAAAAGGAAAGCCATACCCCCCTTGTTCTCACAAAACTTTATTTTGTAGTGTTATTTTAACCAATTAATTTTCTTTATCTTTCTGTACGTGTACTTCTTGCCTCGGGCTAATGGAGGTTCCTGCGCAAGCATAGTACAGAGAAGCAAAATAGCATTATGTTATTCTAAATGTCCTTGATTGGTAATTATTTCTAATACAACTTGCAGTCTAACAATTCTATTAAGATATAAACAAGAGTTCTATAACTTATACATTCCATCTTCTTGCCACGTGGTAGGTCCGTCTGGGGCAGTTCAGCTGAGGATGGCATCTGTTAGATTGGTCCATAAGGTAGACAGTGGTCAGAATCCACATATTGGGTCTATTAGTGGTTTTTCCAGTGAGATTTTGACTAGTCAGGGCAGTAAAATTTCCCAAGGCCATTGTTCACCCATGCTAGTACCCACACACATATAACATATTACATTTAGAGATGAAACAATTTTTTTGGGCCAGATCAATAAAAAGATTCTTTGATACTGAGGGAATTTCAATTGTGGTTTCCAGTTCATCGTAAATAGAATGAAAAACTTTCCAGGATGGTGGTATAATAATGTCAAGTTGAACCCATATTTGTGTATGGTTCAATTGATAGCTGGTCCAAATGATGCTGAGAAATCTGCTGGTCTGGTTATCTCAAAGCACACCGGGTTGCAGGAATCAGCATTGCACCGAGAAGCACCATTTTATGACACACGCCAGTTGCCAAGTGTCTTAATTTTGATCACATGACCAAGGGATGCTGTAACAATCACTTTCTTTAGTACCACTGTAACTTTGAATGGTCACTAAATGAATGGTTGTAAGTCAGGGACTACCTGTAATTGAATTTTTATTTTTATTTGAATTTTGTTTGGTTATTTTCTAGAAAAATATGATTGTAGCAGGTTCTTTTTTTTTTTATAACAAGTTTTATTAATTTTTCCATTTTTTGAACAAAGTATTTGGGAAACAACGTGGGGATAGGGTAATCAGTCATCTTAAATCAAAAACATACATACACAAATCAGCAATTGTTTAAAATCAAAAACATACATTTACTAGTCAGGTTAACTCCTTGTAGATTCCCTCTCTCTTTCCCTCCATTAATATAACATATTCAGGTTAATACATTTCTAGGTAAATTTCAATCCATCCCTAAAAAAATTTCAATCACATTTTACCTATAAAAATTCCAAGTCCTGTATTTAAGTTTAACTACATTCCAATTACCACATTCCAATTTAACATTAATTAAACATACTATTTATATTTCAGGCATCCTTAATTTCCCAAATTACATAACATAACCATTATCATGTCTACAATAATATTCCAACAATTACCTTCTCATTCTATTGTTTCCATTCCATTGGAAAATAGGTATCATATCTAACATAAACCTCTTATCTTCCAAAAAATAAATAAAAAATAAAAGTAAGGTAAAAAAGAAAATGTATATCTTTACACTATTTCAACCATTTTTCATTTCACAATTCCAAACTATATTCTAACCAATAATTTCCGTTGTTTTCATTCCATTACAAAATAGATATACCTATGGTAAACATATTATCTTCATAAAAAAGAAAGGATAAAAAATAGAAATAAAATAAAAGAGAAAATATATACCTTCTTACTCTATTTCAACCATATATAATCAAAATAGGAATACATTTAAAACATTTTTCATTTCAAAGTTCCAAATTATAATCTAACCAATAATTCCCTCACAGTTATAAATCTAAATCCTAAGCTAAATCAATCCCAGATCTATTTTCCATCTCAGTACTATTAATTCAGACCATATCTCTTTAAAAAAAACCTTTTTAGCCATCAAGTATAGATTTAAATCCCATTTTTAAATCTGACTCTAGCTTTCTTTTTGTGCCAGGCCGGTTTCCATAAAAGGGCCACTATGTCAATAGATCTTGTTGTTTTGCTTACGATATTCATCCTCAATTCAATCTGGTCCTGTATCTGTTGTCCTTCCTCCATTGTCATCTGGGTGACGTAGTCAATTTTATCTGGTGTTATAGTTATTCATTGGTTGTCCAGGATATCATAGTTCTGATATTCAATAGATTGTAGACAGAATTGTCTGGAATCCTCTTTGGTAGTAGTAAGTTCTTGTTCTGTTGATTTTTGATTTATGAAGAAATCAGCTGAAGTCTGGGTGTCAATTTGTGGTTTTGAGGCAGAGGCTCTTTCGTAGTTAAGTTGTAAATAAAATTCCTTGGTCTCATGTTGTACATAGGGTTAGACACAAACCTCTATGGTATTGATCAGCTCCTCAATTTGTAGTTCTGGGGAGTCATCTTTAGTTTCCCTCCTGAAGTATATATTGTCATTAAATTCCAAGATTTTTTCCAATATAAGGTTGTAGTCAAGCTGTGGGAAAAAATCCTCCATTTCCATAATCAAGTAGTCTTTTAGTATTTTAGTGGAGGCTGTGTTTAATAACAATCAGCAGTCCACCTCCACACAGCTGCTTTTTTGTGATAATTTGAAGGCGAAGTTATAGTCATAATCAAAAAATAATATGGTTGTAGTGTCAATTTTCACCACAAGATGTCCCCAGTAGGCTGTAAAGTATTTTTCCAGCTAGTATTTTTTTCAATTAAGAGAGCAAGAGCAATAATAAAAAAAAATATTGTTCAGTTTAATAAGTAGATAAAAAAAAGTTCAATAAGAGAAACTTTTCGGGAATCAGAGTACCCAAAAATAAAGGTAAAAAATAACCAAAGTAGATTAGTTATAGTTTCAAGGCTTATAGTCCCATGTGCACAAACGCTGCTTCATAAAGTTAGGGAAATAGTTCAAAAGCTTTCACAGGAGAATAATTAGGGTAGAGAAAGGAAGGGAAAAGTCTCACCCGGATCTTCCACGGTGGTTCTTTGACGCTTAGATGTTGTTTGACTTGCGGTTGGAGCGGCTAGATGATCGGTCATGTTAATGGCCGATCCTTTCTCCGTCGGCCCAAAGGAGCTGCCTCGGACCACGGGAGATGCTGCCACACCCTCCGCAGTCAACAAGGGGCCTCCTCAGCGGTGGTCACCCCTCCAGGGCGACTTTTGACCCCCACGGGGGTCTACCGGCGGAGGGAAGCCGGCCAGCGAAGAGCAAAGACTCTTCGCCCGACTGCCAGCACCGCAACCCAGAACCGGAAGTCAATTGTAGCAAGTTCTTTATCTTATACAGGTCAGGTTTAGGAGGGGAGGACTTCAGATGAAGCTGTCCTATCATTGCCAAATAAATGGTGGCAGTACTTTGGGCCAATCACTCTCAGGGCCACCTCACTTCAGAGTTGTAGTGGGGAAAATAGGAGGAGGAAAGGATATTAAGTATGCCTTAAACAATAATAAGGGTGGGATTAAAAAAAAACCTTAAAAAAAACTACCTAAAGCTAGACCAGAGCAGAAAAGCAGGTTCAAGGTATGTTTAACTCAGAGGACTTTTGGAATAGGAGTATCCAGTACACAAATACCTGTGAAAAATAACTACTATAACTAGAGTGACTTTACAACCTTCAGAAATACAAACAAAATTTATATTTCTTGGAAATATACAAGACACAAAAAATGTTCATGGCTTAAATGAGAAACACGGACAAAGGATAGTCAGATAATAGCTTTTCTCTCCTACATTCACCCCATCACACGATTCCAGAAGAAAGATGATAGCCGATGAAAGATTTCTATCAGCCAAATTATGACAGATTCTGGGTGATGCTTATTCATCTGAGGCACCTGATAATCGTCCAGAGAGATGATGCACACAGAAGGGCATGAGGGGATGAAAGTGTGGCAGGAAGTCTCCAATCCAGCTTCCATACGTAAAACCTGTAAGATTCTGCAGAAAATGTGCATTGGCTACACATGGAAGCAGATCCGACACCCATCTCCCATGTGTGTAACAGCCTAGCATTCATCATGAGAAATAAATAAAAACAAATATATGCTTGCATTAAATAAATTCCATTTAAAATCAACTCAGGATCATTATGGGCTATTTAATCCACGTTTTACCTTTTTTTGCCTCATGTTCTTCTCTAATAAGCATCTATTTGCTGATTTTTAAAAAAGGATTAGGGAGATGTTGTAATCAAAGCTATAAAAACAGATGCAATGTGATGAGAAGAATCACATATATTTCCAGAGAGAAAAATGGAATGTTGGTGTAGAGAACAGACTGGTCTCCTATATTGGTAGCATTGTAGGTATAGTGAAATAAGTCCAAAATACATTATTAACCTCAACCTAGCAGTTTTTATTATCATTCTTTGTCTATTACTATATAATTGTAAAATAGGCTTCAATTAAGAATAAGAGTCTTTATTGATAGTTGAAGTCCTTAGAAACTTTGTGGTTAACTACAAGCACTAAACATAGTTAGAGGATTTTGTGATGGCAAAGTATTCAAGAAACACATGCTTTTGATTTCAGGAGGATATTTTATTTCCTTCCATCTTTAATTTTTGAATAATTTGTTGTTGTTGTTAGTTGCGAAGTCGTGTCCAACCCATCGCGACCCCATGGACAACGTTCCTCCAGGCCTTCCTGTCCTCTACCATCTTCTGGAGTCCATTTAAGCTCACGCCTACTGCTTCAGTGACTCCATCCAGCCACCTCATTCTCTGTCGTCCCCTTCTTCTATTGCCCTCAATCTTTCCCAGCATTAGGCTCTTCTCCAGTGAGTCCTTCCTTCTCATTAGGTGGCCAAAGTACTTGAGTTTCAAATTCAGGATCTGGCCTTCTAAAGAGTTGAATAATTTATGAGGCTTCTAATGACTACAGTGATTTAAGGTAGCTTTCTATGAATAAATGTAATTACCCGGGAAGCCTGGATTATGCTTTTATTTTTAACTCCCGTGTTCCATATATCTTAATAGGAATATATTTCTGTCAGTAACTATTTTTCAGTTTTTTATTGCCATTATATTTTGCATCAACTAATTTAGGCAAAAAGTTTCATTAACTGCATCCTCTACTTGAACAAGTGAATTTCCGAGCGTGAGTTCAGTAGGATTCCCCTCATACCTTAGCAGCAGAAAATGTATAAATGTATTGTCAATGTAAGTTAAAATTTGATAAAAACTGCAGCAAAATGTGTTGTGAAACTTAACAAAAATTATTGTTGCTGCTGTTATTATTTCTGCTTATGAGTAAAATCTTAAAGTAAGATGTCAGATTGATAACATCTTGATAGTAAATCCAAGAACATCTTGACTAGAAGACCTCCAAGGTCCCATCCAACTCTGTTATTCTGTTACTGATGAATTGATATAGGAAATGTTTCTGACCAGTTGTCTTATAAGGTGCCAAATAGCTCCCACAACTATAGGTCTTGTTATACTCCAGTTTTTTGGGCTGAGACATTGCAATCCAGGTTGTATTTCCCACTCTCCATGCAACTTCTATGAATAGCCAGCATGACTTCCATACTGTACTTTCCATGTAATTGATGTTTTGGTTACTTACAGTACTTTCCTTCATTTGCATAACCATAGTGTCACAGTTTAAAAGGGCAAAAATTTTCATTTGCATTTTAGACTGTTTAAAAGAAAATCCTACAATTACGTGTATCAGTGAAAAGTAATTTCAGATACTATTCTCCTCACAGAATAACAGAGTTGGAAGGGACCTTGGAAGTCTTCTAGTCAACCCCCTGCTCAAGCAGGAGACCCTATAACAGGGGTGTCAAACTGCTGGCCCATTGGCCGGATGTGTCATGTGGAAGCCATGCCCACCCCAGCTCCAGCAAGGGGAAAAAAGTCGCGACACGTCGCGACACATCACGTGACATGGCAAGTTTGACACCCTTGCCCTATACCATTTCAGACAAATGATTGTCCAATCTCTTCTTAAAAACCTCCAATGATGGGGCACCCACAACTTCGGGAGGCAACCTGTTCTACTGGTTAATTGTTCTCACTGTTAGGAAATTTCTCCTTAGTTATAGATTGTTTCTCTCCTTGGTTAGTTTATATCCATTGCTTCTTGTCTTACCTTCTGTGCTTTAGAAAATAAGTTGACCCTCTCTTCTTTCTGGCAGCCCCTCAAATATTAGAACACTGACTGCTATCATGTGGTCCCTTGTCCTTCTTTTCTCTAGGCTAGACATACCCAATTCTTGCAACAATTGTTCATATGTTCTAGCCTCCAGCCCCCTAATCATCTTTGGGTGGGAAGGGGATACTATTCTCTAACCAGAAATTCTGACTTTTTTCCAACTTACAAAAAGTAGCTTGCATGAAAGGTTATCAAATTTAGAGAAATTCTGCCATTTTGTCAAACTTTTGTTTTCCTTTCAGTGCGTATCTCCATTTTCTCTAACTGCATTCAGCTACAGATCACTTAACAAAACTGGTGCTCAAGATCCAAGTAGAATTATTGATCAAGATGTGCAATAGGAGAGTTATTTTGTTTTCATTTTTTCTGGCATGCAGTGGCAATAGGGATAATTGTCCTGAGTCCCATTTATCCCCTGGGGCTTAGTTTGTTTTGCTGATATAGGATAACTTTAAAATTAAATATTACTTTATAAGTTAAAAAGGCTAAATGCTTAGAACATTTAAAAGACATTTAAGAGGCCCTAGATTTTCATTTAAACCAATCTCCTTTCTCCTCATTGTGTCCTACGTAAAATAATTGCCCTTCCTTCCTTTTTTTTTTTTTTTTGGCCCATGGTCTAGTAAGCAGAAGTGAAAAAAGAAATGTAAAATGTCAGAATAACTTGGAATTATCTATCTGATTGTTCCAAATACTGACACAAAATGTAGACAGGGCCTATCCAACTGTGGATATGATCTTTATTGGAGTACACAACAGAGATGCTTTCGATTTTTGAAGCACTCTTCAACATGTCAAGTCCTAATAAAAACCAGGGAATGAATAGGAAGCAGAAAAAGAGAAATAGATTTACTGATTTGCAGTTTAAGTTTAACATGAAATGGAGATTGTAGGCTGAATCTCTAAGTCTTCATTCTTGGTCAAAGAAATATGGACAAATCCTCAGTTCTAAAAATTGCATCTCAAGATCTGGTTCTTTTTGCAAATGGAATACAAAGTCTTTTGGCATAGCAGAGTGTAAAAGAAAAGAGACATCTGCAGTACAGGTAATCCTCATGTAACAACTGTAATTGAGTTTGGAATTTCAATCATAAGTCATACCAGTTGTTAAGTGGGTCATTATGTATTGTAACCAACCCAATGTTACAACATTGTTATGGTGGTTCATAAGTGAACATAGTGGTCATAAAGTGAACATGGTTAAGCAAACCCATTGTTTGCAAAGGCCCTTTTCCCCCAGAAACAAGCACTGATTTCTTGCAAAAAAACAT
Organism: Azemiops feae; assembly: GCA_023970755.1. Classification (NCBI taxonomy): domain Eukaryota; kingdom Metazoa; phylum Chordata; class Lepidosauria; order Squamata; family Viperidae; genus Azemiops; species Azemiops feae. The sequence continues at coordinate 215,669 of JALGBA010003683.1, forward strand.
CATAAATCATGGTCACATGAACATGGGATGCTGCATACAGCCATAAATGCATGCCAGTTGCTAAGTACCCAAAATGCAATCATGTGACTGTGAAGTCAAATGATATAGTATGGCACTGACTGCAAGACATCCTCAGTTCAGACTTGCTCTAGCAGTTTACAGAATGTCATTACAGATGGTTCTTGACTTTCGACTATTCATTCTGCCTTTTTAAGCTACAGTGGCACTGAATTACCTGAATGGTAGTTGTTGTGTGTTAACCCAATTTCATAGGGCAGTTATAAACGGTTAACTGAAGATGTTCAATTCAAATCCTTAACTGTCTGTATATATATTGCAAGCCTGTATTTTGGGCGGGAATGTATGCTATAAACTCATTGGCTGCCGCCTAGTGGTGGTCCGTATAAATAGGAGTCAGGTGGCTGTTAGAGCCACTTCTGTGTTGATTGAATAAACGAGCTGTTACTTTCACTCCGGTCTCTTCAATGTCTCACTGATCCCAGTATATAACAGTGGCGACGAAGGTGGGATATGCTGCTAAGGAAGAAAGAGCCAGAAGTCACTAAGGGGTTAGACCAGGCATCAGCGCCCTGGTAGGAACCGCGTTCCCCCCTTCTGCCTGCCAGCAAGCCACGCTGGAGGCATCATTATCCTGAGGGATCTGTCCCCAGGATTCGCACAGAAGCCCTTAGCAGCATAAGGCATTGAAAGACTTAGTGACCGTCAGCTATGGCCAAGGTTGGCAAGCTATCTGAATTCGACGTTTCGCACCCAGAGCAATGGAGCTCGTATGTCTCCAGGGTGGAAAATTACCTAAGAGCAAACCAGGTGAGGGAAGATGGTTTAAAGGCTGCTACATTGCTATGCATATGCGGTCAGGCGACTTTTGACATAGCAGAAAATCTGATTGCCCCAGCCAGTTTAGAGTCAGTCACCTACGCTGACTTGAAAAGAAGACTCAAAGAACACTTCGAACCCCGGCTATCCGTCATAGCATGGAGGCACACGTTCGAGCAGAGAGATCAGCAGCCTGATGAGACAGCAGCTGAATTTGTGGCTGCCCTAAGACAAGCATCCAGACTCTGCGAATTTCCAGATCTGGAAGACAGACCCAGGGACCGACTGGTATGTGGCCTGAGAAGCAGAGACTTACAGGAGAAGCTGTTTGCAAAAGAAACCTTGACGTTCCAAGATGCTTTGAAAGAAGTGATGGCAGAAGAGGTCGCAGGTGGGGCAGTAAAGGCTTTACGACCCCCCAAAGACTCCCCCCAGCCAGACAGCTGTTCACCATGAGGACACAGAGAGAACAGATGACCCGGACGAGGACGTTGAGATCAACCGGGTGCAGAAGCTACCAAGAAGAAAGCAGCAGCCATCTGACAAGGCAGCTTTCTTCCCTAGCTGTGTTGGCTGTGGAGAACGGCACCAGCGACCGGAGTGCAGATTTCACATGGCCGTATGTCGAGCCTGTGGCAAACAGGGGCACATTGCCATCGCCTGTAAAGGTTGCCAGAGGGAAGCTCCACCCGAAGACTTCCCCAGGAGTGCTAAATGGGCCCCAGGGCAAAACAGGGTAGGATATTGCTGCGGGGGGAGGAACATCCTTAGAACAGGAGTCCGTCGCCCCCTCAAAGAAAAGCTACGAGTCAGAGTCAGGCTACAAGGAGTTCCATGTTCCATGGAATTGGACACAGGATCAGCCCTGTCCATAATCTCCTACAAAACTTTCAATTACGTCTGCAGACATGGCGGGAAACGAGTCAGACTCAAGCCATCAAATGTAGTGTTGACAGATTTTCAAAATTCCTGCATAGTGGTTAATTTTACATTAGAAGTAAAATTCAAAGAATTTGAGGGTCCCCTCAACATCGTGGTGGTCGAAGGCCAGCGCACAAGCCTGATCGGCCTAGATTGGTTTGATGCCCTGGGCATCCATGTGACTGGCATCAACAGAACTCAAACAGATGATTTGGCAGCTGTCTGCCAGGAATTTGCTGATGTATTCAGCCCCAGTTTGGGCAAGTACAAAGGGGCTCCAATCACCCTCCATCGTGATCCAACCATAACGCCAATCAGGATTAAGCCTCGCAGAGTGCCTTTTGCCCTTAAACCCAAGATAGATGCAGAACTAGATAAGTTAGTGCAGCAAGGTGTGCTGCAATCGGTAGATAGCAGTATGTGGGAAACCCCCATAGTCACACCAGTTAAGGCAAATGGTGATGTGCGCATCTGTGCTGATTATAAGTGTACCATTAATAAGGCAGTTCAGCAGCATGCGTACCCAGTACCTGTAGTTAGCCATATCCTGGCATCATTACAGGGAGGTCGCTTATTCGCAAAGCTGGACCTTGCACAGGCATATCAGCAACTGCCTGTGGATGATGCCACTGCAGAGGCACAAACAATAGTTACCAATAGAAGGGCATTCAAGGTTCGTCGCCTGCAGTTTGGGGTAAGCATCGCCCCAGGGCTTTTTCAGAGCATGATGGAACGCACACTCAAAAACATTCCAGGTGTGTGTCCTTATTTTGACGATGTTCTAATTGCTGGGGAGTCAGCAGAAATATTAGCAGAATGTCTCAGGGCTGTTCTTCAGCGCTTCCACGAAGCAGGGCTGAAGCTCAAAAGAGATAAATGTCAAATAGGTGTGAACTCTACAGAGTTCCTCGGATTCTGGATAGATGCTGCCGGAATCCACCCCACTGACTCAAAGCTTAAGGCTATTCAGCAGGCTCCCAGACCTAAGTCAAAGGGGGAGCGCAGGCATTTTTATGCTTACTTAATTTCTACCATGCATTCCTTCCTCATAAGGCAGCATTAGTAGAGCCCCTACATAGGCTCCTGGATAAAAGGGCACCATGGCAGTGGACTAGCGTCCACGAGAAAAGTTTCAAAGCAGTCAAATCACTGCTGTCTTCAGACTTTGTGTTAACACACTTCAATGAAAAACTGCCTATCAGTATTGCATGTGATGCTTCATCATATGGGATAGGAGCAGTTTTGAGCCATTTAATGGCTGATGGGAGGCAAGTTCCCATAGCATATTATTCAAGGACACTTTCCCCTGCGGAAAGAAATTACACACAAATTGACAAGGAGGCATTAGCCATAGTAACTGGAATAAAGAAATTCCATGATTTCCTTTATGGTTGCCCATTTACCGTTTTCACGGATCATAAGCCTCTTCTAGGTCTGTTTACTGCAGACAAGCAAACCCCTCAGGTCCTTTCCCCAAGGATGCTGAGGTGGTCAATATTCATGGCAGCTTACAACCATAGGCTAATCCATAAGCCTGGCAAAGAAATGGGCCACGCTGACGCGCTCAGCAGGCTGTCCCTGTCTCAATCAGAACCAGACCCTGCACCTGCTGCACATATCCTGGCGATCCAGGATCTTCCTGAATCTCCCCTTCATGCTGGGGAGGTGGCTGCTGAAACAGCCACTGACAAAACACTCAGTCGTGTTTTGAACTGGGTGCTGAGGGGATGGCCTGAAGCTAGTCTGGGGCCAGAATTTCACAGCTTCATCAGAAGAAGGGATGAACTATCAGCCTACAAGGGCTGCATTTTATGGGGAAGTCGGGTCATAGTCCCACACACATTAAAGACAAGGGTCCTAAAATCTCTGCATGAGGGACATGCTGGAATAGTCAGGATGAAGGCACTCACGAGAAGCTACCTGTGGTGGCCAGGGTTGGATAAGGATATAGAGGCACAAGTAAAAGGATGCCAGGTGTGCCAGGAGACCAGACCTGAAATGCCCCAAGCTCCAGTACATCGCTGGGAGACCACACAAACCCCATGGTCACGAATTCATATAGACTTTGCAGGACCCTTTCAAGGACAGCTGTTCCTCATTGTGGTGGACAGTTACTCTAACTGGCTACAGGTAGCACCTGTCCCAACTATGACTACTGCCAGGACCATCCAGGAACTGTGCAGAATCTTTGCAACGCATGGTTTGCCTGATGTGATTGTGTCCGACAACGGGGCACAATTCACCGCTGCTGAGCTCCAGTCCTTCTTAAGGACTAACATGATTAGACATGCCACTTCAGCCCCCTTTCATCCTGCTTCAAATGGCCAAGCAGAACGTATGGTCAGGATGACCTAGGAGTCACTAAAAAGAATAGCGTCTGGGGATTGGCATCATCGGCTGGCAGACTTTCTGCTCTGCCAGCATACAACCCCTTGCACATCAACTGGCCACAGCCCAGCAGAACTGAGATGGGGACGTTGGCTAACCACGAAGCTGGACCATCTCCATCTGGACCGAGTAGCAACAGAAACAGCACAGCCCAAGCCCCCGAGGAATTTGCAAGTTGGCGACCGAGTTTGGGCAAGGAACTACGGACAAGGGGCACCGTGGGTGGTAGCTGTGGTTTGCAAGGTGTCAGGGCCACTGTCATACGAAGTGGCCCTGGAAGATGGTCAAGTGGTTCACCGTCACATCAATCAATTGCGTCGGCTAATCAAACCCTGGCTGCCGACCGAGAGGAGAGCCGGGAGCTGACTGGCAGCTGCGACCCGCCGGAGTCTCCTGGGTCTTGCAAGACTCACAGAGAAATGCAGGATGACTTAACCTTAAATGGGCACAGGACTGCAGCCACCCCGGCAAAGCCCTAGCCCTGTGGTGATCGAGCGGGCTGCCTTCCCACTGCCGAAGCCTGACCTGACGTCGAGCCTGGTGCACTGGCGAAGCTCTGACCGCCACCGATGCCAGGCTAGTCCAGATCAGCCCCAACAACAGGTTAGTCCTGAATATTACAGGTGATCTGTAAGTTCTGAGTGATGTAGGCATCCCCTTAGCCCAGATCGGCACCATCAGTCGCCTAGTCCTGATCATTACTGCTGCCATGCAAGCCCATATCGACACTGTCGATCTCCTAGCTCTGATCGTTACCGACGCCCAGCAAGCCCAGAGCATTATCGGTGTTATGTTAGCCCCAATAGCCATAGGCATCCTACTAGTCCAGATTGTCACCAGCGCCCAGCAGGTCCCAATCCCTATTGACGTTGTGCCAGCCCTGACTGACACCGGTGACCTGCCAGCCCGAGACCCCTACCACCAGGTTTACGGAGAGGGAGATTGCAGCCACCTCAATCACAATTCCCTGGATTCATGCAAGCCCTGTGGGATCATCAGCCAGCTGAACCACCTCCTTTTAAGCCCACTTTTGATGGAGACCCCGAGATTTGGTGGGAAAACAGAGTTAGGACTTTAAGGCTGGCAACCAGACCATCGCCTCCTGCCCCACTCAGTAACCCAATTGAGAGCCAGGTGCAATAACTGGAAACCTTGAGGTCTGCTGTCAGTTCCCTGCTGGGAGAATCTGTCATCCCAAGTGAATACAGAGACTTAGCAGTGAGGCGGAATGTGACGTCCTGCCACCCCACCAAACTACGGACTGTGCCATTGAGATTTTACCGGGAGCAAAATTACCCAAACCGAAAATGTATTCAATGACCCCTCATGAACAGAAAGAGTTGAGAGCATACATTGATAAGAACTTAGCCAGGGGATTTATCCAACCAGCAAAATCCTGAGTAGATGCCCCAGTGTTGTTTAGAAAAAAGAAACATGGATCCATGAGATTGTGTGTTGATTATAAAGGATTAAACACTGTCAACATGGAGAATATGTACCCTCTCTCCTTGATTAAGGACATGTTGACCCACCTGGCAAAAGGAAGGGTTTTTACCAAACTAGACCTAAGAGAGGTGTATTACCGAGTGAGAATCAAGAAAGTGGACAAGTGGAAAACAGCCTTTAACAGCCCATTGGGGAACTACCAATTCAATGTTATGCCTTTCGGTCTGCAAGGGGCTGTATTCATGCAATTGATTAATCAAGTACTGCATGATCACCTATACAAAGGGTTCCTAGTTTACCTTGATGATATCCTCATCTATACTGAAACCATGACAGAGCATGTTTAACTAGTACGTGAAGTACTCAAAAAACTGTTAAACTCTAAACTTTATGCAAAGCTCTCAAAGTGTGAGTTCCATTAAACACGCCTTGATTACCTGAGATATAGGATTTCAGTGAGGGCATTGAGATGTACCCAGCCAAGGTAAAATCTGTACTGGAATGGCAACCCCCACGTACCCGTAAGCAGCTCCAGAGCTTTTTGGGCTTTGCAAACTTCATTCCCTCTTTTGCTGAGATTGCCTTGCTGCTGACTGAACTATTAAAAACTGGGAAAACCAGGGGGAAGCCACAACCCTGCCAACCACTTCCATGGACAAATGAATGCCAAACTGCTTTTGAGAATTTAAAAAGACTGTTTGCAGCAGAACCCATTCTTAAACACCCCAATTCTGAAAAACAATTCATCATCCAAGCCGATGGCAGTGACGTAGCCATGGGGACTGTTCTGTTACAAAGGAATGAAAATGGAGATTTACAGTCCTGTGCTTACACCTCCAAAAAATTGACAGACATGGAACGTAGGTGGGCAATCTGGGAGAAAGAAGCTTTCACGGTGTGGTGGGCTTTACTCCCTGGCATCATTTTCTTGAAGGGGGAGACTTGCCTTTTGAAGTATGGACTGATCACAAAAGAAGAACCCCTCGCAAACTATCCCCTAAGCAAGTCAGATGGGCGCAATATTTTAACCATTTCAACTTCACGTTAAAATACCTCCTGGGGAGGGGGAAAATTCCTGGCTGACGCCTTATCCAGATACAATACAAAAGAAGAAGAAGAAATTATAAACTCTGTCATTCCTCAGTCAGAATCGGTTTCTCAAGTAAGGATGGGGGATCCTTCACACGCTAAACCTACTGAGCCTGATAACCCTATCACTAAGAGACTAAAAGGAGAGCTGGAAACTGATCCCTGGTTCCTAGCGAATAAAGCCATTTTGACTTGTTGGGACGGGTTCGCATGGAAGGGGTCAAAACTGTATCTACCAGAGACTCTCAGAGTTCAAGCTCTCCAACGCAGTCATGATAGTAAACAAGCAGGCCACTTTGGCTACCTAAAGACTTTACATTTGATTTGACGACAGTTCTGGTGGCCAGGACTAAAGAAAGTTGTTGAGAATTATGTAAAAAGCTGTGCAACTTGTGCAACAATGAAGAAGCGCCCGGGCAAACCATCTAGATTGTTACAGCAAGTAGAAGATCCTTCCCAACCCTGGGAGAAGAAAGCCAGGAAGGTGACTCTCAAATGCAACAGTCACCAGCCGGGTTGGAAGGTCGAGATGGAGAGGTTGCTTCACCTCAGTGAAGATGAAGACGACCAGCCACCCTGCTCCAACTGGTTCTTATAGCAAGCTATTGACATGCTGAGAGTCACCTTCGATTCCCTGAAGGAATAGAAAACCGACCCATGCCGGAGTATCGCTAACCCAGGCTCAACCGAGGGGACAGATGAAGGTGGGATTGAGGCAGCAATCCCAGGATTTTCCGCCGGCACCATGGAGCCAGCAACCATTACTACTACTGCAGCCACCCCTGGGCGAGCTGCACCAGCAGACGGTGATGGACACCTTCCCAGGAGATGGAGAGAACATCAAACCATCAGAAAGTTCCCTCTGCTGAGGGTGAGATACAGCAGAGAGCCGCGCCGGTTGGGTTTTTTCCTGACTCAAGTCCTAAACTACATGGAAGAATATGGCCAATAAATACCCAGCAACTGCGGCCGAATAAAGATTGTACAGACGGCCCCAGATGGCAACACAGCTGAATGGGTGGTGGATCTCCATGACGCCGATGCCCCAGAGCTGCAAAATTTCAACCAATTCATGGCAGCTCTCCAGCGATGGTTCAAAGACCCCTTGGCCAACCGGAAAGTGCGAGAGCACATAAAAACTGTCAGACAGGGGCGACGGCCCGTAGCTGAATATACACAGGAATTCCGAGCCCTAGCCAGCAAGCTGAACTGACCAGAGGATATCCTGGTAGGTCATTTCAAAGACGGCCTTAACAATGACCTGTATTATGCTTGCATCCCTTGGGGAGATCCTGACTGGCTACAGGACTGGTACATCTTAGCCGAGGAAGCAGAAATTGATCGTGCCAGAAGGCAATGACGTGGGGGGAGATCCTGGGGAAAGTCACCAGCGGAGCCACCTCAAGAACCAGCAAAATAGGCCCCTACCACCCCGAGGACAACGGGCTGTTTCAAATGCAGGAAGGACGGGCACCGCGCTGCCGAGTGTCACTCGAAAAACCCTATCCGGAGACCTGACCACGCCGCCGGAGGGAAGCCCAGGAAAACTCCATAGAAACCAAAGGAGACAGCCATGAAAAGTGTGGAGGTTGTTGAGTTCCCGGCCCTGTTGGGCCAGATGGGAGAAGCTCCAATCCAGCCAGGAGGACCCTCCGATTCCTCAGAGGACAACTCAGAAGACAAACCCCTGGTAAGTGGACCCATCACGCCCCTCACCAGAACCGTAGAACTGTTTAGCCCAGGGATGCCGGAGAGAGTTGCACTTAGAGCCCTGATAGATTCCGGCTGCACTTGCTGTGTCATAAGCCCAACCCTGGTGGGGAATTTAGGAATTCCGGTGAGGAGGCTGAAGAAACCGATTTTGTTCAGTCAATTAGATAGGTCCATTGCAGGGGGAATACCAGCCACTCTTGCCATTTTACTCATCCATTTCACTACAGGGGATCACGTAGAGACTCTAACGTTTCTGGAATGGAATGCCCACTCATATTAGGTATGGCATGGTTAACCAAATGGAACCCGAGGGTGGACTGGAGGACAGGAGAACTGAGATTCCCAAAAGGGGGAGTGGAGGCGAAAGCCCTGACTCAGATCAAAAGGAAGGGGGGGGGGCTGACAGTGCAACAGCAGTGGGGGAGAAGGAGTTGGAAGGCATACCAGAGGAATATCGGGACCTAGCTGAAGTGTTCAGTGAAGAGAGATCTGACGAATTGCCCCCCTACCGACCCATGGACTGTGCTTGTAAGGACCTGCTTCAAAACCTCATCCCAAGAAAGCAGGACTCTTGGAACAGTTTCATTCCAAAAGGAACTTTTATTAGGAGAAGCATCCCAAAGGGCCTCCCCTCTCCCCCTCAGGAGAATGACAGAACCCACAGAGAGAAGCCAGAAAAGGACAGAACCAACAGGAAATGGGTTCTGACAGTGCTATTGAAATACTCCCGGGGGGGGGCAAAATTACCTAAGCCAAAAATGTTTTCTATCACCCCATGGGAGCTAGAGGAATTACAAAAGTTCATAGACAAAAATCTGGAGCAGGGGTTTATCTAAAATATTATATTATAATTTGCCTAAAGATACCATTTATGTTGCTTAGATCTAATGGCTACCTGTGATTCTATATGAAAGTTACTAGAAGAAATCAGCTGTATTTTGATTGACTATCATCTCTTTACATTACTATGCCATGGCATTAACATCCAAATCAACATTACAGGTAGCTTAGTTACCATTTAAAGTTAAAACTGACCTCCCCAGTGGTATTTATGATCTGGTTCTGAAGTTTTGATGCCAGCCCCTCCCTGGTCACATGACTGTAGGTTGGGTGATTGGCAACTAGCCTGCATTTACAGCTGTTTCCAGTGTCTCATGGTTATGCGATTGCGTTTTATGATCAGTTTGTTAAAAACCAGCATTTACTTCTGGTTTTTAACAAAACAAGCCGATAACAAACCATTGGTTCACAACAACCACCACATTTGATTAACAACTGCTGCAAAATAGTCTTATAATTGGATCAGTCATATGGGTAACCTGATTTATGATAATCAAAACTCATGACTCTAATGGGCAGCCTGCATGGAAGACTATCTGCAATCACCTAACAATTGATCTGATCCGATCCCCTACTCACAAAGTAGGTCAAGGTGTCAAACAAAGCTGCATCCTTGCTCCATTACTGTTGCACTTGAATGTTAATTACTTCTTTCTGGGATCCTTGGTGGTCTCTGAACTTGGTTCTTTTCTTGCAAATGTTTCATTACCAAACTAGATAACATCATCAATGCTAGTAGGGAGTAGGGTTTGCTCTCATTTTATATATTAGTGGTTTGGCTTGTCACGGTTGGTGAGAGAGGTCTTGGCTGTTCCTTGATTAGGCTGTTGTTTACTGTTAGCTTGTTTCAGTTCCTTGATTGGGGTATTGTTTGCTTCTTAATTGTTGGTCTAATGCTAATCTTGGTGATAATGTCTGCTCATCTGGGAGTTGATTAGTGGTGAGGAAGTATTTTGTTCTTTTTGCTTCCTTTTTGGCTTTTTGATTGTCTCTTTTGAATGATACATAGATGCTATTTATGTCTATGTGCCCGTTGATGGTTGATTTGTCTAAGGGCCAGATTTCCAAGAATGCTCTAGCATTTCTGGACTGTCAACTAGGATGTTGACAGTTTCCCAGTCAAAACTATAATTAGTATGTCCATGTGTTGTGAAATTAAGGAATTTTCTTTTCTTTTTTTTTTTTTTCTTCGTTCTTTTCCTCTTTATTTATTTATTATTATTATTACCATTTTTCTTTATACAACTCTAATACATATTCAGCAGACTGTGTCATTTTTATATACTTCGGATCAGCATTCTGTACAATATATACACTATATACATTCAATATCTAACCACACAGTAGTCTTATGTATATTTCCAATTTTTGTTTCTATTATCTATCCAAGTATACCATTTTTCCCGAACCGCGTAAAATTCCGAATCGTCTTTTTCTTTTAGTTCTAGCGTGAGTTTATCCATTTCGGCACATTCATATATCTTCTGAATGATCAATCCCTCTGGTGGTATATTACCTTCCTTCCAATATTGCGCGAACGCAATTCTTGCCGCAGTTAATATGTGTAAAATCAAATAACTTATTATCCTGTCAAATTTCTTTTTAAGTATTCCCAGGAGAAATGTTTCCGGGTTTAGTTCTATTTGGCATTTTGTTAACTCTTGTAGCCACCCTTGTATCTTAGTCCAATACTTTTTCGCTTCAGGACACAGCCACCAAGCATGAAAGAAGGTACCTTGATGATTATTACATTTCCAACATTTTGGGCTTTGATTCGAATACATTTTGGCTAGCCTTGCTGGAGCTAAGTGCCAACGATATAGCATTTTATACTGGTTTTCCTTATATGCAGCCGATTTTGTTATAGTATAATTTTTGTTCCACATTCTTTCCCAATCTTCTAATTCTATATTGTGTCCTATGTTTTTTGCCCATGCGATCATCGGTTCTTTCACCACCTCCTCTACTCTATCAAATTCTAATAAATAATTGTATATTTTGGATATTAATTTTCCTTCGGGGCCTATCAATAGTTTGTCTAGTTGTTTTGGTTCCCTATCAATTCCATACTCTTCCATGTCTTTCTTATATCTAGATTGCAGTTGTAAATATGGCCACCAATCAATAGATATTCCCTGTTCTTTTAATATCTGATTATTTTTAAGCTTTCCCTGTTTATCTAAGATTTCTGAGTATCTGGGCATTTTGTTAATATCTAATGTATTAGGGTGGATCATTGCCTCCATGGTGGATAGCCAACCAGGAATTTTCATATAATGTTTTTTCCTTATATGATCCCAGGTTCGTAACAATGCATCTCTTATTTTATGTCTATAGAAATATGAATGTGTCCTGTTCCCTTTATCCCACATAAAGGCATGCCACCCCTTGTGTAGATCGTGCCCTTCCAATATTAAAATTCTTCTGTTATTTAGGTTAACCCAATCTCTTATCCAGACCAGGGTTGCTGCCTTGTGATAGAGTTCCCAGTCCGGGAGTCCAAAGCCTCCCCTACTTCTGCTGTCTTGGAGAGAGAGTAATTTTATCCTCGCCTTCTTTCCTAACCAAACAAATTTTGTAGTAATTTTGTTGAGTTCTCCAAAAAACTTTTTATCTAATGATATGGGGATTGTCTGGAATAAGTATAGTAATTTGGGTAAAATGTTCATCTTGATAGTAGCGATCCTACCTAAAAGCGATAGTTGTAGCCTCCCCCATTTTTCCAAATCTTTCTTTATTTGTTGGACTAATACCATATAGTTGTCCTCCTTTAAGGACGAACATCTCGCCGTCAGCCATATCCCTAAATATTTGATTTTTTTAACAATTTGTAAATCCATTTCCTTTTCTAATTCTTTTTTTTTATTTGTTGTTAAGTTTTTAACTATCATTTTGGTTTTACTTTTGTTAATTTTAAGTCCAGATATTTCCCCATATTTTTCTATTTCTCGTATTAGAATGGGACCCGATTCCAAAGGTTCTTCAATAATAAATACCATATCGTCCGCGAAGGCCTGTGCTTTGTACTCTTCTCTTTTAATTTTCATTCCCTTTATTTCTTGGTTTGCTCTAATTCTATTTAGTAGTATTTCTAATGTTAGAATAAAGAGAAGTGGCGACAGTGGGCATCCCTGATGTACCCCCTTGGTTATTTGAAATGTGTTGGTAATGTCCCCATTTACTATTACCCTTGCCTTCTGCATCTTATATATTGTCGCTATCATGTTTTCGAATTTATTTCCCAATTCCATATATCTAGTTTGCCTAATCATAAATTGCCAATTTAGATTATCAAAAGCCTTTTGAGCATCCAGAAAAACAAGGGCCGCTTGTTTCTCTGGGTGGGCTTCATAATATTCCAGTATATCTACTATTGTTCTTGTGTTATCTCTTATTTGTCTATTTGGAAGAAAGCCATTTTGATCCGAATGTATTATCTCATTCAATACTCTTTTCAACCTGTCTGCCATTATATTCATAAATATTTTGTAATCTGCATTTAAGAGGGATATCGGTCTGTAGTTACTGACTTGATTTTTATCTGTACCTTCTTTCGAAATTAAGGTGATGTACGCCTCCTTCCACGATTCCGGTATTTTCGCTTCGTGTAGTGCTTCATTACATATTTCCAACAATATTGGTTCCATAATCTCACTCATTTTTTTATAAATTTCCCCTGGGAGGCCGTCCGGTCCTGGTGTCTTGTTGTTCTTAAGTCTTAAAATTGCCCCTCTCAATTCTTCTGGTGTTATTTCTCTATTTAGCATTACTCTTTTTCCCTCCTCTAATGGTATGATCCCTTCTTCCAACAAATAATTATCAATTTTATCTGTTGCTATTTCTTCTCGTTTATATAGGTTCACATAATAATTTTGTACAATTTTCTTTTTCTCTTCTTCATTGTTTTGTAAGGTCCCCATCTCATCATATAGTTGTTGAATAATCCGTCCTTCTTTTTCCTTCTTCAATTTATAAGCCAGCCATCTTCCAGTCTTATTGGCATGTTCAAAAAAGAATTGTTTAGAGAATTTTAAGTTTCTTGCAATCTCCGCTTGCTCTAGTATGTTTAATTTATGTCTATCAAGCGTCAAAATTTCTTTAACTAATTCATCTCCTGGTTTTGTTTGAAGTTGATTCTCCAATTTTCCAATTTCTTCTTTTAAAATATTATATTGCTTCCATTTTTTCTTATTTTTCTTTGCCATATAAGCTATTGTTATTCCCCTTATATAAGCTTTCATAGTATCCCATAGGTTTGTTAATGAAGTGTGTTGTTTTTTATTTTCTTTAAAAAATAATGTCAGTTCCTTCGTTATCCTTTCAATATATTCCTTTTCCTTTAAGATTTGGGGATTTAGTGTCCATCTTTTAGTTTTTTTCCTTTGGCTTCTCCATTTTATCTCAAGGGGATTATGATCTGCCCACGTATTTGGGGAGATCTCGATCTTTTCTATTTCTATAGCTATTTCCTTATTCATCCACAACATATCAATTCTAGACCAAGATGCATGAGGGTTAGAGTAAAATGTATATTTATTTTCTTTTGGATGTAGGGTTCTCCATATATCTATCAAATTTAATTCATCTATCATTCTAAAAAATGTTTTTGGTAGTATATTTCTTTTATTCTTGTTAGTTTTATCGCTAACATAATCTTTTTGGATATCAATTATCCCGTTAAAGTCACCTACAATGCCTATATTCCTATGACCTGTTGCAATTATCTTTTCATGCAATTTCTTATAATACTCCCCCTGGTTTTTATTAGGCGCATAAATAACTACCAACAAGATTTGAATATGCCCTTGTTTTATTTCCATCATTAGGGTTCTTCCTTTTGGGTCTGCATAAATTTGATTAGCCTTTATCCCTTCCTTAATATATACTACCACCCCTTTCTTCTTCTTCTCTGCCAGTGCTGTATAGAGTGTCCCTAACTTTTTGTACTCTAAATATTTTTGATCTTGTTTTCGGATATGTACCTCCTGGAGGCATGCTATGTCTGTCTTTTGTTTACTTAGTTTTGTTAATATTTGTCTCCTTTTTACTACTGCATTTAGTCCATTAACGTTTATTGATATTAATTTCAAATCTTCCATTCCGTTGTCTGTCTACCAGATATTAGTCTCTGTTTGCCCTTGTAACTTTTTGGGATCTTGTTTTAATACCTCTTATTTCTTGGATTTCTTTTTCTTCTTTGCTTCTCTCTTCCCGGGCTCCTCCATTAGCTTGGTCTTCTTCTTGGCTTACGGTCTCCATCTCCTCCCTACTATTCTGATCATTTTCATTTCCCATCAACTGGTCAAAGAAGTCCTGTGCCATCACTAAACTGTCAATTTTAACTTTCTTGCCTTGCCATGAAATAAGCATTCCCTCCGGGAGTATCCACCTGAACCAGATCTTTTGTTTATTCAATTGTGCAGCCAGAAAACGATAGTCCTTACGTTGTTCTCGAACCCTTCTAGGAATTTGCTTCAATGTAATGATTTCCCTCTCTTTATAAGTCATTGGTTCTGCTCGGGTGATATTGTACACTATATCCCGGATTTTCTTTCGGGCAAATCTAATATGGACCTCCTTGGGCAGTTTATGGCGTCTAGCATAATTCGTTTGGATTCGATATACTTCATCCAATTCGTTCATAATTTCTTGTTTGTCCCTTTGGAGAGATTCTGCTATAATACCTGCCATTATCTGTTCTAAATCTTCCTCCTTCATTTCTGTCACATTTTGGAATCTTAGGAAAAATGATGCCCGGTCCATCTCTAATTGAATTATTGAGTCTTCGAGGTCCTTGTTAATTGCCGTCATTTTCTGATCTACCAGTTCTAATTTTTTCCCAGTTTGTTCTGTTTTGTCTTCTATTATTTTTATTTTTTGTTCATTCTTCTGAATTGCTTCCTGGATTGAGTTCATTTTGTTATCCAATTTCTGAATGTCGGATTTCATTTCTCCATGGTTGTTAAACATCGTTTCTTGCATTTTTACCATTGTTTCCTGGATCAGTGTCAAGGTGACTTGCATTGTTTGCATGTTTGGGGTTATATTAGTTTTTTCCGTCTTTTGTGACCCCTCTGTCAACCGTTGATTTAATGGGGAAGCTGTTGTTATTGTTGGGTTAGATGCAGTTTTTTTCCCTGCCTTTAAAGTCGTTGTTGTAATACTGGTCATCTCTTTCAATACCCTACTTTGCTCTCCCAGTATTTTATAAATATTTTTCCACACTGTCATCAACCGTTAACTATCTATCTTTTGTTGTTGTTATTATTGTTTTTGTTTTTCCCCTTTTTATCCTTATAGTACTACGTATTAAATGATAATCAATTCCACTAATCCTAGCTATCTCTATTCTTAATCGACTTTAAACAACCTTAGTATATTATTCAGCCTAAATATCAATATCAATAATCTGTGTAAATTAGTCAAGATATCCCAACAAGAACTTTAAATTAAATCGATAAGCAGATCTATATAAGTATGTAAATATTAGTAATCAATTAGTTAGTATATATCTGAATTAGTTAGTATATATCTGAATTTGATTCTAATTCTAATTATCAATTTATATAAAAGTATATTTACAGTTTTCAGTATTTAAACAATTCAAAGTATCAATATAGTTAGTTTTAAATGCTAAATTATAAACACGTGAATATATCCAGATTTATAGATGGCTAGGTACAAATATAAATATATAAATACCGTAACTCTATATAAACTGCATATTATTAGAATTAATCAATAGAGAATGATAAGTGTGCCTTAAATACAAAGTTCAGGCATTTACTTCTAAAGGAGTGTAAATCCTCAAATCTTCTCCCGGTTATAGCCTGGTTATAACTCTCTTTACTCTTCTTAAGTTTTTAGTGCCTCGATTATCTTTATATATTTTCTATTGTCTGTTAAGTTATTATTGTACTTCTCCACTTTTATTCAGCCTCAAATTCTTCTGGTCACTCAGTTCAAAAGTTCTATTGAAGCGGTGGGTTCTCTCTCCGCTTTCTGATTATGGTGCTCGTCCACTCAGACCTCTCTTGCTGTCATGGCGTGCCGTCGTCTGCCCTCACCGCTTCTCTTCTTCTCCTTTCTTTTCTTTTTCTGTCACTCTTGTATACCCGAACTCTCTTCTTCTTCGCTTTCTCCTTTCCCTCAGATTCTGACCGAAATGTCCGCTCTTCTCACCACCACACCACTAGCTCAAACACTTTTGTCCTTCCTCCTCTTCGCCACTTTAGCGGTTAAACATTTTCTGCTGAATCACTTGCTCCTCCCGTCAAGTCGCCGCCCGCTCCACAGCTGGAGATCCCTTTTAGCCAAACAATCAGGACTCACTTTTCCAAGCAGTCATCAGCCTTGCGGTTTTCAGGGTAATCCGCCACTTCAAATGTCACAATCTGCTATGAAAATCTTCTCTTCCCTGTGCTCTCTGGATCATCACAGCCTCGGGTCCGCCATGATGCGATGGCAGACACTTTCACGTTGGTTTGACAGGGGTGTCCTTCTTTGCAACAAGTGATCGCCTTTCACTATGCTGCACTCTGGACTTCCCCTCTAGTCCGCTAAGCCCTCCAGGCTCTTTGCGCCCCGAAGGGTCCCCAAAACGTGAAGTAATCGGGTTCTGGGAACGGGAGCCGTTCACCTTCCCCCGCGCCGCTGAGACGATACCACCGGAAGTCAAAATTAAGGAATTTTCATCATGTCTTCTGACTGCTAGTTGGTGCTCATGGATCCACTCTACTAGTCTGCTGCCTGTTTGTCCTACATAGTGGCTGTAAGGACCCACCTCAATTTACATCTTAAGAAGACAGAACTCTTGGAATGTTTCTTCCAACAGGAATCTTTATTAAGAAAAACTGACTGAAGGCATGCTAGACAGGATCTGAGGAACCCCATTGACCATTCAATGTTTTAAAGTGTTCCCAGGCAGTCCCACCCCACATTCCTTCCGGTCCATTCAAATTGGCAGATGGCTGGGTGTTAAATCCATCGGAATCCCAAACGTTGCAATCTTTCCCCCGCTTTTCCTTGCTGCCGGTAAAAGGAGGCTTCATAGGGAGTGAGATCAAAGGCTGATGGCCGCATTGTTATTGTTAGTACTCCAGAGAGGGAATCCACAGAGGATGTTTCTTTGTAGTTGATAATAGGAATGTCAGTCATAAACACCCATGTTTACTCCCCCCCCCCTTTGTAGTATGACAGAATCCAAAAGACTGTTCCATTTCAGTGAATTTCCTGGACGTATACGTGCAGGGTTGCAATATTCCTTCATCATTTTCTTGGAATAGTACAGCCCCCACTGCCACATCACTTGCATCCGTCTGTATTACGAAGGGTTTGTCCATGTCTGGGTGCCTCAGTACTGGTTCGGCAGAAAAAAGCCTCTTTAATCTCTCAAATGCCGCTTGGCATTCCATTGTCCATTTTAGTGGCTGACTAGGTTTCACTGAGGATTCTCCCTTCATTTTTAGTAAGTTCGTGAGGGGCAGGGCTATCTGGGCAAATGAGGGGATGAATTGGCGGTAAAAGTTTGCAAAACCCAGGAAACTTTGCAATTGCTTTCTTGTGCGAGGTGGTGCCCATTCTAATACTGCCCTGACCTTTTCTGGGTCCATTTCAATGCCCTGTGGGGATATGCGGTAACCTAGGTAGTCTATTCTTTCCTGGTGAAATTCGCATTTTGATAATTTGGCATATAGGTGGGCGGCTTGCAGTTTCTTTAAAACCGCTCTGACTAGGTTGACATGTTCCTCTTTTGATTCGGTGAAGATAAGGATGTCGTCTAAATAAACCAGGACCCCCTTAAATAGGTGCTCCCTTAGTACCTCATTGATTAATTGCATAAATACTGCGGGGGCCCCTTGTAATCCAAAAGGCAAAACTTTGAATTTGTAGCACCCCATTGGGCAATTAAATGCGGTTTTCCATTCATCTCCTTCCCTAATTCTCATGCGGTAATACGCTTCCCTTAGATCTAGTTTAGTAAAAAAAATTCCTTTCAAGAGGTGTGATAATATGTCTTTCATGAGGGGTAGGGGGTATAGGTTGCTTTCACTGATTGCATTAAGAAGCCAGTAGTCTACGCATAAACGTAGAGAGCCATCCTTCTTCTCTCTAAAGAGGACCGGAGCGGCCACCTTAGGTTTGGCTGGTTCAATGAACCCCCTTTCTAGGTTTTTCTTTATAAATCTCTCCATTTCCTCCTTCTCCTTTGGGCTCATGGAGTATAATCTGGGCTTCGAGAGTTTTGCCTGGGCTTGAATTCTATGGCACAGTCCATGGGTCGGTGGGGGGGAAGCTCATCTGCCCTCTCCTCGCTGAAAACTTCAGCCAGATCTCTGTATTCCTCTGGTATTTCTGGTAGCCCCTTTTCTTCACCCATGGATGCTATTTCCGTTTTTAATTTTGGTAGATCCCCTTGGGGTTTTAAGTCTGTAGGGTCCTCTTTCAGGAAATTGATTTCTTTTGTCCTCCAATTTACCCAGGCGTTCCATTTTGTTAACCATTCCAGCCCTAGGATCATCGGGCATTCCATGCCTGGGGTCACTACAAACGTTATGTCTTCCTCATGATTTCCCAGGGATAGGTGGATTGGTAACGTGGCTAGGGTAGCTGGCACCCCCCCCTGCTATGGAGCCATCTAACTGGCCAAATGAGATTGGTTGTTCCAGCCTCCTCACTGGGTTCTCTTCATCAAGTCGATACCTTTCTCTAGGATCCAGTTCGAGTGGTGTGCCCAGCTTCCTTCATCTTCGCTTGTGTGCAGGGATCTCTCCATCTCCTGCTTCCATCCTGGTTGGTTGGCCCACCATCTCAGGGTCACCTTTCTTGATTTCTTTTCCTACTCGCCTTTCTTTCCAATGCCCATTGACCACCGAGGCTTGTGGTTACGCATCTCCACCACCTCTTCTCCTGAGGAATCTGACCCTTCAGATCCGGATATTTGGCAGGTTTCCAGTTGGGGCAATGGCTCCCTCTCCGGGGGGCTTTCCCCCTTCCCTGCTTTGTCGTCTGACATGGTAATTTTTGCAAAGTTCCCCGGCAAGGTTCTTCCTTCCAGGTTGACCAATTTTGCAGATCCTGTCTAATGTAAGGACCCACCTCAATTTACATCTTAAGAAGACAGAACTCTTGGAACGTTTCTTCCAACAGGAATCTTTATTAAGAAAAACTGACTGAAGGCATGCTAGACAGGATCTGAGGAACCCCACTGACCATTCAATGTTTTAAAGTGTTCCCAGGCAGTCCCACCCCACATTCCTTCCGGTCCATTCAAATTGGCAGATGGCTGGGTGTTAAATCCATCGGAATCCCAAACGTTGCAATCTTTCCCCCCCTTTTCCTTGCTGCCGGTAAAAGGAGGCTTCATAGGGAGTGAGATCAAAGGCTGATGGCCGCATTGTTATTGTTAGTACTCCAGAGAGGGAATCCACAGAGGATGTTTCTTTGTAGTTGATAATAGGAATGTCAGTCATAAACACCCATGTTTACTTCCTCCCCCTTTGTAGTATGACAGAATCCAAAAGAGAGTAAGAATTGGGTTTTCTCACAGTAGATAGCTAGAAATAAGATATAATTGGATTCTGACAGTGGCTATAGCAGTCATTACACTGTATGTTGTAGATAAGCCCTGTTTTTTTCTTCTGGGGCTTCTGGGTCTTTTGTAAACCAAAAGACAACATAAGCCTTAAATTCATAATCACATAAGTGTGTCCATGTGTTGCTTGTGTCTGCCCTGGAAAAGACCTGGGAGAGGAGTCAGCTCTTCAAGCCCCTTCGAAACACCAGGAGGGTGGGGGACCATATGGATCTCAGGTGGAACCTCATTCCAAAGGGCAAGTGTTTTTCATAAACATAATGATATTGTGAGTGCAATAAAACAGTGCATAATTTTAATTAAGAATATATAGTTACTAAAATAAACCTAAAAAACATATAACAGCTGGAAAATCATAAAAAGGCTTTCAGCATAATCAGGAAATCGGCTCTGTCACATACCAGGACCCACAACTCTGAGCACAGAAACACAGGTTTTCAAGGCCTGAAGTTAGGTTGGCAGGGTGGGGCCAACCTAACTTCAAGGATGACTTTAGAGGATATTTAGTTTAATCCCCAATTTAATGCAATTAAATTCACCCTCTACAGCAGGGGTGTCAAACTGCCGGCCTGCAGGCTGGTTGCATCATATGGAGGCTGTGGCCATCCCAGCTCTGACAATGCAAAAAAAGTTGCGATACATCACAACACATCATGTGATGCAGCGAGTTTGACACCCGTGCTCTAGTCTACAGCATTCATTTATTCAATTTCTATAGCCGCCCATCAATGACAATTATTTTTAAAAGATAACCATCCAGCCTCTGTTTGAAGATATTCAGTCTGCTTGACGGGGCTGCCTGTTCTGTTTATTATCCTATTTTTTTTTATTGCAATTTAGCTGTTGATGACAAGTAACAGGTGAGAGATCACTTTGCATCACTTTGCAAATAGCAACAATTTTGAGATAATTTGGCCATGTGTGTATCATTATCTGTGTGCCAACTTTATCTTGCATCTAAAACTGTGATGGTACAGCTGGGTTTCTTTTAAATGGAGTAGCAATTGTGAGATGACAAAGTAATGTACCAAGATACCAAATGTTTTAAAAAATAACTACTGTGTTCCATAAAGTTGTCTCTCTTTTTCCTTGAGGGAGTATTTGGCAAACAAAAGTTCTAGACATCAAATCTTACAAAAAATATTTTTCCAGCCATGCTCTGAGTGCTGTCCAATAATTAGAGTTATATATTATCATTTTGCCAATTCTCTTTCCTGAGTTTCCCCATTCCCAGCCCAGAATGTATGGATCCTTCTGTATGGGATGGCCTTCTACCAGTGAGCCAAGAGAACAAGAATTACCATAGATAATGGGAAATATCTTCAGCCATTCCACAGTAAATGTCTTCCTCAGCATGGGAAAATTTAAAACTTGAAAATAAATGATCTATTGTGCATCTGAAATCCTATGAATGTTTAATAATTTCCATACACATACACACACTCTACATGATTCCATAAAGTTTCTTTTGGCTCCACAAACCTTCTGAACTCAGCTGGATGGGGAGAGAAATGAATGTTTGAGCATCTGGATTGAAAACAGAGGCCTATGGAATCCAGCCTTGTGGTTTCCACAGATTGTAGGATTGAGGGAGAGAGAAGTCTGGCTTAAGACATGCTGAGATGGATTTTCAGCTGTGACAATATGAATTCAGTAGCATTGCTTCTTCAGCAACTCACAATATATGACCTCAAAGTACTTTGTAGATTGGGGATTTGCTCCTTAATTTAATTTATTCCTTGAAGATATCCTCTCATGTTTGTTCTTAAGCACACTTTTGCTCTATGACATCTTTGTAGGGTGTTTCTGCCTATTCCTATCTTCCCCCCCCCCAAATAAATCTTCATAAGCCTGTTTCATTGCTCAGATTGGGTTCTTGTTTAGGAATACTTTCTCTTCAACAGATGGAGATACCTGGCTTGGTACTGAAACTTGTGAAAAAAATATTGGAGTGATAGATTGAATGTTAGTTAGCAATGCAATGTAGCTACAAAAATGGCAAACAGCTGCATCTGCTGAAAATTTTAAATCACACAAAGTAATACTCTACTCAACTTTGGTTAGACTCCACACTATGTTGCATACGAGGTACAGTTCTGAACAATTCAATATAAGAACATTTCAGAAAAATTGAAACAGATTCAGAGAAGGTCAGTGAAGATGATAAAAAAAATGAGAAAGTAAGGGAGATTGCACATCACAGACTAAGCTGGATTCCCCACCAAGTTATCCCTGAAGCTGACTTTAAAAATTCCAATCCAAACTGCAATGTGATGGCAATGGATTGGTCAGTACAGGTGCTGACTGGTCACTGCCCATCCCATATATGAAAGGAACAGACTTCACTGCCTGGTGCTGTGGGGATATCTCATTTTAGGGATAACTGAATTCTCTCTACTTTATTTTTCCTTTATATTTACACATATAGATGCTTCATATCTTCTTCCGACATTCTTTCTTGTAACACAGACATTTTTTCATCTATTCCACCATTGTTGCTTTGATGGTACAGTGAGCTGCCTAGTCTCATTTGATGGCAAAATGGGTGGCATATACATTTACTAAGCCAAGCCAAGCAAATTTTCCTTCCTTCCTATGTTTTGCTGTCAGTCCATAAAAACTTCATAGTAAGGATGAACTGATAGTTCAGCTTCACAAAAGTAAAAGAAGACTATCCTAGATAAATACACTGCAATTTAAACATTTAAAGTGGGGGTGGAGAAAAGGGAAGCTTTACAATACTGTGGAAAGCAGGTTGATATTGTAAAAGGGAAGGATGCTACACACTTTTGAGCAGAAACCAAAAGGGACCAACTGGGAGCTGTAAGGATGAATGGAGTGATGAACTTCTAGAGAGGATGGGAAAATCAATTGACTTAACAGTCCATTATTTCAGCAGTCCCCAACTTTTTTGGCACCAGGGGACAGTTTCGTGGAAGACAATTTTTTTCACGGATGGGGAGACGGGGGGGATGGTTTCACATGCTACCCGGATCTTGCACCTACTTGGAAGGATTTAAGACAGCTTAGGATGGAAAGCAGCATTTGTCATGGTTCCGACAGACAGAGACGAACAAAGCAGAGCTCCAAGGCTTGGAAATTCCTCAGAGAACATGTTTATTAGTTACAAAGTATTGGCACATCAAAAGTGAAACCAAGTCTGGAGATACACGCAGTGGTGGGATACAAATATGTGAACAACCGGTTCTCTGTGTGGATGCCGCCCTCCAGAAGTCCATTCTGGACCTGCGCAACAAAAAATTAGCTACCGGTTCTGCCAAAATGATACGAACCAGCTGAATCCCACCACTGGGTACATGTAACAATCCCCCAATGCAAAGTTAAGAAAATCCCTCCCCTAAAGCTATGCAAGCAACTATGTCCCCCAATACATCTTCTTGGTGGGCTTTTTACGCAACGCCCAGCCTACAGTCTTGGGAGCAGCCGATGACCTTGGTTCCCACGGGACAAAAGATTATTTTGACTAGCGAAGCACCTGGCAACCCTCCTCCCTCCATTCTATGTGGCAGCC
Source organism: Azemiops feae (assembly GCA_023970755.1). NCBI lineage: Eukaryota > Metazoa > Chordata > Lepidosauria > Squamata > Viperidae > Azemiops > Azemiops feae. Next base: position 239,029 of record JALGBA010003683.1, read on the forward strand.
GAAAACGAGTAGGAATAATGGCTGCAGCCATGCTTATTTGTAGAGTTGACAGCATTTTTGAAGTGGAGCTTCAAAAAAAACAGATGAGGGTTTATTTGTGGCAGGATGGGAAGATATGTAGTGCTGTAGGTTCCTTCCCCAAACATCTACTTATTACCTTTCCAATATATGTGTACATTTAGAACAAATCCTGACTGAGATAATTCTAAAAATTGCTAAGGCAATTGTAATAGTCCAGCGTGGCTTGAAGGCTAGGTGGGTATGTATGGGCCATCCATACAAGATCATATTAATAGCAACAATATCCCAGAAGTAGTCTTCTCTGTGTTACCTTCATTATCTTTAGGAACCAGAAAATAAATGCTACATGTTGATAGCTGTTAGCCCTGTTAATCAGGGTGTGCAAGTATGACGTGCAAATTTTAGGGTGAGAAGTACTCTTTTACCTATTATTCAGGAAAACAATTGGGCCAGTGCTACTTGTATTTGGTTTCTCCTATCCCACAACAGCTCACTGGATATTTATATCATGTATCATGTTGGCAATGCCTTGTTGTGAGTGTCCATTTGGTTTTCTTGAGAGAATAATGGAATGGATTGCTGTTTTCTTTAGCAGTGGATTACATTTAGTCTGACCCCTCATCTATGACTTGTCAGTCCTGGATAACCCTTGTGTGAGTGTACACTCTCAACTGTCTAGGTCAGACATGTCAAACTCGCGTGTCATGTGACGTCACGAGATGTATCGGGACGGTTTTGCCATTGCCGGCAATGGTGTGGATGTGGCTTCCGGATGTTGCGTCCGGCCCGCGGGCCGGCAGTTTAACACCCCTGGTCTAGGTCCTAGACAGCTTAGGATGCCTAGGCCCCTTTATAAGTTAACAATTTATGAAGAGGGATATTATAAGCATTCCTTAGATATCTGAAAATATGTTATTAAAATCGGTCAAGATATAGTCAGTCTTGTTTCAATATGCAAGACAATGAATAATAAGTTTTAAATTATAAGATGGCATAGCCCATTGAACACTAAATAAATTTCCTAAAAGATGAGTATTAGATACATTATCCAAGTGAAATTACTAAATTAAATTATCTGTTACATAATAAATACATAGCATTATAGGTAGTCCTCAACTTATGGCAGCAATTGGGGCCAGAATTTCCATTGCTAAATGATGTGGTCAAAATACGTGCCACATTGTTTATCAACAGCAATCCCTGCAGGCCTGGTTAACTGAATCCTATGGTTCCTAAGCAATTGGGAAGTCAGCAAGATGTTACAAGTCCCAGACCAGCAGGGGGGAAATGAAGGGGTGGGCGAAGTTGTGGGAGAGAGTTGGACAGGGTACATGAGAGGTGTGGTGTGGCTCGTGGAGGGTGCAAAAGGCTGCAAGGGGAGCACAAGAAGTGCTGTGCAGGTTGAAGAAGGCAAGGAGGGTGCACAAGGGTGTAAGGGGCTGTGCAAAAGGCACAGGTGGAGGATATACAGGGTTGCACAATTGTGCTAGAGGTGCAAAAGAGGAGTTACATGTGTCAGGTGGGGTAATGAGAGTGCACAAGAGGTGCAGTGCAAATGGGGGAGGTAGTGAGGGGGTGGAGGAGAGTCAGGGAGAGTGCAAGAAGGTGCATGAGAAGCAACTGTTATTTCTGCCTTATTGCTGTTGTATTATGCGTCTACAAGGAAGTTCTTTCCTCCTGGCAAATGTTTTAGGGTGAAGTTAAACTGGTGGAAATGCTGAGACCACCTTGCTTGTTTAGGTGTCAGTTTTCTGGGTATTTTTAGGGCTTCAAGGTTCTTGTGGTCAGTCCATACCTGGAAGGGGATTTTGTTCCCTTCCAGAAAATGCCACCAGGTTAGGAGGGCCCATCAGATGGCATAAGCCTCCTTCTCCCAAACTGTCCATCTTTACTCTGTCTCTGTGAGTTTCCTTGAAGTGTATGCGCTGCAGTTTCCCATCATCGTTCTCCTGCATTAGCACTGCCCCCATGGCCACATCACTAGCATCAGCTTGGATCATGAACGGTTTATTAGTATTGGGTGTCTTAAGAATGGTTCCGTGGAAAATAACCTTTTCAGCCTTTCAAATGTGATTTGACACTGTACTGTCCATTTTAAAGATTGGCTGGGCTTCGGCTTCCCCAGGATCTCCCCCCACATCACTGCCTTCTGGCACAATCGATTTCTGCTTCCTCGGCTAAGATATACCAATCTTAGAGCCGGTCAGGGTCTCCGCGAGAGATGCAAGCATAATACATGTCATTGTTTAGGCTGTCTTTGAAATGACCTACCAGGATATCCTCTGGTCACTTCAGCTTGCTGGCTAGGGCTCGGAATTCCTGTGTGTATTCAGCTACGGGCCGTCGCCCTTGTCTGACAGTCTTTATGCGCTCCTGGGCTTTCCAGTCGGCCAAAGGGTCTTCAAACCGTCTCCGGAGAGTTGCCATGAATTGGTTGAAATTTTGCAACTCTGGTGCATCGGCGTCATAGAGATCTACCACCCATTCAGCAGCATCGCCATCTACGGCTGTCTGTACAATCCTTATTCGGCCGCAGTCGCTGGGTATTTCTCGGCCATATTCTTCCATGTAGTTTAAGACTTGAGTCAAGAAAAACCCCAACTGACATGGCTCTCCGCTATACCTCTGCTATACCCTAGTGGAGGGAACTTCTTTATATATATATATATATATATATATATATATTATTAGTTTTATAGGATTAGGAATAGGGTGGGGTCGGGGTTAGGGTTGGGGTTAGGATTAGGATTTTTTAAAATAACATTCTTAATATTTAGCAAACAGCATATTGTCTGGGTTCATGTATTTAAAAAACAATGAATAATAATTAATTATCATAAACAATATGTTAATTAATCGCTCAATAGTCTTCTTCTTACTAGTATATATTCACGGTGGGGATGTCCATCTCAAGCAGCCAGAAGCAGAGCACCTCAGCTGGCTAAGGTGAAACAGATCCCAATTGGGGTGAAGTTCGATCAAGATCCAAAGCAACTGGGTGACTTCCTGACACAAGTGTTCACCTACATGCAAATCTATGGGAGAACATTGCCTACTAATGTCGAGAAAGTTCGAGTGGTCACTCTAGAATGGGAAGCAGCTGACTGGATGATGACCTGTATAATTGCAACGCACTGTCAAATATCCTCCACTCACCCCTGGCAAGAATGACAAAGAGTCGTCTGGTTCACAGGTGGCTGTTGGTTTACTTCAGGAATCTCTGGCATGCAGTTACAAAGATACTCTGCTATCAAAGTCCGCGCTGGGAGCAACTGCCTCCCAGCGCTTTTTATGCATACAAGGTAATCAACCCCGCCCCCCACCCGCCAAACCAGCATCCGGCCGCGTGAGTTGAAAAGGGTGACTGCCACACCCAGAGGCTTTTCTGCGTGTGCGCATCCACGTCCCCACCCGCGTCGGCAGCCTCCACGTCCAGCCGCTCCTCAGCCCTGGGGCCGTCCATCCGGCGGCCCGTCTTCTGCTGTCCGGCGACCTATCAGCTGCTCGGCGGCCGAACGCGCCGCCAGAAAGTCGAACAGGCTTGGGCCTGGCTCATCAGCTGGTCGGCAGCCTCAACACGCCACCTGGAATGCAAACAGGAATGCGCCCAGTTCGCCAGCTGGCTGTCGGCCCAAAGACGCCGCCAAGGTTCATCAGCTGCTCGGTGGCCCCATCTGCTCGGCAGCTTGTGGTGCTGGCTATCGCCATCCTCCTCCACCCTGCACGCCTTCCTTGCCCTCCCCCACCTGTTCATGTCAAGCCTGGAGGGCTGGACAGGCGGCCCCTCTACCAGGGCTCCTCCTGGAAGACAAGGAGAGACATAGCATTAGATGGGTGCCATGGTGACTGGCACAGTGGAACACCCCCCCCCTCGGTTTACGAGGGTATCTGTGATGGTACTGCTGCAACAGTCGGGGGGCCTCGATGTCAGCTACCCCCACCCAGGAGGCCTCCGATATTGGGTAGCCCTTCCACTGCACTAAGTATTGTACCCGACCCCGGTGAACACAGGAGTCGAGTATCTCCTGAACCTCATAGTGCTCCCCCCCAACAGGCCTTGGTGGTTGTTTTACGTGCCGAAACGAGGTCCCCACCACCGGTTTCAGCAGGCTGCTGTGAAAAACCGGGTGCACTCTGCCCAGAAGGTGAGGAAGATGCAGGCGGACTGTCACCGGGTTGATGACCTGTGTCACCCGGAAGGGACCTAGTTTCAACCGTAGGTACTTGGTCAATAAGTACACCATGTCCCCTACCTGGAACGGTTTTTGGGGTGCCCGTTTTTTATCAGCTTGTACCTTCGCCACCTCCACTATCCATCGAGGCACCCCGTGTAGACGGTACACGTGTGCTATGAACAGTTTGGCCAACCGTCGGGCGGACGGCAAGCCCTTGCACGGGATGAAATGGGCCTGCTTTGAGAACAGGTCTATTATCATCCATATCACTGTGCAGCCATGGCTCTCCGGCAGCTCCACAACAAAATCCATCGTTATCTCTTCCCAGGGCCGGTTAGGGTTGGCTACCTGCTGCAACAACCCGGGTGGTTTTCCCACGCGGGGTTTTGTGGTGGCACAAACGGGGCATTCCCATACATATGTTTCCACATCCGCCTTCATCCCTGGCCACCAGAACTGGCGTTTGAGCAGATGCAATGTTTTGAGGGAACCAAAGTGACCTGCCTGCCCAACGTCATGGCCCCGGTGAAGCACCTTCGCCCGTATTTTCTCTGGGACGTAGATCTTGTCACCCTTCCATGCCACCCTACCCTGTTAACAAGGCCAGATATCCCAACAACCAGGGGTCGCTCTTATTTGCGCTCTGCAACTCCTGCATTAGAGTCTCTGTGGGTTTGAGTGCGACCACTTGTTCGTTTGGTTGGCGTAGGGGGGTTATCATGGCCTGTACCACCTCCTCCCTTTTGCTGTTGTACTGCGGCATCCGGGATAAGGCATCTGCCAGGATGTTGTTCCCACCAGGCACGTATTTCAGATGGAAACGGAACCTCTGGAAGTACTGTGCCCACTGTACATGTTTAGGAGCAAGGCGGCGAGGCGTCTGCAGGGCTTCGAGGTTTTTGTGATCTGTCCACACCTCGAACGGGTCCTTAGCCCCCTCCAGGAAATGTTGCCACATGGCCAATGCCCACCGCACAGTGAACGCCTCCTTCTCCCAGACCGCCCACGCTCGCTCAGTTTCAGTTAACTTCCACGAGGTAAACGCACATGGCTGTAGGACCCCTTGGTCATTCTCCTGGAGTAGAACCGCCCCCACCGCCACATCGCTGGCATCTGCCTGGACGATGAACTGTTTTTCTGTGTCTGGATGTCGCAACACCAGCTCCCTCGAAAAGAGGGCTTTCAGGTTCTCAAACGCCCTCTGGCATGCGAGTGACCATGGCAACCGTTGGCTGGGTCATGGTTTACTCGCTGTGTGTTTAGTCCGGAGTAGGTCCGTTAATGGCAGGGCAACCGTAGCGAACGAGGGGATGAATTGCCGGTAGAAATTGGCAAACCCTAGAAAGCTTTGTAACTGGCGGCGTGTTTGTGGTGCCTGCCATTCGAGCACTGCCTGGAGCTTGGCTGGGTCCATCTCCACTCCCTCCCCCGAGATCCGATACCCGAGGTTGTCTAGCCGGGTCTGATGAAACTTGCACTTAGACAATTTCACGTATAACTGCGCTTGCAGGAGTTTGTCGAGCACCTGTCGCACAAGCCTGATGTGGTCTGTTTTGTTAGTGGAGTATATCAGGATGTCATCCAGGTAAACAAGGACCCCCTGATACAGATGCTCATGAAGCACTTCATTAATCAGCTGCATGAACACAGCAGGGGCCCCTTGCAACCTGAACGGCATCACCCGGAATTGATAGCTCCCTACAGGCCTATTGAACGCAGTCTTCCACTCATCCCCCTTCCTCACCCGGTCTCTGTAATAGGCCTCCCGTAGGTCCAGTTTGGTGAATATCCTCCCTTTTGCTAGGTGGGCTAACAAGTTTTTCATGAGCGGCAGGGGGTATAAATTCTCCACACACACTCCATTTAGCCCTCTAAAGTCCACGCATAACCGTAGGGTACCATCCTTCTTTTCCTTAAACAGCACCGGGGCTGCAACCCACGACCGGGCGGGTTGGATGAAACCCCTTGCTAGGTTTTTGTCAATATACTGCCTTAATTCAGCCATTTCCATGGGGGTCATGGCATACATCCGGGGTTTTCGGAGCCTGGCACCCGGTACGATATCGATGGCACAATCGGTCGAGCGATGGGGGGAGGGGTTAATACGTCGCTCTCCCGTTCGCTGAACACTTCAGCAAGGCCGGCATATTCTGATGGGAAGGGGACTTGCTCCCCCACATTCCTTTTGTGGGTTTCCCTGCCTGCTTGGACCTGCTCGTGTGGAGGTGGCCGGGGCCAACGTCTATTTGGATCTTTCGGTATCCCCCCTCCCACCAGATCGTAGGACCCCACTTGTCCAGCCATGCTAGGCCTAATATGATGGCCTCCGTCATTGACGGGATGACTATGAAACGGATGACCTCCCAGTGATCCCCCATCTCCATCCGTACAGGTTCGGTGATGCATGTAGCAGGAGCCCCCCCTAACAGGAAACCATCAACCTGCTCGAACTGCACAGGTTTCACCAGGGTCCTCACTTTGATCCCCATTTGATTCACCACGGGCCCGCTAATTAGGCACCGGGTGCACCCGGAATCTATGAGGGCATCATACTTCCCCCGGTTCCCTGATTGCGGACTGACCAATGCGATAGGGATGGTGAATGGGTGGATGGGCTCACTCACCATTGGGTCTTCCGTGTCCTCTGCATCGTCATCGTACACGACCACTTGGTGGCCCGTCACAGCGGCGTCCTCTCCGGTCTTCGGGCGCTGTCCGTGGGGAACAGACCCCTCTCTCTGGGGTTTTCCTGGGGGTGGTCTTCCCGGTCGAGTCTGACTGGCCTTGGGACACCTGAACCGGACATTCCGCTGCGCCATGCCCTGGCTGATTGCAACGGAAACACCGAAATGCTGGACGAGGCATTGCTGCGGTAGGCCTTGGCTCTGGTCCCGGTCCCCTTGGTCTCTCTGGGGATTTGCGTGGCCCTACCGACCCATTGCTCCTATCTCCAGGTCCAGCACCACACGGAACCACTCTTGCAGCTTGCATGGAACCCCGCGGTATACACAGGCCTGACGTAACTCTCGGCCCAGACCCGCCCGGAACTGGTGAACCAACAAGCGTTCCGGCCATGTTCGCAGCTTGCCGGCCACCCGTCGGAACTCTCGGACGTAGTCAACTGCGGGCCGGCCTCGCTGTTTGAGCACCAGCAGCTCCCCCTCTGCACGCTGGATCCTGGACACGTCCTCGAAGCAGGCCCGCAAAGCACCCAAAAACAACCCCACATCCGCCAGCTCCCGAGCGTGGTCGCTGTGCAGATCGGCCACCCAGTCCACTGCCTCCCCATGCAGGGCCACCACGATGGCTCCCACCATTGCCCACTGGGACGGGTAAAGGTGGGCATAGCGATCTAGGTGACTGATAGCCCGACTGAGGAATAACGCCAGCCAATCCGGGTTTCCATCAAAGGTTGTCTGTAGGGGTGGAGGACCCCAGGCTGGTCCCTGAGGCCAGGGACCCATCCCCCACCCTGGACCATGCACGGGGTCTCCCATGGCCCCAGGAGCAGGTGCCACGGTGTCTGTGCCCCTCCGAACCTGGGTCCCCACCCCCAGATCAGGCCTCCTGGTGGCCACCACCGGGGCTGACAGCGAGCCACCTGCCCATACAGCATGCGGCCTCTCCGCTGGACGATGCATGCTCTGGGTTGGGGCCCTCACCCATTGCGAGTCTCCTCCATGACTGGCGTCCAACTTTAACTTCGGACTAGTCAACCGGAACCGGCTTGTCCCCGATGCCAGCGATGGTGGACCGGCCCATGACCATGCATCCGTCTCTGGGGTCTGGTCCCACCTTGACCATGAAGGGGGCTCCTGGAAGCCATCTTCTCCTAAATGCTCCCTTAATATGTCCATTGTCGCCTGACCAGGTGCCGTGGAGTAACTCCAGTCCTCCTCATCATTGTCAGTGACCCGTCTCTCTTGCCACTGAGACAGTGACTGGCCCAAAGCTCCTGGAGTGCGTGGCTGGCCGGTTGCTGGGCCGGTGGTGGCCGAACTATGCCACCACTCCCCAGAGGACCCTTCCCCCTCTGGGGCAGACCCCTGGACATCCAAGGCATCACCTGGGTGCTCCGCTGGCCACCTTGGGACGCACTGCTGGCTGGTCAGCGTCCTGAGGGACTGGCTCCACCCCCCCAGCTGCAGCTCCCTCTGGCTCCTCCCCTGCAAGACTCGTCACCTGAGTGCCCTCAGCCATCGCCCCGACAACACAGGCCATGGATACAAACACAGGAAAGAGGGATAACAGAGTTAAAGGAGCACGGACTTCCTGTCAAAGATTCTCCACTCACCCCTGGCAAGAATGACAGAGCCGTCTGGTTCACAGGTGGCTGTTGATTTACTTCAGGAATCTCTGGCATGCAGTTACAAAGATACTCTGCTATCAAAGTCCGCACTGGGAGCAACAGCCTCCCAGCGCTTTTTATGCATACAAGGTAATCAACCCCGCCCCCCACCTGCCAAACCAGCATCCGGCCGCGTGAGTTGAAAAGGGCGACTGCCACACCCAGAGGCTTTTCCGCGTGTGCGCATCTGCATCCCCACCCGCGTCGGCAGCCTCCGCGTCCAGCCGCTCCTCAGCCCTGGGGCCGTCCATCCGGCAGCCCATCTTCTGCCGTCCAGCGACCTATCAGCTGCTCGGCAGCCGAACGCACCGCCAGAAAGTCGAACAGGCTTGGGCCCGGTTCATCAGCTGGTCGGCGGCCTCAACACGCCACCTGGAATGCAAACAGGCACGCGCCCAGTTCGCCAGCTGGCCGTCGGCCCGAAGACACCGCCAAGGTTCATCAGCTGCTCGGTGGCCCCATCTGCTCAGCGGCTTGCGGTGCTGGCTATCGCTGTCCTCCACCCTGCTCACCTTCCTTGCCCTCCCCCACCTGTTCATGTCGAGCCCAGAGGGCTCGACAAACACCCGAATTGAGAAATTTCAACCGCTTTATGGCCGTTCTTCACAGACGCTTTGAAGACCAGCTTGCTGATAAGAAAGCCCAGGAGCAGATTAAAACAGCGAAGCAAGGGAGAAGACCAGTCGCTGAGTATACCAAGGAGTTCAGAGAGTTGGCCAGTTGCCTGTGCTGGCCAAAGGATATCCTGGTAAGCTGTTTCCAGGGTGGACTCAACAAAGAGCTGTACAATGCCTGCATAGCCCATGGAGCTCCAGGGCAGCTGTACAACTGGTGCCTGCTAGCTGAGGAAGTGGAGATCGATCAATGCAAGCATCAGCACTGCCCCATGAGATCAAGCTTCAGACTGAGAAGCGGGGGGAGAGCACCCGATCTTCACCTGTCCCGCTTTGCAGCACTGCCTGCTTCAAATGTGGCAAGGAAGGACATCGAGCCGTGGATTGCCTCAGCAAGATACCTGCCAAGATAGGAGATTGTCTGCCAGCCAAGAGACCTCTGAGAACCCCATCACGCCCAAGGGAGACTGCTATGAGGTCCGAGGAAACCATAGAGCTCCCCTGGGATTGCAATTGAGAAGGTCGAGCTCCAGGTACATGCCACAATGATCCAGGAGTGGCCGAAGACATCTACAAGGATGATCCTTTGGTGAGTGTACCAATAGACCCCATTACAGTGCCCCTACAGGACAGTACCAGGCACTGGGAGGACAGTAAAATTAGCAGCCTTACTGGACTCGGGGTGCACACATTGTATGATTAGCCCAGAGCTAGTGGGGAAAATGGGAATTCCCCTCAGGAGACTAAAAAACCCAATCACTTTTTGCCAACTGGATGGTTCAGTTGCAGGGGGGGGGGGATGCCTGCCAGTTTTGTTACCAAACCATTACACATTAACCAGGGTGGCCACATAGAGACTTTAGCATTTATTGTGGCTCTGGATATGGAGTGACTGTTAGTTTTGGGGCTAGCTTGGTTAAAGAAATGGAACCCCATGATCAACTGGAGGGAAGGACAGTTGAGATTGCCACAGGGGGGAGCCCCACCCATCCCTAAAGAAACCGGCGGGAGATGTGGATTACATCGTGATTTTGCCTCCATTCTCAGTGAGTCAGACTTGCAAAGCCTTCCAATGGAATACAGAGATTTGGCTGAAGTATTCAGTGAGCAGAGGGCAGACGAACTTCCCCCTCACTGACCCACAGACTGTGCTATTGAGATCATTCCAGGGATGAAGTTACCAAAGCCAAAAATGTTGCTGTGGGAGCAGGGTTATTACAGAGAAATAAAGATGGACAATTACAACCCTGTGCTTACACCTCAAGAAAGCTCTCAGAAACTGAGCAAAGGTGGGCAGCTTGGGAGAAAGAAGCCTATGCCGTATGGTGGGCTTTACTGACGTGGAGGCATTTCCTGGAAGGTAATAAAATACCATTCCAGGTGTGGATTGATCACAAGAACCTCGAGGCTATGAAAACTCCCAGAAAACTCTCCCCGAAGCAAGCACGGTGGTCCCAGCATTTCCATCGTTTTAATTTTACCACTCACTACTTCCCAGGGGAATAAAACTTTTTAGCTTATGCATTATCCAGACTTCCACAATACAACAGCAAGAAAGCAGAAGTGGCCAAGCCATTTCTACAACCTCACCAATTAGCGGCCCCTGTAATCACCAGGGCCCAATCTAAACCAGTAGGTTCAGTTGAAAAAACTCTATTACAGGAATTTAAAACAGCCTTAGAAACTGATGAATGGTATCACAACCATAATAACCTGTGTGCATTAAAAGATGGTTTGGCATGGATTGGGGGGAAACTTTATGTCCCAGCAGCATGCAAGCAGGTCATAATTCAAAAACCGCTGGACATTTTGGTTTTGTAAAAATCTTGCATCTTATTAAGAGACAAATCTGGTGACCTGCATTAAAAAAGGACATAGAAAGCTCTGTGGCTAGCTGCCCCACTTGTGCTGCAGCTAAAATATGGGTTACTGCAGCTGGTAGCCAGTCCGTCAGCACCCTGGAGAGAAATCTCTATGGATTTCATTGTGGAACTACCTGAAAGTGCTGGCAATACTGTAATTTGGGTCGTAACAGATTTGTTCTCCAGACAAATTCACTTCATTCCATGCCCTAAGATTCCTACTGCAAAAACCCTAGCAAAACTTTTTGTGCAGAACATATATCGATTTCATGGGGCACCACATCGCATAATTTCAGACCGGGGAGTACAGTTCACTTCGAAGTTCTTGAAAGCTTTTCTGGACCTAATGGGTTCTAGTCAAGGGTTATCATCTTCCCACCATCCCCAGACAAATGGGGGGACAGAGAGACTTAACTCAGTTCTAGAACAATATTGGAGATGCTTTATTAATTATCAACAGGACAACTGGACTTACCTGCTACCATTTGCTGAAGTTGCTTACAATAACGCTGTACATTCAAGTACTGGGTTTACCCCATTCCAAGTAGCTAATGGTCAAACCTTCGTTGCCATGCCTGAACTCCCTATTAAGGAACCTGAAATCCCCTCCCTGCAGGAGTCGATCAAACAACTGCAAAGTACCTGGCCAGTAGTTAGGAAAGCCCTGGATGAAGCCAGGGAAGCCTACAAGGCTCAAGCTGACAAATATAGGGTGCAGTAGAAACCATATCAAGTAGGAGATCGAGTATTCCTTTCCACAAAGTATCTGCAGTCGTTGCAGCCCTCCAAGAAGTTAGGACCTAAATTTGTTGGACCTTTTCCAGTGAAACATATTATCAATCCTGTGACTGTTGAGCTTGATTTACCTAAGAATCTCTGGAAAATCCACCCTGTTTTCCATTGCAGTTTGCTCAAGCCAGAAGTTACATCCAATCTCAGACCTCCTGCACATTCCCATCATGGTTGAGGGTGAACAACATTTCACTTCCAAATAGAGATCAAGTTTTCAGTGAGTGAGAGGATGGCATATTTTCTATTTTCAAACCAGAACCCTATTAATACAAAATGAGTTGCCAAATTCTTATTGACAGCTATTGTCATAAGAAAACTTAAGGTGTCCTAATCTTGGAACAACATCTTGAGGGAGTCCTTTTTATTATTCCTTTGTCTTAATATTCTTTTTATTTTGTCTATTTTGTTTTGCTTTGCTTTGTTCCATTCTATTATTTACTTCTTATGCAAGTATATTTTAACTGGCAGGCCTGTATTATGATTTTATTACTGTTATTGTATTTGAGTCACTTTTATGTGTTCTTTTAGTGTTGTAGCTACTTCACAATTAATTGACCATGAATAAATACAATTACAATTTATTAAATATCAGCAAATATCCAAAATAGTTAATTGACAAAACAGGACAAGGCAGGCAAAGCAGCAAGACAAGAACACAGGCAACAATTTGCATTATCAATATATCTATATCAAAAGAGTAATTAACTAGTAGTTAAGGCACCAGGCTAGAAAGTGAGAAAGTGAGTTCCTGCTTAACCAGGAATTCTGGCTGGGAGATCTTGGGTCTGTCACTCTCTCTCATACCAACTCACTCACAGAGTTGTGGGGAAAATAGGAAAAGGCAGGAGTATAAGGTATGTTTACCACTGCGTTATTTATGCAAAATAATAATGGTGGGTTAAAAAACTATGAAAAAAAATCTAAAAGGCACAGAACTTTCTAGACCAGGGGTGTCAAACTGCTGGCCCGTGGGCTGGATGCATCATAGCAAAACCGTGCCCACCCCATTGCCGGCAATGGCAAAAAAGTCACGATAAGTCGTGACACATCACGTGATGTTGCGAGTTTGACACCCCTGTTCTAGACCCACCAACCACTTTGTGTTGATATCACACATAGTAAAGCAAAAATTGGAGACTTGATTGCTAACTTGGCTCATAATAAACTCAGCCAATATGCATGAATATTCACCAAGTTATCTTTGGAAGATTTCTGAATATTCATTCAAATTTATTTACGTGAAGTATCAATGCAATTAGAAGCAGCATACTGGTTGGAATCCCCTCTAATTTCAGAATATGCTGATCTAGCTTTGAGTAAGATCTTCTCTATATTTCTGTGCAACTGTCTTTGGAATTGGGATAATCTCTAATGTTAGAAATTTACTATGCAGTCTAGTAGTTTCTGTTACACTTGTTATCAGACATGAAAGAGTTTAAGGGATATTCTTTTTCACATAGCAAAGATTATTGCTTTGAAACTCATGATAATTTTTTTAATATTTTAAATAATTTTTATCAGTATTACCTAAATTTATCCCTGAGACTTTAAAAAAAAGTCTTGGAGTATACTTTTTACCTTTTTTAGTTACCTTACATAGGTTATTTGGGCTACTTGGAGCTGATTGTAAAACCCAAATATCAGGGGAATAGAAAAACAAAATAGAAAACATCCTGACTTTTTCTAAAATAAATAAATAACCAGGGATGACTGGTTAACTCAAGAAAAGAAAACATGTAATTTTTTTAAAAAAAAATCTTCCAGATTTCAAAGTAGTAACCTTTGCTATGCAAGTGAAAAAAAAATCCATTCTAGTCAGTGGTGGGATTCAGCCAGTTTGCACCAGTTCGGCAGAACTGGTAATTAATTTTTTGTTGCCCAGGCCCAGAACGGACTTCCAGAAGCGGCATCCACACAGAGAACCAGTTGTTCACATATTTGAATCCCACCACTGATTCTAGTATTTCAATTCTACCTTCTATACTGGTCTATGACCACAATAAATGTTTGGTCTGATTTGGCAAAGGGAGTTAAAGAATGTATTAAATTGCTTTGTAGAAAGAAGGATTTTTTAAAAGCAGTGTTATGCTTGCCTATATTTACATTTTGATGCTTTAACATTTATATATACAAATTTAATTTAGCATTGGGTGTGTATATGCAAGAAAGTAGAGCAGCGGTAGAAATGTCCAAGCAAGGATGTGGTAGCCTTCATTCTGGATTGAATACCTTGCAAACTGTTGCCAAAATATCTTGGTTGGGAAAGGATTTTCTTAAGCCAGCTTACTGTCAAACCAGCATAATCACAGGCCAAGAGCAACTTAATAGTAACTGCAAATATGCCGAAATATACATCTGGCAATTTGGAGGTTAAGTTGTTTAATGAATCCTTTGTGAGCACACACACACACACGTTACATTAGTACAAGATATTTTACATTTATAAGGTGCATACCAGTACCTTAGTCCTTATGGCTAGTTTACCTGAGAAATTGCTACCTACCATTAAGTTCTTATATAATGCATGGATCTGCATGTAACCCTCTTAGAAATTGTGTACACCAAACAAATCTTGAAATTGTGCTGCAGCTGTGCAATTCTGGAAAATAAAAAATAAAAAAGGAACTATACTAAGGAGTCCCCAGCAAGTGCACCCGAGCATCTTTTTTTTTTATCCCAAGTGCTGCATACACACAGCCTTCAAATGCTCAAATAAGAGTTGCTAGAATCAAAGTTAAAAAAGAATGCTCTTAAACAAGTTTCAGCTTTTCTTTACAATGTATGTCTTAATATGTATACATAGATATACATATACACATGGCAATAAATAAACAAATCAGTATATCTGCTTCCTTTTTTAAAAAAAGGCAGTGAAAATTGATTCTGATGTAATTAATGTGATTTGTGTCCCTTCAAACCCCTTGTAGCCAGAGAGTCCATATTTATTATTTTTTTCCCTTCAGACTCTTTTGTAACAGCTGGATTATGTTATCAAAGTGTTAGAACATCTGCAGAAATAACCCTTTCAGTCACTTGTTTGAGGATCATGCAGTCAGTCATAGGCAGGATGTCAGGAGTCCTGCTGTGCAGCAAAACTGAAAAGGGGTGGGTTGCATCAATGCATTGTTTTCTCTAGGAAAAACATATGATTTGCTCCAGCGTTCAAGCATGATTAATTTGTCTGTTGATTTGCAATTTAATTATAATGTAATAAATATTCAGTTGTTGAGTGACAGCAGTGAATATTATAAAGGCTTTTATTTTGGAGTCCATTATATTCCATCACATGGCATCACTTTTGTAGGAATTTATTGCTTTTGTTCGTCCTAGCAGTAAAAATAGGGTTGACACATGTAATGTTATAAAGTCCTATAAATGTTGCCCTATACACTTCCTCTTATAAACTTAACCCTGAAATAATAGAAGAATAGAAAGCTGCATTTCTAGCAAGAAAAATTTTCACCATAATCACCAGCAGGAAGCAAATAGGACCTTGGTCCACTGATTTGCATCTATTTCAGTGGTCCTTTGGCACAATATCATTGGAATACAGTACAAAAACAGACTTAAATATTGGATGATATTTCAAAGAACCAAAAATATCTATGGATCAAAGTTCCTAAAATAAAGATAATTTCAATCACAAATAGTTCCAGAAACTGAAATTAGACACTTGTCATGCAAAACATGAAACCAAAGTATAAAAATATAGATGATTTCCCTAAAAGAGATTTCCAAAACTGGAGCTTTCAAAGTTGGCCAAAGTCTAACATGAAATAAATCCTAATTTGTTGGAAGATAAATACAAAACAATAATCAACAAAATGCTTCCGTAGCTTTCCCTTTTCAGAAATGTTAGTGCTTGAGTGATATATCTTATTTCAGCTTATAAAAAATCCAAGAGTAGAGTCAGATTATCTTGGGAAGTGACTGGAAATGAACACCATGACAGGGTCATGCTGCTACTACACATTACTTCTGGAGAAGGGGACAGGGGAGGCAGTTGTTGTGTCTTGATCTTTCCCCTTATAACTTAGAAGAAGTCATAACAGCAAAAGTAATACAGGGCAGCACTGAAACAACCAATGAATTAACCCTTTGACAAGAAGAATTAAAAAAGAAAATCATGGTGTATGCAAGAATTATAAGTAGTGCCAAAATTGAAAGCAGTATCCCAAAAAGACTGTTATCTATAAAGAAGGATGTGAATAAGGATATTGCAAAGATTAATATAACATCTATCAAACAGACCAATCAACTTGCCTACAGTACAGCAGTGGTAGTTTCTGAAGAACTGAGTGTCAAAATTAGAAAACCAAAAGCAAAATCTTATTCAATCCCAAAGTGGAAGATAAGACGAGGGGCCAAGATAAAGAAATTAAGATTGGATGGAAGTAATTTAAAGAACATGAAAGAATAAAAATGGAAGAATGTAACATCAGGACAAGCCTAATAAAAAAATATTGGCTTACCACCAGAAAAATTGAGGAAGGAAACTGAATTTATTAAACAAATTTATATAATTATCCAATGGACACGTAATGACTGCAGACTGGGTACAACATTAAAAAGTAGAACAGAAAGAAAATAAAATATTACAAGCAATCAATTTCTGACTGATAAAATGGTTCTAAAACATTGCAAAAACAGAAAACAATTTACATATGGTCTGGATTGATTATAAAAATCCGTAATGGGAGTTAGCTCCAACAAAATGCTGTCCCAGACCATCTTTTTCTATACAGACATGGTGGTGTCCAGTAAATTCTAAATATGATTTTTTGTTGTACGAGGGCAATTCGGAAATAAACCTCCGTTTGGTTATCAATGACAGACACTCGCAGATACAGAACTTTTATTATACACATTAGAAAACTACAACATTACATTACTTTCCCACATAATTGCCATTCAAATTGAGGCACTTGTCATAACATCTTACAAGATTTGAAATTCCTTAGTAGTAGTTGCTCTGCACCAAATCTGGGCTATGGGTGTGTGTGTGATAAAAAACATCCTAATGGAACTGCTTCAAAAGTTCTTGGGTGCATCTAGCGGTGTGCGGAAGTGGTGCCATAGAAAATCCCGCCAAATTTGAAGATGCCAAAGGAGTACTGCTAGTGAAGTTCATGGAGCGTGGTTCAACCATCAATTCAGACGTCTACTGTGAAATATTATGAAAACTCAGATGAGCCATCCATAACAAGCATCGGGACATGTTGACTCCCGGTGTGGTGGTGGTTCACAATAATGCTTGCCTGCACACTGCTAGACGCACCCAAGAATTTTTGAAGCAGTTCCATTGGGATGTTTTTGATCACTCCCCCCATAACCCAGATTTGGCGCTGAGCGACTACTATTAAGGAATTTCAAACCTTTTAAGACATTATGACATATGCCTCAATTTGAATGGCAATTATGTCGAAGGGTAATGTAATGTAGTAGTTTTCTAATGTGTATAATAAAAGTTCTGTATCTGCGAGTGTCTGTCATTGATAACCAAAAGGAGGTTTATTTCTGAATTGCCCTCGTATAAGTTGTATTTTAAGGTCCATTGACATTGGTTGAATAAAAGTTAAAACATTCTCCTATTGACTCTAGGCAATATAGAAACCTCTAATTCTTTATTCTACTCTATTATCTGAATATCAGACTGATTTATTGATAGAAACTAATAGTAAAGGGTGTTTTTTTTTTAAAAGTTTAACAAGTTGTTTTAGTATCTCAGGTGTCTCAGAGGCTTGAAAATACTGCTGGTTCAAACAATGTTAACAAATGTTGTAATTGTAAATATTATTATTGGGTTACATTTGATAGATGATATTTTGATAGATGACATCTTAACACAGAATATAATAAAATTCATTCTCATCTATTATATGTGTGTGTGTCAGAACTCATTTCCTTGTTGGGGGGGTTGGTTCTGTCCCTTTCCAGCTTCTTTCTGTGGGTTCTGTCATTCCCCTGAGGGGGAGGGGAGAGGCCCTATGGAATGCATTATTTCTCCTTTGCTTAGCTACAATGTATCCTCTCTGCCTTTTCTATCTGCTTGCTCTTTGAACTGTTTCCCCTTAATGTCAACCTGGGGTGAGAAAGGAATTTGCCTCCGGCCATCTGGCTTATCTCTCTCTGTGGAAGAGAAAGGTGCAAAGACCCAACAACGTCTTCACAGGCATGGGAACGGACTCCATTATCAGCCCCGTTCCCACAGCGAACCTAATACCTGGGGATTGGCTCATTTGAACTGACCGGATGAATTATTGGGGTGGGGTTTGCTTGAGGCTCCTTTAATCTATTGATCTGAGCGGGAAACCCTCAGATTCTGCCTTCTATGCCTGCTGTCAGCTTCTCCTAATAAAAGTTCCTTTTGGAATGAGAACATTCCAAGAGTCCTGCTTTCTTGGGATGAGGTTTTGAAGCGGGTCCTTACAATGTGTTTTCATTTTTGTGTTTTGTTCTCTTTTTTATTTTTATTTTTTTTCATCAATTTAAAGAAGACATCTAGATAGTGGACCAGTACCAGGAAACAGAAGAGAAGAGAAAGAACTAGAGAAAAATCACAGAATGCAAAGACCTGCAAATAAAAGTAAAAAAAACTGTGGGGAAAAAAAGCAAAGATAATGCCAATAGTAATAAGTGCCTTGGGTGCAATCTCAAAATATCTGGAACAGCACTTGAATTACATTGGCATTGACAAAATCATTGATGGTCAGTTGCAAAAGGCAGTTTTAGTTGGAATAATTTACATCCTACGATGATTCTGGGCCCAGTGCTCTTCAACATCTTCATCAACGATTTGGACGAGGGGATAGATGGGGAACTCATCAAATTTGCGGATGACACCAAGCTGGTAGGAATAGCCAACACTCCAGAAGACAGGCTTAAGATACAGGAGGACCTGGATAGACTTGAACACTGGGCGCTATCTAACAAAATGAAATTCAATGGTGAAAAAAGTAAGGTTCTACATTTAGGCAAGAAAAACCAAATGTACAGGTATTGTTATGTACTGGGCCTTGCTGAAGTTATTCAGCAAGGCTCAGAAAGTCAGCAGAGAGGCTGGGCCTTGCTGAGTCATTGGAAACAAGTTGCAGAGACCCGGGCAGACCACATGTCTGCCCGGGACCGTTGCAGAGACCCGGACAGACCACATGTCTGCCCGGGACCCAGACAGGCTGTCTCCAGCCTCGTGCGCATGCGTGAGGCAGGAGAATGGCCTGCATTCATTGGTTGAGTCTCCCCTTGCAGGGGGAGTATAAAAAGGGCATGTTGCCATTATTTCTCTCTCTTCTGTTCTGGCTTCTGTTCAGTGCACATGCACAATAAAGAACATCTTTTGCATCAAACTGCCTCGTCTTCATGTCTGCATTGCGAACAGAACATTGGCGATGAAGGTGGGATCCGCCATTGGGATCCGCCGTTGGGATCCCGAAGAAACTGAAGTAGGCCTACTCAACTAAAGGCCTGACGAGCGGAGAAGTTCGGCGTCCGGATGGAAGCGACTGCCTGCCAGCATGAAGACGCTGGAGGTGAGCTCGGCTTCAAGGGACCCCTTCTCACGTTTTGAAGCGGAAGGAATCAAGGAGAAGCCACTGCTTGCCAGTATGAAGACGCTGGAAGTGGGCTCGGCTGTGTGGGACCCCTTCTCCGAGAAGTATGGCGTCCAGGAGAAGCAACCACCTGCCAGTACAAATACGCTGGAGGTGGGCTTTTGGCTTCATGGGACCCCTTCTCCGAGAAGCGCGGCGTCCTGGAGAAGCAGCCGCCTGCCAGTACGCAAACGCTGGAGGTGGGCTTGGCTTCGTGGGACTCCTTCCCATTCCTTCCTCCTTCCTTGCGGCGAGAGATGTGGACGAGGCTATCAGGCACAGCTATGGCCAAGCTGGGCCATCTTGGCGAGTCCAACACTTCACGACCAAGAACCCTCCAGCTGCAGTCCCCGTCCATTAAGAAGTCGTGCGAGAGGCCTCCGGAGACGAATCCGAGGACAGACTTCAACCAGTGGCGGCAAGAAGACTGCAAGAGCACAGAGGGCCACCACCTGCATCCCTTTGATGTTTTGGCTGTGGGGGTCGCCACAGGAGAGCCGACTGCCGTTCTCCTTCTGCTGTTGCCGGGCATGTGGCAGGCAAGGCCACATTGCATCAGCCTTTTTGGGTCGCCAGATACACAGGTCCCCTAATGAGTTGCCTCTGAAAGGTACCATGGTCCCCAGCCAATGCAGGGTGGGCTTCTGCGCATCCCGTAGGGGGGGTGTAAAACAGGGACTCAAAGGCCCCTTAAGACACAACCGCGCATGGTTGTTAAGTTGCAGGGAGTTCCCCTGGCTATGGAGCTGGACACAAGGTCCGCTCTTCCTATTGCTGCTGACAACCTTAATACAAGTTGTTCCAGGGGGGGCTCACGAGTCCAGCTCAGGCCCTCCAAGTTTTTCCTCCCTGACTGTCAGGTTTTAAGAGTCAGTGCGCAGGGGGAGGCCACGCTAAGAGTTCAGCGTAAGGAATGCGATGGCCGCCATTCCACGGTCTATATTGACCACAAGCCTTTGCTGGGGTTGTTACTACTTACAAACAGTCCCCACACACAAGCTTTGCTGGGGATGTTACTACCTACAAACAACCCCCCACACGTTATATCTCCTAGAATACTGAGATGGTCTAGTTCCTTAGCTGCTGATGATTACACCCTGGTTCACAAACCAGGCACTGAGAAGGGCCACGCTGCTGGCCCAAATAGGTTACCTCTTAAACAAATAGAGGCAGACCCTGCTCCTGTTGTACATATTCTTTCTATTCAGGACTTACCAGAATCTCCCCTCAATGCTAGGGATGTGGCTGCTGAAACTGCCACTGATCACACGCTTGCACGCGTGCTGACATGTGTGTTGTCAGGATGGCCTGACACGTGTCCTGGTACTAATGTCCAGAGTTCCTGGCGCAGGAAGCATGAATTGTTCACATTCAAGGGGTGCATCCTGTGGGGCAACCGAGTAGTCATCCTGGCCTCATTGAGGACTAGAGTCTTGCTCTCTCTTCATGAGGGCCATCCAGGAATAGTAAGGATGAAGGCACTTGCGCGCAGCCATCTGTGGTGGCCTGGCCTCGATAAGGACATCGAGGCCCAGGTTCAGGGCTGTCAAGTGTGCCAGCAATCACGGCCAGAAATGCCCCAGGCCCCTGTACATAGGTGGGAGGAGACACTCTCTCCATGGTCACGTGTCCATATAGATTATGCTGGGCCCTTTCAGGGGCAATTCTTCCTCCTCCTTGTGGATAGCCATTCCAAGTGGCTAGAGGTCGTTCCTGTGTCCTCTACTACTACTGCCAGGACCATCCAGATGCTCAGAGGAATCTTCGCTTCACATGGCCTTCCTGATGTTTTAGTTTCAGACAATGGTCCACAATTTACCTCTTCTGAGTTTCAGGCATTTCTACAAGCCAACATGATCCGGCACGCCACATCTGCTCCTTTTCACCCTGCCACAAACGGTCAGGCTGAACGCATGGTGCGCACCACCAAAGACACATGCAAGAGAATCACTCAAGGACCCTGGCATCATCAGGTTAGCTGATTTTCTAATTGCACACCGCACCACACCTTGCACAGCTAAAGGAAGAGCCCAGCTGAATTCCACTGGGGTTGCAGACACATTCGAAGCTGGACAGGCTGCACCCAGACCGGGTGGCTTCACTGGTGCCACGGCTGCAGGCACCTTGGGGACTCCAAGTGGTTTCATCAATAAAGGGGTTACCTTAACACTTGGTTGTATGTATCATGTTACTGTGAAGGAAAACCATCTCCTTATTGTACCAAAGAGAATGTCTAGTCTGTACATGTGTTAGTCACTGTAAAGAGTCACATCATTGAAGTCATGAGGAAAACAAAGGTTTCAGTACTGCACAATGTATGCTTCCAACTTAGCCTGTATATCGTGTACCAACCATTGCTAAGGCTACAGATGCTAAACCCTGCATGGAATCCTCATGTAAGAATTCTGCAAATTTTTATACACTCTCCTCTTGCTCCTATGTTCAGGATGTGAATGCAATTGGGACACATTCTCTTCACAGTGCATTCATTCAATGGGAGGAATCCAAGTCCCTTTCCATCTTGTGGCTTATTTCAACGCCACATCAACCAGTTGTGCTGGGGGTTTCAGAGCACGGTTCCTCCCTTGGCTCTGCTCTCTGGGGGAGGGGGACCCCAATTATGATTGGGGATCACAGTCTCCCCATGAGGGCGTTTCTTCAAATGCTCCAGATGGGGGCCTTGCCATGGAGGGCTCCTGAATCTGGCAGCGGTCCCTGGCTAGGGACAGCTCCAGATGGGGGGGGGTCTTGCCATGGACGGCTCCTGACTTGGGCAGAAGTCCCTGGCTAGGGACAGATCCCCGTACATGGGCCACTCAGGCACTCCTGCTGCTGGTCTTGGGCTCAAGGGACAATGCTCCCAAGAGGAGTCCCAGGGAATTCCGGGGAAATCCACCCCGCCAAGGGACTGGGGGAACTCAACCCCTCCAAGGAATTCTGGTGTTGGGTCTAGCGGATCCAGCCAGTCAGCTGGCAGGGGGAATACCTGAGTTGTCTGAGGGAAAGGCCCTGGGGTATTGTAACACATAGCAGGCACTCCAGGCACCTATGCCTATTGTAACACCTAACAGGGACTCCAGGCACTTATGCCTATGCAACACCTACCTCAAATAAGTACAACTTTAATTAAACCCAGTCTGTTTCCACGCAGCAGAATGGGTTAAGAGTCCTCCAAGCAGTACAGCAGATGTGAGGTCTCTAAGGTGCTCATATTGTAAAAAAGCTGTATGTATAAAGGCCGGCCGGCCGATGTTATCCCTTGTGAGTATAGTTTCATTCAAGAGGGGAGGGGTGTTATGTACTGGGCCTTGCTGAAATTATTCAGCAAGGCTCAGAAAGTCAGCAGAGAGGCTGGGCCTTGCTGAGTCATTCAGCAAGGCCCAGGAAGACTGGAAACAAGTTGCAGAGACCCGGGCAGACCACATGTCTGCCCGGGACCCAGACAGGCTGTCTCCAGCCTCGTGCGCATGCGCGAGGCGGGAGAATGGCCTGCATTCATTGGTTCAGTCTCCCCTTGCAGTGGGAGTATAAAAAAGACATGTTGCCATTATTTCTCTCTCTTCTCTTCTGGCTTCTGTTCAGTGCACATGCACAATAAAGAACATCTTTTGCATCAAACTGCCTCGTCTTCATGTCTGCGTTGCGAACAGAACAGGTATAGTATAGGGGGTACCTTGCTCAATAGTAGTAACTGTGAGAGGGATCTCGGAGTCCTAGTGGACAATCACTTAAATATGAGCCAGCAGTGTGCTGCAGCTGCCAAAAAAGCCAACACAGTGCTGGGCTGCATTAACAGAGGGATAGAATCAAGATCACGTGAAGTATTAATACCACTTTACAATGCCTTGGTAAGGCCACACTTGGAATACTGCATCCAGTTTTGGTCACCACGATGTAAAAAAGATGTTGAGACTCTAGAAAGAGTGCAGAGAAGGGCAACAAAGATGATTAGGGGACTGGAGGGGAACGTAATTGGGTATGTCTAGTTTAATGAAAAGAAGGACTAGGGGTGACATGATAGCAGTATTCCAATATCTCAGGGGTTGCCACAAAGAAGAGGGAGTCAAGCTATTCTCCAAGGCGCCTGAGGGCAGGACAAGAAGTAATGGGTCAACAGGCCCAAGCTGACCCTGGCACCTAGTCAAAGGCATCAGTGTGGAGACTGACACCTCCACCCAGATCCCCCAAAAGACAGGGAGAGTCTTCCCTGATGGGGGATTAACCCCAATGGTCCCTAGGAGTCAGGAAACTGGAAGAGCCCTGAGTGGGAAAGACCTTCAACCAAGGGTCTAGACTCAAACCACATTGACTGGAGATGTGACTTGACCTGTTGCATCCCCCTGCTGAGTGCCATTGTCCAATCAAATTCAAAGAGATTGTTTTTGGAACAGTAGCTTCACGTGTGGATTGGAATGCAACTGCTGTTCTCAGTTGTTTGACCTTGAAGTTGCATCTCCAGCAGATACAATGAATTATTTGTTATCCCTGAATCCTCCTGCCTCATGGCAGACTGGTACCAAGCGTTAGCAGAGTGTAAGCATGATGTGGCAGTTCTGACAAACATGTTATCAGCTAGTGTTACTCCAAAATAATATCCATCAATTTACAGGACTGCTGCCCATATATAGAAGGGCTGATACTCAGACTGTCTAGGTTGCTTTGTGTTCCTCTGCTCCCACACTTCATTTTTCTCTCTCATAGAACCAGTTGAACAAAATAGGATCATAAAGGGAACATTAGGAGCAGTTCTTGGAGTAGTATTTGTGTTTAGGATTTCCCCCTATCTTTTACTTTTCTTTCAGCCACCAATTTCTCCATGCTGATCTCAAAGGACAAATAAAGGAGGGTTCATTTTATGCCATTTCATTATTATATAATCAAACCACTTAAGCTTTGTGCCAAATCTTTTGCAAATATGTTATACCCTTGGCATAATGATAATCCATGTTGGCACAGCTTGCAAGAGACTTTGGAGGCCAAAACGCTGCATAACTGAGAGAAGCAGAGCAAAGATCTATTTTCTCCTTCCTCTCCAAAGAAACAAAAACAAAACAAAGACATGTTTCTCTGTTTACAACTCTGTTCACTCCACTGAGAAAACAACTGTTCTGAGAGTGATAAGAATCCCAACGTGCTATAATAGATAATAAATGTACAATAACCTATTGGGAGAATGGGGAAAACTGAGGAAAATGTCTGAAGTCCTGATTCAAGGAACATTTTTAAGGTGGGAAGAGAAATATAGTCAGCTCTAGCAATTCAAACATTCTTAACTGCTCTAAGTCTATAAGGAAGGAACTCTGAAGAATGTTGACAAAGCTTATTCAAACTGCATTATGTGAAATCTGGAAGCTGAAGGAAGCAGAGAGATTAGAGAGAGGAGAATTTCTCTAGAAAGAATTTTGGCCAGAGACAGGAGTAACTGAAACCATCATTGCCCCTTACACCTACTCTGCCCTTGGGACCGAGGAATGAATGTGCAAGAGTGAAAAGTGAAAAGCCAGGCTTGTCTTTAACAAAAGAAATTATTGTTCTGACCAAACTCTTTTTCATAAAGTTTCTACTGGCCAGATTAAATATAAACTGCTCAGAGGTCCATAAAAATCCCAACATGCTGAGTTTTGAAATTTCCTTCCAACAAAATGCTGACAAGTAAAAAAAAAAAAAAAACCAGAACAAAGTTCTATGCTAGGTATATTTCTTTTCTTTT
This sequence comes from Azemiops feae, assembly GCA_023970755.1. Taxonomy (NCBI): domain Eukaryota; kingdom Metazoa; phylum Chordata; class Lepidosauria; order Squamata; family Viperidae; genus Azemiops; species Azemiops feae. The sequence continues at coordinate 264,140 of JALGBA010003683.1, forward strand.
TTGCAGGGCAGAAGATAGAAGGTGAAAGTTTTCTCAGAGGTCAAAAAAAAAAAACCCTTATCAATTCAGTTCTAACAATTAATCATCTACAGTAGCAGGAGCTTCTGATGACCAGAAGGAACATTAGACAGTATTCTTAGAAAACTAGTTATACAATACTTTGAAAATGGACTGTGATGCTTAAATGATTATATGAAAATAAATTTGCTGGCCTTTAATTCTACCACACAGTTATTCTACCTGAAAGTAAAATTGCATGTTTCTAATGGAGCTATCATCCACAAATTGTAACTGTAATAAATTGTGATGTTGTTTAGGCACCACAAGACTATAGTATCACTTCTGTAGTTAATGGATCAGCAGAGGATTTCTTTAATTAAAAGTATACAGTTGTTCTCTGTTAATGCTCTAGTTTAAGACTGTTATTGTCAAATAAACATCTGCATATAAAATCTAAACCCTTAAATTCATATTTGTAATGAACAGGAACTTTAGATAAAAACAGTTGCCTATTGCCATTATTTGTCCCCAAACTATAGAATAATATTTTATAACATTCCAAAGGCTTCAGAATATTTTTTGTTCTTCATAGTAGTTTCTGAAGTTGAAGGTTCCAGCAACAGTGGGACTAAAATACTAGAATGGCTTTATTTGGGCACTTGCTCATCTACAAATTCTTATAGACTAGGATGCTTGCAGACCTGTGGAGTTTGTTTCATAAATCTATGTCTAAGATATGATAGAAGATGTTAAATCCTCATGTAGATACTTGCATTTTGGTACATGGAAGATATCATAGAATCATGAAGTTCAAAGGAGAGATGATGATGATGATGATGATGATGATGATGATGATGATGATGATGATGATGATGATGATGATGATGATAATAATAATAATAATAATAATAATAATAATAATAATAATAATAATAATAATAATAATAATAATAATAATAATAATAATAATAATAATAATAATAATAATAATAATAATACCCCCAGTGAGGCACTACCTTGACGTGGTTGTGGGGCTTGTGTACTCTGAGGAAGATGAGAGCTATGCCAGAGGTTCAACCATACTGGACAGGTCTCATCAGAGGAGTCAGACAAAGAGTGTCTCTCCCATAAAAAATATGGTGAGACGTAAATTTCAGAATGCCATACCGGCTCGGATGTCGCCCGGGTTAACAAGGTCCATGCTAGATGTTGGAGTTCCTGGATATCTGGTGAAAAATGGGTTACAGGACTCAGGACTGTTGGCTGAGCAACCAGGGCCAGCAGCTGCAGAACTACTGGAAGAAAAGGTGTTTACCCATCGCAAATACACAGTGATTGAAAACAAAGAAATAATGATCTGTTATTACAGATCAAGTCCAACAAGAAGAGGATATCTAAAATGAATGCACCAGTTCTGGAAAGAACAACATCCAGAATCAGAAATAACAGAACAGAGACTAGCAGATCAACGCCAATTTATAATACGAAATAAAGTATTCACAGAAACAGAATTGGACGAACTGCAAAGGTTTACCCAGGGCAAAGAAATCAAAGCCTTGCCAGAAGTAATTCAGAATGTAGAGGCAAACCAGGAGGAGTTGGCAGTGAAGGAATCCAGCAGAGATATACAACTGTTCTCATTTGGAAACCAGGCACCTCTTCCTCAGGAAGAACAAAACCCTCTAACTAAAGAAATAAAAGAATTGAAACAAAGAATAACTGAATATCTAGAACAGCACAAAAACAACAGAATAAGGCTGCCAGCATTGAAGCTTGTTCCAAAGAAACAGCTAGCACAAGCATTAAAAGATGCAAATACTGCAATATCAAGTATAAGCACCAATTCACTGCAAGAAACAAACCAACTGATATACAGCATAGCTGCAGTTATAACTGAATACCTGGGATGCAAAATCAACAAAGAAGAAAAACAAACAAACAGTGCACCACAAAAATGGAAGGTTAGACTAGAAAATAAGATCAGCAAGTTAAGATCACATGCAAGCAAGCTAGAACAGATGAAAGAAAAGAAGCTGAAGAACAAGAAGACCAAAGAATACCTAATCAAGAAATACCACTTAGAAACAAGGAAGATCAAGGAAGCACTGGAAATAATAAAGCAGCAAATAACAGCTATAGCCAGGAAAATCAGTAGATACAAAGCTCGAATTGCAAATTATAGGCAGAACCTCCAATTTCAATCCAATCAGAAACGTTTCTACCAATCCATCAATGGAGAAACTGCAATGAATCAGTCAGTACCTGACAAGGAAGAAACAGTGCAGTTCTGGAAGCAGATATGGAATAACCCAAAGAAATACAACAAGGATGTGGCTTGGTTAAAAGAGGTGGATGCAAATAAAACAGAAGTTGAAATGAAAGTACTAGTAATAACAACAAAAATGGTAGAAAAAAGAGCAAGGAAGATCAAAAATTGGTCAGCACCAGGTGAAGATGAACTGTATGGGTTTTGGTTGAAACATCTAACTGTTATATACCCACTCATTGCCAAGGAGTTCAACAATATACTACAAGGAGGAGAAATTGAAAAGTGGCTAAGAACTGGGAAAACCTACCTAATAATTAAAAATCCAGCAAAAGGGGCAACACCAGGCAACTACAGGCCAATTACCTGCTTACCAACAACTTTCAGATTGCTAACTGGTGTGGTAGCCGATGCAGTACAACAGCATCTAGTTGAAAACAATCTCTTCCCACCTGAGCAGAAAGGAAACCGCCCCAATACCAGAGGAACAAAAGATCAACTCCTAATAGACAAAATGATCTTGGAAAACTGCAAGAAAAGGAAGACCAACCTGAATGTGGCATGGATTGACTACAAGTCGCTCTTACTGGGTGGAATTATCCAACTTTTAGTTGGATTCTGCCTTTCTGAAATCTGAATAGATAGCATAGCAATATATTTTATTGGAAGAATAAATGGATATGTCTGTAAATCTGGTCAGTTCACTTTTACACATATTCAACCACAAATCATTCAATCATAAAAACATTTCATTCCATTTTCTGTAAATTAATGTTAATTAAATTATTTTTCTGTAAAATGTGCATACACATGTACTATAATTTCACTCCAAAATAAGTCTGAAATTACATCACACCCCACCCTGTTGGTATCTCTGTTAGGCCTGGGCAAAGCGTAGAGAAATCTTCAGCAGAAGATCTGCACCAAGAGGCAGAATAAGTTTTTTCATTTCTGTGTTACAGTAAACTCTCACATACATTCTATGTATTTTTATCATCTACCTGTTCCATCAGTTAGGAAGGTTTTTATACTGGCATATTTGGATGCTCCTCCAAAAATGGTTCTGCCAGAAAGATGTAATGAAAGCCTCTACCAAGACTTGCCCGTATATCTGCTCAGATTCTGAAGTCAAGACAACAGCACAGATATTTCTGAAATACTCTATTTACCATCCTTCAAAAGTAGAGATATATCACCTCTTATAAGATATGAATTAAATCAATCTCACACAGGAATTGTGCTCTACCTATTAAAATGACCAGAACCAGAAAAGTAGCCAGATTTTATGCCATTGCAATGAAAGTAAAAATTTACTGGATCTCGTTTCGTCTCAGGCATGAACAGTATTTTCACTGTATATTTGTAATTTGGGTTCTATTCTAATTTTTTGTCTTTTTTGGTCCACTAGACCATATTTTAATAAATTTAAAAAATTGAATATATCTGCAAAAATTTAAAGACATGCACAATATGAAGGATAACTCTGTTTAATCCATACAGTACTGTAATATAAATTCAGTCGATGCTTATAGTAATACAGATCAAATTAATTTTTTTAATACTATAGCCATATATTGTGTAATTACCAAATTCACATACTGTTTGTGACTCCTTAGTGTCCAAAATGTTATCTATCCTGACATAGACAAAGGTAATGATATATTGGACTAGATTAGTACAATTATTTGTATTCCTAATACAGTTTTTTCTCTGTTTCTCAAAGTGCTCATGTCAATCTACTCTTGATTTTTAATTATTAAAACTTAGAGAACTGTTGCTATTTGGGTTCCATCTGGCAAGAGATACTGATGATGATAATGACTTTTGTTTTGTGTGCAAAATTTGGCTGTTGCCCCCAGCGGAGTGAGGATTTATTTGTATTGGGGTTTTATTTCTGTAAGTCATTGTTAGTGGATTGGGCAGCCATATAAATTTTCTTAATAAATAAATAATAATAAATAAACACAGATATACAAATAAAGTTTGCTGCAGAGTAGTTGATGGGAAGAAAAAATGAAAAGCTTGATGCTTTGCTGAACAGCCCTTTCTTTTCTACATTTTCTTTGCTCAGAACTGGGAGATCATTTCTTTAGTTCAGACTTGACATTAACTTCACACAGCGCATAGAAATCAGTTTTTTCTCCAAATCATGGCATATGCTCTTGCAAAACAGATGGATTTACATTACTGTACTTTAAAGTCTACTTAATGAAAATAATGGATATTCAGGATGTTTCAGCTAGACAAGAACATAGCCTCTAGCGAAAGGATATCTTTCTGCTAGTTTGTTGGCAGGCTATAAAGCGCTAAAAGAAAATGAATTAGAAATGTCTTCAGAGAAGTAGGGAAAGCAGATGCCTTTTGACCTTGAAAATACATACAATAAAAATACAAATACATAAAATACAAAGTACAAATACATGCAGTTCAATTTAAAGCTTCAGTCATATGCCACCAAGATGATTAAATAATTCTCATAGGAGCTTGTCATATTAAATTATAAGAACTTAAATGAGAAAAGCAAATATCTTTACAGAAATCTCTATGTAAAATTTACATAAATGTTTCAGTAAAACATTACCATATTTCACTGAAATTATCTATATATAACCTTCATGTGTAAGGATTAATTGTAAGTTGATGATAAAAATAAAGAAGGTTTGTGATAATTTCCATTTTGAAGGAAACTGTTTTATTTCTGCTGTTAGTTAAGAATCATTGCTAGACTATTTTCAGGAACTTTCTTGGAACAATGAATTACACTCTTTGATAAATCCTTCCTGTTAAAGTTCTGCTAAGAAGACAATAAAAAAAATAGTCCCAATAAATTAAAATGGATTAGTTTTAAGATTCACTTCCTTTAGCTGCAAAGGAATCAAAACTTCTTCCTGAACACCCAATTCCTTATTTTAATGTGTACATTTTTAAAATTTAATATTTTCCTGCTCCCTTCTCCAAGTCAGCTCAAGTATTACTGTCTAATTTGCTCACTGTACTTTACCCTCTTCTAGGCTAACCACTGTAGTTTGAAGGGCTACTTTGCAGGAATGCTCCCTCACGGCTTTCACCCTGCTTTTCTGCAATAATATCAGGTGCAGATTCTGTCATTGCACATCTTTTTGGTTATAGTGGACACCACTTGGATAGTGGTTTTAATACTGAACTGTACAACCTTACAAAAAAAATCTCCCCAGCTTAAAACCCAGCAGTTTTTTTTTTAAATTAGCATTTTTGTTTTTCTGAGCTTCCAACTTTTCTGCTGAATTCCTTAGTTTTTTTATAATGAATTTGAATTATTTAAGTGAGTTTTAAGGACATTAACAAATATACTGCAAAACAATGTGTAACATCTAACAGGAGCTATATCAATTAAGAACAAATCTCTCTTCTGATAAAGGCTAATAAAATGAAAGGTTGTTATCTTAAATAACTCCTGAACAAAAGTGTTTGAGTTATCCAACATATGTGAAATAAAATTATTTTTGTGGTAACCTCATTTTAAGATAAAAATAAGTTATTTCACTGTTTTCAAATCAATTTGCTATAATTTTTTTTAAAAAGGTGTATTAATTATTTCAAAATGTATTATCTTAAATATATGTTAAAATATAATTGTCAACTGTCCAGTTGGCATTTCCAGGAAAAAAAAACTCCTGGGACATGAATTTACCAAGAGTATAATACTTTACTGAAAATTTACATTGGCCCAGAAGAAAACGAAAGCAGCTCTTTTTCCACTCAAAGGCTTGCTTAGTTAAATGACAGACTCCCTCACCCCCACCAATCAAGTGTTCACATTGTCCAATAGTAATATTTCTTCTTATTATGGAAAAGAAATGTTATGGCCACTTCTTCTTTGAGTGGTCTTGGTTCTCAGTTGCCTAGATATCGTCCCTCCCACCTTGTCAAGATATAAGCAAAGGAGAAAATTTGGGTGAAAAGGCAAATCAGTCTTGACATGCCGACCCCCCCTGGAAAGAAAGGCAGACCTGGAACAACAATAAACATATATATACACATTATTTTTATGTACAACCCAATTACTGCTACATTCCTTAATGGGCCGCTGAGGATACCTAATGTGAAATTTCTTAACTAACCTCGCTGCCCTAACATCAGGGGTAGTCACCCACTCGGCGTCTGCTAACGGGTAGCCTTTCCACAGTACTAGATACTGTAATTTTCCCTTGTAGTATTTGAAGTCGAGAATCTTTTTAATCTCATAGTGCTCCTCTCCCTTTACTAAGATGGGGAAAGGAGATGGTTCTTTGACTGGCCTCAGACCAGTCAGACTGGCCTCAGATCCCTGAAAAGGTTTTAAAAGGCTGCAATGAAATACCAGATGAACTTACCTGAGGCTTCTTGGCAACTTCAGCTCCACCATCACTGGATTTACGATCTGGACAATGTAGAAAGGACCTATGTATTTGGACTTAACTTTTTGCAAGGTTGCCTCAGGTTTACATACTTGGTGGATAAATACACCTTATCCCCCACTTTAAATTCTCGCTGGAGGGCTCTCTTACGATCTGCTTGCCTCTCTTGACTTCGCAACTAACAACAACAATTCAATGCCTCACTCACAGTAGGCCATATCCAACCAATCAGCTAATGACCCTGAGGATGGGGCTTCCTGTGAGAGCTCTGGCATGGGCATGGACTCGATCCCTGTGGCCACTGTGCACCGAGTTGTTATATGCCACCTCTGCGAAAAGCAGGAGTTCAGCCCAATGAATTTGCTGCTAATTTACATAGCAGTGCAAGTATTGCTCTACTAGTGAGTTGGCGTGTTCAGCAGCCCCATTAGTACTCGGATGATAGGCAGAGCTAAGCCCCTTAGCTAAGCTAGCCTATCATTTTCAAGAATTCCTGCCAAAACTTTGCAGTGAATTGTGGCCCCCTGTCTGAGATAATGTGCTTCAGGACCCCATGTAGTTGGTAGATGTGTTGCACAAGCATCTTGGCTAAGGTCTGGGCTGAAGGAATCTTTGGACACTGCACAGTGTGCTTGGTTCAGAAACAAGTTGATGACAGTCCAGATTACTGTGGTCCCAGCACTCTCAGGCAACTCCATGACAAAGTCCATGGATATCTCTTCCCACGGCTTAGCTGGGTTGGCTACCAACTGTAGCAAGCCTGGAGGCTTTCCAGGTAGGAGCTTCAGGGAGGCACACATGGGGCAACTAGCCACATAGGCTTCTATGTCCTTTTTCATTTTTGGCCACCAAAGCTGTCTTTTTACCAAATGAAGGGTTTTCACAAATCCAAAATGCCCTGTGGGTTTTGCATCATGGCTCCTTTGCAGGACCAAGTTCTCTGGCTAGCTGGGATGTACAATTTACTTCCCTTCCATGCTAAGCCCTCTGTCATAAGGTCATCTTTATGTCTCTGCAACCATTCATTCACCCCCAAAGCATCTTTTAACAGTTGCATCAATGACTTTCCTGTCGGTTGCAGAGAGGCTGTTCTCTGCTGCCTTATGAGTGCTGGCGCTGCAAACTGCCTGGATGGGATGATGGAGTTAACTACTTCCTCTTGGGCACTTCTGTACTGGGGCATGTGAGAGAGGGAATCTGCTAGAAAGTTCTCCCCCCCCCAGCAAGTAACGAAGGGCGAAATTGAAGCAGTTAAAATACTGAGCCCATCAGACCTGCTTAGGTGATAGCTTCCTTGGGGTCCTTGACACGCCCAGGTTCTTATGGTATGTCCACACCTTGAAGGGAATCTTACTATCCTCCAAAAACTGCCTCCAGGTTAGAAGGGCCCATTGGACAGCCGAACGCCTCTCAGCATCGGATAACTTGCAAGACATGTAAGCACAGGGTTGCAGCTCCCCCTTTTTGTTCCTTTGGAGTAAAACTACCCCTACTGCCACATTGCTGGTGTCCGCCTGGATTACAAAAGGCTTATCTGGGTTTGGGTGCTTCAAGACTGGCTCTGCAGCAAAGAGCCACTTTAGCTTCTCGAAAGCCACTTGGTATTTGATGGACCAGTTTAGTGGTTGATTCTGCTTGGGCTTCACTCCCTCCCATCTTGAGCAAGTTGGTGGTGGGCAGGGCTGTCTGGGCAAATGTGGGGATGAACTGCTGATAAAAGTTTGTGAATCTCAGGAAACTGTAACTGTCTCCTGGTTTGAGAGGCCTCCCATTCTAGAATTGCCCTTACCTTTTAGAATAGAATAGAGCTGGAAGGGACCTTGGAGGTCTTCTAGTCCAGCCCCCTGCTCAAGCAGGAGAACCTATACCATCTCAAACAAGTGACTGTCTAGCCTCTTCTTAAAAATCTCCAGTGATGCAGCACACATGATTTCTTGAGGCAAGCTGTTCCACTGGTTAATTGTCCTCACTGTCAAGAAGTTTCTCCTTAATTCCAGGTTGCTTCTCTCTTTGATCCAACCACGGTGCTCCAGGATTTATGAAAGATGTGGTGCAATATTCGTCATGGTTGGATAGGTGTTCTCTTACCATTTTCTTGCTTATTTTAATTTTTGTTTCTAGTTTGTCTTTTGCAGTGTTTTTTTTGGGGGGGTATGTTGGGCTATAGTTTATTTTTGTGTGAAGACTGATGCAAAGAATTAGTTAAGCAGCTCTGCTTTCTCCCTGTTGACTGTTATTTCCTTGCCATCTTCTCTCGTTGGTGGGCCTACAGTTTCCTTGACTTTTTTCTTGTTGTTAATATGTTGGAAGAAACATATCCTTGATTTCTGTTGCAAGTCTTTGTTCATTCTGAGCCTTTGCTTTCCTGACTTCATCTTTGCACATTCTGGCTGTCAGCCTTACTTATGTGCCCCTCTTTCCATTTTTTGTATTTGTCCTTTTTATCTTTCAGTTTGTGAGAGAGATCTTTGTGCAGCCATGTTGGTTTCTTCTTGAATTTCTTGTTTTCCTTTTTCAGTGGTATTGTGCTGATATGGGCTTTTATGATTGCATTTTATGACCTTACCTGGGTCCATTTCTACCCCATCTTTGGAGATGTGATACCACAGGTAGTCTAGGCTGTTCTTGTGGAAGTCGCATTTGGATAGCTTCACGTACAGTTGGGTTTTCCACAATTTCTCAAGTACTCCTCTCACCAGCTTTCAATGCTCTTCCATAGGCTTGGTATAAATTAGAATGTCATCCAAGTACACCAGCACCTCTTTGTACAGGTGGTCTTGTAGGACTTCATTTACTAACTGCATGAATACTGCTGGTGCTCCTTGCAACCGAAATGGCATCACTTGAAACTAATAGCAACCCAGAGGGCAGTTAAATGTCATTTTCCACTCATCTCCTTCTTTAATCCTCACTCAGTAATAGGCTTCTCTTAAGTTCAGTTTGGTGAATATCTTCCCCTTGGATATGTAGCCCAGCATGTCTCTCATGAGGGGGGGGGATACATATTTTCTACACAGATACCATTCAGTCCATGGCAATCCATGCACAGTCTAAGAGACCTGTCCATCTTTTCTTTGAAAAGCACAAGGGCTGCCATCCTTGATTTCTCTGGTTGGATAAATCCCCTGGCTAGGTTTTTATCTATGAACCCCTGAAGTTCCTCTATTATCTCGGGGTCATTGCGTACATTTTCAACTTTGGTAATTTCGCCGTGGCAAGATCTTAATAGCACAGTCTGCGGGGCAATGGGGCAGGAGCACGTCGGATTCCCTCTCACTGAACACCTCTGCTAGGTCTCAGTATTCACTTGGAATGAGCAGCTCTAACCCCTCTGACTCTGCTTTCATTTTACTAACCGCAGGCTCGTGGCTGGCGTGCTGTGCCTTTGCTGACCCCTGCTGGCTAGCTACTTTCTTTCTCATTCGCCACTTGTTGCTATCCCAATCTACTGAGAGATTCCATTTCTTCAATCAGGCTAATCCCAGGACTATGGTCTCAGTCATTCCAGGAGCTACAATAAAATGGATAGTCTATAAGTGGGTCCCAGCCCTAAAGCTGACTGACTCTGTTAGGCAAGTTGCCAGTGCCCCTCCCATAAAGGGACATATCTAGCTGGGAGAACCCCATATACCCTCTTAACTCCCTCAGCCTCAGCCTTAGTTTCTCCACAGTCTGGAGACTGATTAGGTACCCTGAGTCCAACAAGGCCATGAAGACCCCTGTTACTCCCAAGGAGGGCACCTGAATCTCCACTCGGGCCATCATGGGGTAATTTTCCTCCTCACTTCACTCTCATAGACAAAGCCAGGCTTGTTGTGAGTCAGAGTTCTCTCCTTTTTGCTGATTGGGGAGAGACCTCTATGATGTGTCTGGCCACCCATGTCTTCTCCCTTGTCCTCACTGGGGGCTTTTCCGGCTTTGGTTGGGCCAGGGCTTGCAGTGCCGATAACAGGCGTGTACAGGGCAATTGGCTGCTTGGTGGCCTTTCCTCCCACATCGGAAACATGCTCCCGATCTCCAGCGGGGCTTTTTCCCCATGGAAGGGGTTGCCTCTTCTCTCCATCCATAGGGTGCTGGGCATGTCTTGGGCATCTGGTGGGACCATCTCTCATGTGCTGTGTGCTCCTGATACTCCCTCAGGTTGAGCTCAATGTTTGTGGCCAACTGGTACCATCACTCGAAAGTTGCCTGGTACTCCCTGGAGCAGGCAGTTGCGATACAACTCCTTGCTAATCCCCTCTCAGGATTGGTAGATCAGCATACGTTTGGGCCAATCTCTCAGGTGAGCCACCAGGTCATGGAAGTCTCGGATGTATTCTGCCATTGGCTGCTTGCCCTGCCATAATGAGCAGATGCAGATCTCCACATGCTGGGCTGCTGCAGGGCCCTCGAACCTGTCTCACAATGCCTGCACAAAAGCATCCACGTCTTGCAACTGTGGAACCACTTCATTGTAAAGAGACATCAGCCATTCTGCCGCATCCCCCTCTAGGTTAGATGTGATAGCATTGACCTGGGCACACCCGTTCAGGTACCTTGTCCCATGGTATTCCATATAGTTCCAGACCTGGGTCAGGAAGTAAGCCACATGGTTGGGCAGTCCATCAAACTGAACTGCAAAGGGAGGTGGCGCTCGGTCCTCTCACACTAAGATGTATCTGGGCGGCAGCCCCACTGCTGCCTGGGGTGCCTAAATGGGGAGGCTGGCCACCAATAGGGTTGTGCACCAACCCCTGCATCCTGGCTTCAGCTTGGGCTGCCACCGTAGTTTTCTGGAGAGGAGGCTCCCTCTGGTCTCACCCCTGCATCCACTCCTCTGTCAACTGCTGACATTTTCAAGCTACCAACCTCCTGGTGGGGTCCAGATAGGCTGCTACAGTAGAGAGCTAGTTTAATGTCAACTGTCCAGTTGGCATTTCCAGAAAAAGAAACTCCTGGGACATGAATTTACCAAGAATATAATACTTTACTGAAAATTTGCACCGAAGAAAGCAAAACCAGCTCTGGTTTTGTTGCTTGAAGGCTTGCTTAGTTAAACAATAGACTCCCTCACCCTCACCCACTGGGTGTTCACATTGTCCAATAATAATATTTCTGCTTGTTATGGAAACAGTCTACTTCAATTTCGAGTAGCCTTGGCTCTCAGTTGCCTAGACATCATCCCTCTCACCTTTGCATTCCATTGTCAAGATATGACCAAAGGAGAAAATCTAGGTGAAAAGGTGAATCAGTCTTGGCAATTTCGTGCTTCACTTGTAAAAGAATATTATATTCACTTTGACTTATAGAATTATAATTTAATACCGGGCAAATCAAATTTTCATTGAAATAATATTTTATTGTATTATTTTCATTGCAGTCAAATAAAAATGTTAAATCAGGTCAAATCTTCATTTGGTCATATACCAGCAAATAGAATACAAAACCACAGTTAATTAAGATACAAGGAAAAATATTTTTATTCTAAAATGTCTAAAAAGGATTAGAGTTAATATTATAGTGTACTGTACAGACTATAGAACAATATTTGGCTGTGATCAAGAAAATAAAATCAGATTGATCAGATAATAACATCCTGAGATAAAACAGATTGAAAGTACCATAGTATTTAGTAAAGAGTGCAAATAATAATTCCTGGCAAGCATCTGCATATATAAGCTAATTGAAAATAACACATTCCATCGATTCAATTACTTCTCTATCACATGAACATAGGCTCTGTTTGAAGGGGATATTATTATTGCTGTATTTTTTCCAGATGAGAAACTTTGAGTTTCTGTATTCCAATTTAAAGAATACTATGTATTTTTTGCATTTTTTGGACAAAAGGTTATTAGCTTACTGACAGCAACAAATTAAAAAAGGAGTGCTTAGGTTAGAATAGTTATTCATTCATTCATTTCATATTCTATCTTTCATTCTGCAGGTGGACAATTCATTATCCAAGTTATATAAAAGTTATATACCTTAGGAAAGGACCAAATTAAAAATGACATTTTTCAGCTTCTGACCAGGTTTCTAAAATGCTTAAAAGAGTCCTCCTCAAGACCCTTGTAGAATCATAGAATTATTTTTGTCATTGATCTCTAAGATACACAAGACAAATAGAAGTAGATACAAGATACAAGATCTATTTGTTTTGAAAGGATAACTATCCAAGCACCAAAGTTACTTCATACGTTACCCAAATTTTTGGAATAAATTCATGAAAAAATGAGTGACTTCTTCACACTTTTGAGCTATTAATGAATATGATGGCTATTTGATGGCTATAATATGATGTCTATTCATTGTCATTTTTCATTTCAGAATTATTGTTGAGTGACAGGGTGCCTCCCAAATATTTCATATTCCAAAATATTTATGGAGCGAATACACAGAGCAATAAGAAAAACAGTTCCAATTTCTACACAAATCAATTTGTAGAAGCCAAAGCCTTTATACCCTTAAAGTACTGTGATCATAAAAGTGATCTTCCATTGCTTTATTGATAAAACTAACAAGTGATTTATTAACTACTGCAGCAAATGTTATTTACCAACAAGTAAATCAGTTGATAAAATGTTTAATCCCTGAACTTTCACAACTTTAACTTATGCTATTGATTACATGATGCAGATAGTGATCTCCTCTCTTGCAAACAAGCAACAGAATAATTTATATCTAAAATGACAAAAATTTGCAATGCATATGTGCCATTTTTATCCTTATATTACAATATTTGTTTCATCTTACAAGGTAATTAGCTCCAAATTTTAGATATGTACAGCTTATAATGCTCCTACAAACTAAAAATTTTCTTATTAAACATAGCTTAATTATAGCCAAGTTTGGCAGGCGAACTTGCCTCTGGTTATGAAGGAAAGTAGCTAGGAACACATAACATTCACATAACATTCATGGAAGATTTTAGAATAAATTTGCCTGAAATATTTAGTACATTAACAAAAGAAAGTGATGATTTAACTAAGGTTCACCTTTTCTTGATTCAGCATTGTTAGTATGAACATTTGCACATGAAAATAAAACATTAAACAGTGGCTCATGCTATAAAACCCCAAACCATTGAGCAAATATGATTCAATATTTTCAATATCTCAATTATATCCAGGAATGGAAAGATTTTTGTTAGTTGCTTACACCTTTGAGTAACTGTTCTTGACAACATTTTCAGAAGTCTATAGAATGTGAAAAGTTGAAGATGTAGCCAAAACACTTTTCATTCAAGTGTCCTTTTAACTCTTAGCTGTATGGATATATTTTATGACTGTAATCCAATGAGAGCACTATGAAGGGCTATTTGATGAGGCAAATCACTTCATTGCTATGCCATTGCAAATAGCAAAATGCAATTGCTGTGACATTTCAAAATTTGCAGCATGAAATCAAAATGTACATAACCACTTGACCATTAAGTGTTAGATTTTTCTGTATTTCTTTCTATCTAGAAATCATCCAGATTTTTACAGTCAAGATATGATATCCCTGGAGAAATACCTTATTGAAGCAAAATGCAGCTATTTTGTATAGGTTTATTGGCTACACATGCAGCCAAATGATATGGTAAAATCCTGAACTGACCATTTGGAAAGTATCACACTGAATCTCAATCACAAGAATTATATTTTTTTGAATACTCTCCCACATAAAAAACCTTTAGAAAAACAGAAAACAAAAATGAGACCATACATAGCTGACTCTTTGATGTTTTCTGCCTATAGGGAGCTTTTGTATAGAGGAGCATTAATCTGAGTTCTGTTACCTGACATCTGAAATTATATAGTCCATCTGTCCAATGTATGATTACACTAACACATTCATTCTGCTATGTGTATAGCATAGACATATGTTAATATGCTGAGCAGGCAATTTGGTTTGCCAGATACAAATGGAAGGCTTTGTTTTGCCAAACTGAAAAGCCACATGGAGACAAGAACTATATTTAGAAAAGAAGCAGAAACTCCAAAACTCAATTCCAGCAAAAAAATATCCTCTGTTGTTTATTAGTTTTCTGCTTTTAAACATCTTAGGAAACAAATGTAAAGTTGTTTGAGTCTTTAATGTTTAATGCCATGTTTACTTTCTTGTTAGTTGATACTTATTTAATTGGGAGAATGTGCATATTACATGTCCTTTATTTTAGGCACCACAGTGAGGAATCATAAAGCTGCTAGGGAGAGATAGATAAGGAATCATTTCCAAATATCTGCAATTTCACATCTACTTGAATTATGAGGAAGTAAACATACTCCATCTCTTTTAGAACCCTTTATGGAAAATATGGGTTTGGGGCCTTTTCTCCAGTGCAAAAAGAAGCTCAACTTACTCCTGCCCTTGCTAGCTCAATGGGTTTGTCCGCATTATCCCTTCTGTTCAGCATCTTTTCTATGCTCTCATAATCCCTATCCCATCCTTGCTGCACTCCTAGCTCTCAAGAGACTAACAATGCAGGTTTCTTAGTTACACATGCAGCCAGCCTACCTCATGAATTCAAAATGTAAATTTAGATATAAAATGTGAGCTAGCAAAGGAATGCAAAGTAAAAATAATAAATTATCTCCTCTTTCAAAAATTGATTTGTCCACTTGTTCCTAAATAAAGCTCTTAGACCACACAAATGTTTGTCTCTTCACTCTCTCCCAGTTCATCATCACTAGCACCAGTGATTCTACTGAGACAGCATTATGTGTTAGCCCTTGTAAATGAATCAGTTTTAAAGCATTTGGGGATATAATCAACATTCTCTGTGTCTTAGGTCTGAGATTGCCTATGTCTCAATGTTGAGTGGTCAGTTAATGGTTTTGAAAAGCTGAATAGAAAGAAAATGTCCTGGGCTGGGGCCTCCCTCCCTCCCTCCCACTGTTTCTTGAACAACTGTGGAAGCTTTGGTCTGGTGTGCCTTTGCAAATTGTAACATATGTTCCAATTGTGGTGATTTCTGGAACAGGATAGTTTCCATATAGTCATTTACATACTTCTTTCCTTACAGCTGTCTGTTACAATTTGCTGTACATAGGACTGACCATGAAGAACATTCATAAACTTCAGCTTGTTTAGTGTGCAATGGCCCATATGGTTATGGGAATATCAAGGTTTCCTCATGTAACACTAATATGGCAGCTGTATTAGCTTCTGATGAACTTCAGAGTATTGGTTGTCACCTTTAAAAATTCTGTATGGCTCAGGGCTGATATTTTAAAGAATGTTTTCTCTTGGTTGAATTTACCAGTCTAGTGAGATCAGGTATGGAGGATCCCATGAGCAAGAGAACCATCACTGAGAAGTGTAGACCATGTGGGCCCACAGATGTCATTCTCTTAAAATCTCTGGTCCTCCAAGATATTGCTGAACTACAACTCCCAGCAGCCTCAGCTAATATGATTGTTATGTGCTTCCGGCCACTTTCCTTCTCAACCAGAGGCAATAACCAATAACCAGCCAATGACCAATAACCAGCCAAGACACAGTGAAGGCCTTTTGTTTTGTTTATTGCAATAAGCAGGGAGAAGCCATCAAGGCTTGGTTCTCTCCAAAGTTCATCGTCTCAAAACAAAATCTTTATATATTCCCTATACCAGCTGCCCATCCCTCCTGGTTCCCCATTGGCTGAGGTATATGAAGTTACATTCTCTCCAACCGCCTTCTACATATTTCCTGGTATCTTCCCCAAACATACTAAATCATAGATTGCATGTGCCTTTACATGAGCAGACAATGTATGCAAGGTGTGTCAGATAATATTCAATAGCTTATTGAAGATGCTTTTTAAACTTGTTTTTGAGTTCTTAGTTATTTTATGGATTCTTGGAACAATAGGTTCTTTCCTGTTATTCAGTTTGGTTAGTTTTCCTATTATTCAATTTTTGTCTTTCCTGTTTTTCAATTTCTTTTGTTTTACCTTTAAGCTAGCTATTTCCTCTTGCAGCTACTTCCTCTTACAATTAATTCCTCTTACAGCTAATTCACGTTAATGGCAGCAAAACCTAACAATGGCCCCGAGTACGGGCGCCCCTTAAATGGGGCAGGGGTGCTAAGAATCTCCCGGTCTGCTAGAAGCATGATTAATCCAAAACTATGAATTGGTATGTGGAATCTGAGAAGCCTATACGAAGCTGGGAAAACACACAATACTATCCAAGAAATGTCCAAATACAATACCTCTATATTGGGAGTGAGTGAAATGCGCTGGCCTGAAAATGGAATGTGTAGAATAGGAAATTATACTATCTACTACTCTGGTGAGAATAGCAAACACCATCGAAATGGAGTAGCTATAATCGTAAACAATCTTGTAAATAAATGCATCAAGTCCTTTATTCCTGTATCTGATAGAGTGATGATGATCCAAATAAATAGTACTCCAGTAAATATGAATGTTATACAAGTTTACACTCCCACAGCTGACAGTGATGAGGAGGATTTAGAGAAGTTCTACGAAGATATAAGCAGTGTACTGAAAACCCTAAAAAGTAATAATATCACAATACTCATGGGGGACTTCAATGCAAAAGTGGGAGAAGGAAGTAATGCCCCTGTACTTGGAAACTTTGGCTTAGGAACCAGAAATGATAGAGGTGACAGATTTGTAGACTTCTGCAAGGAACATAGGCAATGTGTGATGAATACTTTTTTCAAGCTGCCAACAAGACGCCTCTACACTTGGAGATCACCAGCAGATACACGAAATAATATAGTAAGGAACCAAATTGACTATTTTACAATAAACAAAAGATTTAGAAACTCAGTAAAATCAGTAAAGACATACCCAGGTGCAGATGTACCATCCGATCATAATCTACTACTTGCCGAAGTCCAGCTGAAACTAAAAAGGATGAAAAACCCGAATCCTGCTAAACCAAGAATTGACAGAGACTTCATCATTAAACATGGAGGTAAGATAAAAGAAGAACTAGAAAATCATTTAAGAGAAACCAACAACCTGAATGATGAAGATGTAGAAGTGAACTGGAATAAATTTAAAAATGTAATAGTAGAGGTAACAAATTCAAAACAGAGAGAGGGGTACCACAAGAAACAACAGTGGATGATGGAGGAAATTCTTCATCTCATGGATGAAAGAAGATCTTATAAAAATAAAAACAAAGAAAAATATAATGAATTGCAGAAAACAATTAGAAGAAAAATTCGACTGGCAAAAGAAAAGTGGTTTGCAAAGAGATGCAAGGAAATAGAAGAGACAGAACGTATGCATGATAATTTCAATTTACACAAAAAAGTGAAAGAAGCAGCAGGCCTCTACAAAAAGAAAACCAACAACTTAGTTGACAAAGAGGGGGAAATTATCTTAGATGAGGATGAAAAACTAAAAAGATGGAAAGAATATATTAAAGAACTTTTTTTTAAACAAGTTTTATTAATTTTTTCATTTTTTAAAACAGAGTGCTTAGGAAACAACGTGGAGATGGGGTAGTCAATTATCCAAAATCAAAATCATACATATACAGGTCAGGTTAACTGCTTAAAAATTCCCTCTCTATTTCCCTCCATTAATATAACATATTCAAATTAATACATTTCTTGAATAAAATTCAATCAATCCATAAAATTTTATCAATAACATTTTACCTATACAAGTCCAAGTCCTGTTTTTAAGCTTTACTAAATTCCAATTACCATATTCCAATTTAGCCTTAATTAAGCATATTATTTACACTTCGGGTATCCCTAATTTCCCTCATTACATAACATAATAATTATAATATCTAAAATAAACATCTTATTTCAATAGTTACAGTCTTACATTTCCAAAATGTATTCTAAGTCTTATTCTTATACATCTTCATTTACTAATACCATATCTTCCATTGTCACAATCCATTTCCTTATTTTCATTCCATTACAAAATGGTTATCATACTTAAAATGAATATTATCCCAAAAAATACCTTCTTACCCTATTTCAAACATATATTCTATTTCTTGTCTTAATAGCTCCTCATTTAAAACCTTTTTCATTTCACCATTCCAAACTATAATCTAACCAATAATTTCATCTCAGTTATAAATCTAAACCCTAAACATTAAATCAGTCCAAAAACCTTAACTTTTCATCTCAGTTAGTATTAATTCAATCCATATCTCTAAAAGACCTTTTTTACCCATCAAGTAAAGATTTAAGTCCCATTTTTAAATCTAACTCTGGCTTTCTTTTTGTGCCAGGCCGGCTTCCATAAGAGGGCCTCTATATCAATAAATCTCAATGTTTTATTTATCATCAATTCAATCTGGTCGTACTTCTGTTCTCCTTCTTCTGCTATCATCTGTATAGCGTAGTCAATTTTGTCCAGTGTTATAGTTGTTAGTTGGTTGTCCAAGTTATCATAGTTCTGATACTCAGTAGGTTGCACATAGGATTGAGTAGGATCCTCTTTGGTAATGATAGATTCCTCTTCTGTTGTTTTTTGACTTGTAGAATAATCAGTTGAAGTCTGGAAATCAGTTTGAAATTTTGGGGCCGAGACTTTTTCGTAGTTAAGTTGTGAATAAGATTCCTCCATCTCATCATGTTGTACATAATGTTGAACACAGGCCTCTTTACTGTTGATCTGTTCCTCAGTTTGTAGTTCTGGGAAATCATCTTTAGTTTTCATCCTAAAGTTCATTTGCTCAGTAAGTTCCAAGATTTTTTCCAATATAAGATTGTAATTAAGCTGTGGGTAAGATCCCTCCATTTCCATGATGAAATAATCTTTTGGTCTTTTAGTGGAGGCTCAGAGCAGTATTTAATAACAATCAGCCCCTATCCACCTCCACACAGCTGTTTCAAATTCTTTATCTTTTCCCCTTTTATGATAATTTGAAGGTCAAATCCAACATCAAAATCAAAGAGAAAGTACAATTGTAATGTCAACTTTCCCACAAGATGTCCCCAGTAGACTATACAATCTTTTTCCAGATATATAGGTTTTATCCAGTTAAAAGAGCAAAAGCAGTAAAAAAAACAATATTGCCCAGTTTAGTAGGTAAATAACATAATAAAATTCAATAAAAGAAATTTTTAGGGACCCCAGAGTATCCAGAAAAATAAAAATAGTCAATAAGAATTAATTTATAGTTTCTATTGTCCAAAACTTGTTTTCCCAAGTAAGCAAACGCTGCTCTGTCAAATTGGGGAAATAATTCCAGAGGCTTTTCACAGGGAGATAGTTAGGGTAAAGAGAGGAAAGGAAAGGTCTCACCCGGATCTTCCACGGTGGTTCTTTAATGCTTAGATGTTATTTTGACTTCCCTGTCGGCCCAAAGGAGCTGCCTCGGACCGCGGAAGGTGCTGCCGCACCCTCCGCAGTCGACAAGAGTCCTCCTCAGCGGTAGCCGCTCCTCCAGGGTGACTTTTGACCCTGTCCAGGGTCTACCGGTGGAGGGAAACCAGCCGGCGAAGAGAAAAGACTCTCCGTGCGACCGCCAGTGCCGCGAACCGGAACCGGAAGTCGAATATATTAAAGAACTTTTTGAGGACACTAGGGATGATAGAGATATGGGAAGTATAACAACTGGACCAAACATCATTATGGAGGAGGTTGAACATTCAATAAAAATAGCAAAAACAAGAAAAGCCACAGGACCTGATGATATCCCAGTAGAAATTTTAAAATTGCTGGAAGACAATGGGAAGAATTTTTTACTGCAGCTCTTCAGTCGAATATATGAAACAGGAAAGATACCAAATGATTGGCTAAAATCAACCTTTGTGACATTCCCCCCCAAAAATAAATGCAAAGAAGTGTACCGAATACAGAACAATAAGCTTAATGAGTCATGCCCTGAAAATATTCCTGAGAATAATTCACACAAGAATATACAACAAAATTGAGGAGCGTCTAGGTAACACACAATTTGGTTTCAGAAACAATCTTGGTACACGAGATGCGCTATTCAGCATTCAAGTTCTTGTACAGTGTTGTAGAGATGTCAATCACAGTGTTTACATGTGCTTCATTGATTTTGAAAAAGCATTTGATAAAATAAGGCACAGCAAACTATTAGAAATCCTGAAACAAGTGGGACTAGATGATAAAGACATCCAAATCATAAAGAATCTATACAGGCATCAGGTAGCAAATGTGAGACTAGGCCAAAAATACTCAGCTGATGCAGAAATACGAAGAGGGGTCAGACAGGGATGTATTCTGTCTCCACTGTTGTTCAATATCTACTCTGAGTCAATCTTCAACGAGGCACTGGAGAACATTGATGCTGGCATCAAAGTAAATGGTGTTTGGATCAACAATTTAAGATATGCTGACGATACAGTTCTGCTTGCCAGTAAGCATGAAGACCTTCAGCTCCTCATCAACAGAGTCACAGAAATATCTGAAAAATACAGCTTGATGTTTAACAACTCAAAAACCAAGATCATGGTCGTCAGCAAACGTTAATTTACCACCAATAAATTCGGAAGGAATATCATTAGAAAAAGTTGAAAGGATCACGCACCTCGGTTCTAATTTACATGAAAGCTGGGACATGACCACTGAAGTAAAGACAAGGATAGAGAAAGCTTGAACAGCATTCTTCAAAATGAAAAAGGTCTTCTGCAGTCACGACATAAGCCTAAGATTGAAAATCAGGCTTGTCAGGTGTTATATTTTTTCTATCCTGCTCTATGGAGTAGAGAGTTGAACTCTGACAGAAGGCCACCTGAAGAGACTAGAAGCATTTGAAATGTGGATTTACAGGCGGCTGTTACATATAAGCTGGGTTGACAAGATCAGAAATGAGGAAGTCATAAGCCGCCTGGGAAAGCCAAGGGAAATCATCAAAACAATTAAAAAACGAAAGTTAGAATATTTTGGACATGTGATGCGACACCCAGAAAAATACGGCATACTCCATTTAATCCTCCAGGGAAAGATTGAAGGCAAACGAGATCCAGGCAGAAGAAGAACATCATGGCTTCAAAATCTAAGGGACTGGTTTGGACAAAACTCAGCAGCACTTTTTCGTGCGGCTGCTGATAAAAACAGGATCGCCAACATGATCGCCAATGTCCGATAACGGAGATGGCACAACAACAACAAGAAGAAAACAGCTAATTCCTCTTATAATTAATTCCTCTTACAATTTTAAATTTTGAAGACCTTTTGTTTATTCCAATATGATCAGTGATGGATATTGGTATTAGCAATATCAGGAGGAGCACATATTTCCACAATTGGCCTAGGATATTAGATTTATAAAAAAGCACAATCATATAGAAGATTAAAGTTCTCGGATGTAATAAACACTAGGGTAAGTTTTGTTTGGCTTTGATGTTTTTTTGCTTGTTTTGGCAACAGTTATACCTCCTAGTCCCTTCAATTTCTGCAAACATAATTTTGAGAAAGAGAGAAAAAGAGGTTTTCTTTTTGTATTATTGTGCCATTGAATCTGTAGCTAAAGTACAACATACTTTATGTATCTATATATGTGAAACTTCAATACAAGTAACAGAGCTAACAGTTAATATTAGAAAGGGTCTGGTGGCATCTTTCAAACTAATATATTTTAATAAAAGGCAAAAGCATATTTGGATCAGATATATTTTTTGGCTTGGAAACCCCTATATTACTGAAAAAGTGTTTGAGGTTAAAGATTGTTTAATATTTCAAAACCACTTTAAATATCTAAAACTAAAATTTTAATACGATACTTTGTAATGGGATATAATTTGCAGGGCAATTTGAGAGCTGAAGTCTGCCTAATCTCAGTGCAAGAAGTACAGGTGTTTTAGAGCTAGACTGAAAATTTTGATTGAATCCAACAATCACTGAAGATATTAAACAAAGTTTTTTTAAAAAAACAAATCACTCTGTCACCTTGTACATTAAACAAAAATGACTGAAAAGTGATCTGATCATATAGTTTAGATTTTTTAGAAGTTTTTTTCCAAAAAATGCCAGTCTAGAACTGCCCTGCCAAAGTAGGGAATAAACAGAGGGAATTTCTTAGGATCTAGGTATCCTAAAGATCTTAGGATATTTCTAGAGATAATTGCCTACCAACTGTACAGCCCTTTGCTCCATGTGAGTCTAGTGAGTGATTATTCTCACACCTAGATCTTGCCTAGCTTTGAGCTGTAATTGGATGAAGGTTACACAACTTACCCAACAGCCAAACAGCAATAGCATTATACAGGTCAAGAAAAACTGCTTCTTCTAAATATATAGATGGCAGTCGAAATGGTATCTGTGCAAGTTTTCAAAGATAGCAGTATACTAGACAACCATTCCATCATTGTAACCAGACAGGAAAAAATGATCTGGAAAAAAGAAGGCTTAATTCAAAGTCCAACATTGGTTTTAATGCAAAAAGCATGCAATAATATAGTGTATTAAGATGGTTGACTTGGCAAAGGACAATTGAACATCCTGGGCTTCCTCCAAAGCCGACAAGAACTGACAGCATCTTTCCATTGGCTTCAGTGGCCTCTGGATATAGACTCCCTGTAATTATAAAAGCAATTGGCAGAACCATGTTTGACATAGCTACACACTTTTTCCCTTTCTTTCCCACATTATTTGATGGCACTGAAAGTTTTTTTTTAAATGCTCACTTTACAGAATAAAGTCAGATCCCTTCCACTGCTGAATGTAGCAGAAAAGAAGACTGCATTCTCATTCCCAGACGTCCACTCCCTAATCTGTCTCAGGACTGAATATTATAAGTTAAATTTCTTTGCAGAGCAAAGGGTCGGAGCACCACTCATTTGAGAGAATTCTGTTTCCATTTACAGCTAGGCTATTCCAGGGCTGTCCTACTTGCCATTATCTTTGTTCAGAGAATTCGAAAGAAGAGCTACTCTCTGACTTTGGCTGTTTTTCTCCTTCCCCAATCTGTTCTGTTTGACCGACATGCTGTATGCAGCTGGAACAAGCACAGTATATCCACATTAGATTGAAAAGTTATAGAAAAGTATGTATAGCCACTCCATTTCAGCTGCTGTAATGGTGGAAAGAATAAGGAATAGAAATACTTATAGTACAGTTTATGTGAAAACATTTTAAAATTTCAATAATCTCCTGCACCTAAAAAATCGATACATTATACAATATATGGCACAAAATACTATTACTTAGGGGATATGCTGAATGTAAGATCATTGAAGCACTGTCCAGTTGGCAGCTTCAGAAACCCCAGCCCAGGGCTGAAATTGTATATTTGCATCATTGCTACTTCCTTATCCAAAGGCCAAGCTCATCCAAGCTCTTTGAAGAAATGTATCCATATTCCTTAATCAGTTTTATTTAAACCTCACTTCCATTTAGAATTGGATATGGATAAAGCTTAAAAAAGGTTTCTCTCTTAGAAGAAAGTTCAAAGGAAAAGATGACTTGCTACTTAAAAACATTGAAACACCATTTTTAAAAGATATCATCTTTCCATTATCCACCATGAGCTAAGAGCACCATATAATATTTCATGTTAATGAAAGGATAGATGGAGAGAGAGAGAGAGAGAGAGAGAGAGAGAGAGAGAGAGAGAGAGAATGTACAGGAATTGGAGTAGAGAGGGCACTTAAACTTTCTGAAGCATTTTGCCAGTTGGCTGGCATTTCTACTTCTGAGGTTCTAACGGATTACATTGAATGTGGTAACTTCACTTCCATCTCTGGAGAAGGCTGCAAGGAGAGGGAATGAATGGTGTAACAGGGCCTCTGATGCTGAAAGAAGCAATTGGCCAAAAAACTTTATCACCTCATTCAATTCTCTATCAGAGCTGTTTGGAAAGAATTTCATTCACTATATAATTCTCAGCTTCTTTAATGTGGCTAGCATAACTTTATACTTATACTGTTAATTCTTATTCAAGGTCACGTTGAACTCAGCTCTCAGCACTCTAAATATAGGGTCATGGCTCACCCTGAGTATTATAATGTATTGACACAAACACAACTTTGATGTCCTGCAAAACTGGACATCCTTACTGAATGTGCCAAGCTTACCCTGATAGATGATGATGATGATGATGATGATGATGATGATGATGATGATGATGATGATGATGATGATGATGATGATGATAATAATAATAATAATAATAATAATAATAATAATAATAATAATAATAATAATAATAATAAAGTTGGAAGGGACCTTGGAGGTCATCTAGTCCAACCCCCTGTTCAGGCAGGAAACCCTATACCATTTTGGACAAATGGCAGATACTGGCAAACATTTACTACTTTTGAGAAGGAAGAGAAATATGCCACAGTTCCAGGACAACCTTTTTTTTTCTGTGTCTATCTCTGTAGCATTGTATCTCCCTTAGCCAACTTGCCTTTGTTGCCTCTGCTTACTAATTAATCTGGATATTGCCAGGAATTACAACTCAGTCTTGATTACATTGTGGAAGGGGCAAAGCTTGCCCAACAAAATCAAAGGACTGGAAGCCACAAACCACAAGTTTGGAACACCCAGAACAGTAAGTAAAAATGTAGGAGATAATTTCTAAGAAACAGTTTAAAAATTTAGATTAAAAACAGTCCTATAAATTATCTAGGAGTCTTTTGGGAAAATTAGGGAATTTGAAGATTGGTTGTGTTGTTTTCTTGTCAACTGGTTGTCTCTTTACCTTAAAAGTGTTATGGGTGAATAGTTTGGGATTTTATTGAGGTAAAAACCTTGAGGTTTTCTGGCTGAGACTAGGCGGATGTAATATTTTCTAAAACATCTACTCCCCTTTCAATTTTTAAAAAAAAGTTTTTATTGATTTTTTCATACAATTCAAAAGTACTTGTTCAACAAACGTGTTGTCTGAGTTTATCATTCACTAATACAAATTAAGTTCCTAATACCTTATTCTTTTCTCCAGCCATTGATAAAATAAGTCCCAAGTTTGAAAATATTCTGTTTCTTCTTTTTCTTTCAACCTCAGAGTAAGTCTGTCCATTTCCGCACAGTCTAGTATTTTTTTAATTATTTCTTCCTCTGGTGGTATTTCTTTATTTTTCCAATATTGTGCGAATATGATTTTTGTCACTGTTATCACATGTAAAATCAAGTATATACTTTGTTTGTCAAGCTTTTCTGGCATTATACCTAATTTTTAAAAAAGTTCAGTTTTAAAATCTACATGTTTTCGCAAAATCTTTTCTAGCCAAGTATGTATTTTTGTTCAGTATCTCTTTGCTTTAACACATGTCCACCATATATGATAATAAGTACCTGACTTGTGTTTACATTTCCAACATCTATCTGACATACTTTTAAACATTTTTGCTAATCTTGCTGGTGGCAAGTGCCATCTATAAAACATTTTATATAAGTTTTCTTTGTAAGAAGTTGACAGTGTCAATTTATAATTTCTTCCCCACAGGTTTTGCCATTTCTCTAAATCTATATTGTATCCAAAATTCTTTGCCCATATTATCATTGTTTCTTTTACTTGTTCATTTTCCATTTTCAAACTCAATAAAAAATTATACATTTTCTTAATTAATTTCTCATCAGAGGTTAATAATATCTGATCAAACAAAGTCTGCTCTTTATAAAATCCGTACAACTTAACATCTTTATCGTATCTCACTTGCATTTGTAAATATGCCCACCATGATAGATGAATACCCTAATTTTCCATCTCTTGTTTAGATTTTAAATTCCCTTCAGAATTTAGAATATCTTTATATGTCCATATTTTCTCGAGACTGACTAAATTTGGATGTACAAATGCTTCCATTGTTGAAAGCCATCCTGGAATTTTCAAGTATATTTTACATTTTGTTTTTCCCATGTTAGTAATAATGCATTTCTAATATAGTGGTTTTGAAAATATTTATGAATTTTATTTATACTCCCCCTTCAATTTTCATCCATTTCTGCCAAAAAATTAAACATCTTCAGATGTTTTGATGTTATAGCATGTAAACACTTTTTTCCAGATCTAAACTTAGATCATATCCACATGATTTACTTTACTTCAGCAAAGCATTTGATAAAATCTTCCATTAAATCTAGTATAGGGGATGGTAAAATATAGGCTTGATTATACTAGCATTAGACTCTGGATTGGATTGCTACTATTTGGCCTCCTCCTACTTGTCAATATTGACGGGAGGGGCGGGAGGAATGGAGCTCAGGTATAAGAAATTCTAAGAGATGGAATGACAGAAACAACATCTACATCTCCTTTGGAGAATGAAAAAGAGTGAATTCAGCCAACTTCATATAAGAATCCACCTTAGGGGTTACATTTGGGCATTAAGAGCAGCAAAATGTGTTAAATTTTCTGCTCTTATTACATCTGCAGATATCCATTCAGTCTGGTTTAAAGTGACCCATTTCCTATTAGGAAGAAATTGGTCCCATTATCTGGCAGAGGTTTGATCCTGCACCTTCTGAAAGACTGGACAAGATCCCTGAAACTGTTAACCTGGCCAATTGATTTTTAAATCCTATGATGATGTACCTCAGATACAGTTAAGCTACAATGGTTACCAATATGTTTCCAGATGTCTATGGAGATTCTCAGTCATCCAGGTCATGGTTGTCCCAAAGGTGCTTTTTCAAAAGGCAACTGGGCTTTCTTGTTTTTCTTTGAAGACATTTCTCTTCTCATCCAAGAAGCTTCTTCAGCTCTGTCGGGATGGTGGGGAATGGAAAGATTTATATTTCTTGCAGACAGCTGGTCATTTGCATTCTTTTAGAGAGTTGAGGCCACCTGGAGGTTTACCTGTGTCCTCAAGGTCACCTGACTAGTGAAATGGGTATGGAGCCTTCTTGGAACTGCTGAAAGGACTGTGTTGTAGACTGGAGATAGATGATGTCATATCCCTCCCCCTCTGTTGAGAGAGGGCTGTTCAGTTTTGACATAGATGGCCTCTTTGACCTCTTTTTCAAACCAGCGGTCTTCTCTGTTCAAAATGTGGACTTTACTGTCTTCAAAAGAGTGGCCTTTGTCTTTTAAATGCAGATAGACTGCTGAATTTTGCCTGATGGGTTTATTTTCCTATGTTGTGCCATGCGTTTATGAAGTAGTTGTTTTGTTTCCCCAATTTACAGATCTGCACATATCTCACTGCATTGTACTGCATATACCACGTTGCTTAGTTAGGGTTTGGGAGTTTTATCCTTGGGGTGGACAAGCTTCTGCCTTAGTGTATTGTTAGGTTTGAAGTGTGTACATATGTTTGTTGGCTGAAGATCCTCCTGAACTTTTCAGATATTCCTGCAATGTATGGAATGACAACATTGCTTTGTTTATTGTTCTCTTCTGTTATGGTGGAGCTCCTGCTGGGTCTTTTTTGGGATTTGATGAAGGCCCAGTTGGGATACCCACACATTCTGAGGGCTTCCTTGATGTGTTTTAGTTCTTTTTCTTTCCCATTTTTGCTGGTAGGCAGGCCTTCAGCTCGATGGTATAGGACAGGGCTTTTCAACCTTTTCACCGACTGTACCACTTTTAGGATATGGTAATATTCGAGTACCACCTAGCAAGGTGTCAAAAACTTGATGACCAAAAAAAACACCTGTTCAAAGTTGCATTTGCACTGAAATGACTTACGACCATTTTTCACACTTATGACCATTGAAGCATGCCCAGGGTCATGTGATTTATATTTGGATGCTTGGCAACTGATTCATATTTATGATGGTCACAGTGTCCCAGGGTCATGTGATCCCCTTTTGCAACCTTTTGACAAGTAAAGTCAATGGCAGGGCTGCTGGTGGCCAAGTGCTAAGGCGGGACTTCCCTCCCTCCTTCCTTCCTTCCCTGCCTCCCTCTTTCTCATTCCCATCTCCTTCTGAAGGAAGAATTTGAACCCCTCCCCCCATATTTTATCTCTTCCATATATTCATCAAACAAAGAAAAGCCTCCAGAGACAGAAAAGACAAGCTGCTGAATGAACTAGCTTAAAAAGGCACATTCCCCTT
Source organism: Azemiops feae (assembly GCA_023970755.1). NCBI lineage: Eukaryota > Metazoa > Chordata > Lepidosauria > Squamata > Viperidae > Azemiops > Azemiops feae. The sequence continues at coordinate 292,650 of JALGBA010003683.1, forward strand.
TAAGAATTAGCTACTGGCTAGAAAGGAAAGTTAAGGAGCGCAGCCAGCACTTAAGGAAGAAAAAAAATGTAAATAAGTACTGGCTGCCGGCTAAGGCAGTGTCCCCAAATAGCTCCACAGGCAAAATCCATTCAGGAGAAAAATGCTTCAAAATCCCTTGCAGCAAAACTTACAGCTAACAATAGCAGAGCAATAGAAGCTAACACAAGACATGAGCCATCAGCCAAATAGAAATTGCCAAACACTCTTTAAGAACACAAAGCCCACATTGCACAAATCCCAGAACTTCAAAGTCACAAAAGCACATAAGAATCCTTCCACTCTCCATCTCCCTCCCTCCTTCTGTCTCACCTCCAGCTGATGCTACCTTTCTTCATTCCTCATGGAGGGCAACCCCTCCCCTGCTGCATTTCTTGCCTGTTTGTTGCTGCCAGCACAAGTGGCTGCCACAGCAGTTGTAGATCGGCTCATGGCCGGCCGGCCGGCTTGCTTGATGATTTCTCCTCTCCTCTCTCCCCACCCTCCTCCTTCCCCTTCGGTGCAGCTAGAGCTGACTCCACCTCCTCCCAAGGCTGCCTCTTTTTCTCTCTCTCCCTCTCCTGTCTCCGCCCCCTCCTCCTCCTTTCTCATGGGGGAGGGTGAGCAGAAGTGAGCCTGGGGCCTTTGCCTCGCCCCAGCCAAGCTCCAGAGGACTCTCACAGTAAGTCCTTGCTGTGCTGGCTCTTTCCCTCCCCCACTACACTTGGCTAGGCAGGGCTGCGTACCACCTGCCACTTGTTAATGTACCACAAGTGGTATGCGTACCACAGGTTGAAAAGCCCTGGTGTAGGGTTCTGATAACTCCCATTTTGTGCTCCAATGAGTGGTGAAAATCAAAATGTAAATATTGATTTGTGTGTGTGTGTGTGGGGGGGGGGGGGTTCTGTAAACTTCAATGTTAAGTCTTCTGCCAAGGTTGAATTGCTAATATGCCTGGTAACTTCTATCGCTACTCAACTTGCCATAGAAACGGGGAGGGGTAGAAAGCATAGGGAGGAAACGGGTTCCAAGAAGCCATCCACGGAGTGTGAGACCCTACAAGAATTCCAAGGTCAGTAATGCAGTTGTCTGACAGAGACGTGGACCATTCTCATAACAAACCAAAGATATACAATTGGGCAATGTGAACACTTGGCATGTGCGGGTTATGAAAAGCTATTGTTAACTAGGAAGATTGTTGTGTGGGAAAATAAGAGCTGGTTTTGTTTCTTCAATTCTAAGATGTGTACTCAATAAAGTTTTATCTTATATGGCATTCCAAAGTCTTGAAGATTCCTTGATTTTGAATTCGCTAGTCAGGCGGTTGACATTAAACCAACTCTGACCTGTTGTGAATGCAGCCCACTCAGAGGCTTCCGAGAAGACTGTAGCATAGCGATGTGAGGGACCAAGAAGAAGATCAATGCCACTGCAAAGTCTGGGCAAATCCCTCCTCGGGAGACCCTGGCGGACTCTGGGTCACAGCCAGTGGCAACACAGTCCAAAGTGAGAGTGGAGAAAGCCAAGCAGCCACCAGTGCAAGAAGAGGGAGCTGTGGCAGGATCCCTCTACATCGGCTCTAAAATTCAGTGGGCGAGCGGTGTGAGGAAAGTGGCCGAGATGGAATTCCCCCTCATCCCACTGGGGGTTGCAATAACCCGAGGGAGCAAGTGGAAGGCCAAGAGAGCTGCAGATTGGGAAGAGTCAGCAGGGTGGAAATTTCTGACCACCTCCCGCAGCCCTTTGGTGGAGCAGCTGCAAGAGATGTTTGTTGAGATGGAGATGCAAGGAGTGGAGCTGGTGAAATCCCCAGCCTGGGAACAATGTTTGGAATGGGTCAAGCTGTGGCAGCTTCATCCCCTTCTCTGCTCCACCCGATGGTGCTAGGTCGGGTGGGTCAGGGGGCAGCAAGGACCACGGCATAGTTGGAACTCAGCTGGTGGCTGCCAGGCAGACCCAGCCAGCCCTGGCAGCAGCAGAATCTCCAGCCCATGCTGACCCATAAGTTGTGTGTAATGGTTCCGATAGATGAAACCCATCAAAAGAACTTCAAGGCAAAATTCTTCCTTAAAGAACATTTTATTCGGGGAAACAAAGTATCAGCACTACATAGTTGAACCCAAAAACTAAATTCCCTTCCCCCAGATACAAAAATAACAAAGTGCAATTCCCACCCCCAATAAGCTGTCATAAATCACATTCTCCAATTAGCCTAAAGCCGGACTTTCTCCCCAGCTCCTCAGTCTGCCAAAATGTTATCAGCTTGTCCTTGAATTCCCACAAAGCAGAGTTATTATTATGGCTAGCTGAGCTCAAGTTCTCATCCCAACCCCCCTTACTGCACCTAAATTCTAAATACCAGAAAAAGCATGTTAAATGAAAAGAGAAAATGGCTGCATTTTCATCAGTTGTCAGAGCCGGAACATCCAATGTTAGCAGCGTTGACATCCGGCCCCCTTACAAAAAGGATAAATCTTGTAATTCAAACAAAATTATAGGTTAGGGGTTGGCCCTAGGCTTATTTGGGTATTTCTCATAAAATTTACTAATAAGTCTGTCAGCTTTTATATCACTAGATTTTACCCATGTGGCCTCAGACAATGAATACCCCTTCCGCTGCACTAAATACTGTAACTTTCCCTTAAAAAGTCTAGAATCAAGAATACATTTCACTTCATAATGAGTTTGTCCAGCTACCACGAGAGGGCCAGGTGCCTTTTTAGGGGGAGGTCATAAGGTGGAACCCCAGAAAGTTTCAGTAGGCTACAATGGAACACAGGGTGGACTTTCCCTAAAAATCTGGGAAGCTTTAACTCCACCATGACCGGGTTAATGATCTTTACGATGGGGAAGGGACCTAGATACTTCGGTCCTAATTTCTTACTAGGCAACTTTAGTCGTAAATATTTTGTGGATAAGTAAACTTTTTCCCCAACCTGGAAGAATCTTTGGGGAGCCCTCTTTTTATCTGCTTATTTTTTATATGTCTCAGAAGCCTTTTTTAGAGCGATTTTTGTCTTGTCCCAAACCTCCTCCCATTCCCTCACCCACTGCTCAAGCATTTGGGGAGCAGAAGATCCCTGAGGGTATTCGGGTATTGGGTTGAACTCTTTCCCTGTGGCAACTTTAAAAGGCATAAAACCGGTGCTGCTGTGAACAGAGTTATTGTAAGCCACCTTTGCGAAAGGGAGGAGGTCGGTCCAGTTCATTTGCTGATAATCCACATAGCACCTGAGATACTGCTCCACCACTGAGTTCACTTTTTCAGCCGCCCCATTCATAGATGGGTGAAAAGCTGATGACAGACCTTGCGATGAGCCAATTAACTTGAGGAAGCCCCTCAGAACTTGGCTGTAAACTGCACCCCTTGGTCTGAGATTATCCGCTTTGGCACACCGTGTAACCTGTAAATGTGCTTTAGAAACATCTTGGTTAGCCTCTGGGCTGATAGGAGTCCTTTGCAGGCGATGAAGTGAGCCTGCTTTGAAAATAGATCTATCACAGTCCAAATTACTGTATTTTCTCTACTTTCATGTAATTCTACTATAAAATCCATTGCAATTTTTTCCCATGGCTGGGAAGGGTCCACGACCGGTTGTAATAGTCCAGGGGTTTTCCCCAGAATTCTTTTCATGGTGGCACATACAGCACAACTCTTGACGTAGTTCTCTATGTCCTGTTTCAAGCCCAGCCACCAAAATTGTCAACGAACCAGATATAGTGTTTTCAAATAGCCAAAGTGCCCAGCTTGCTTTACATCATGACCGTGCTTGAGTGCATTGAGGCAGAGGGTTTCAGGCAAATATAACTTCCCGCCTTTGTAAGCTAATCCATCCCTGCATGTCAAGGAGGTTTGATTGTCTTTGAACCATTGGTCATTGAGGAGTTCCTGTTTTAATTTCTTCGTCCCAGGGTCATCGGGGTTTGGAACTCTCGAACATGGGGCTCTTCATGGTGTTAGTTGAGTAGCGGTTTGCGGTGTGGATATGATTGCTTCATTAACCTCTTCACGTTGGCTTTTGTATTGAGGCAATCTGGATAAAGCGTCAGCTAAAAAATATTTTCCTCCCGGTATGTACTTCAAGGTAAAGTTAAATCGATTAAAATATTGCGCCCACCATACTTACTTCGGGGACAGCTTGCGAGGAGTTTTCAGTGCCTCTAAATTTTTATGATCAGTCCATACTTCAAAAGGCACCTTACTCCCTTCCAGGTAATGCCGCCAGTTTAATAGAGCCCAACGAATTGCAAAGGCTTCCTTCTCCCACACTGCTCACCTTCTCTCGCAATCGGTGAACTTTTTTGAGGTGTAGGCACAGGGCTGTAGGACCCCCTCATGGTTCTTTTGCAATGGTACGGCTCTGACGGCCACGTCGCTGGCATTGGCTTGAATCACAAAGGGCTTCCCTGGGCAGGGATGCTTTAGGATCGGCTCGATCGCAAATAGTCGTTTCAGGTTTTCGAAAGCAGTTTGACAGTTCATGGTCCATGTCAGCAGCTGCCCCAGTTGCGGCTTTCCCCCATCTTTGCCGGTTTTCAATAAGTCCGTGAGGGGTAAAGCAATTTCAGCAAACAAGGGGATAAATTGTCGGTAAAAGTTGGCAAACCCCAGGAAGCTTTGAAGCTGCTTGTGAGTCTTTGAGGGTTGCCATTCGATCACGGCTTTCACTTTACCAGGATCCATTTCAATGCCCTCACTGGAAATTCTGTAGCCTAGATAATCCAGTCGGGTCTGATGGAATTCACACTTTGATAGTTTGACATATAGTTTAGCATTCAATAATTTGTTTAACACTTCTCGCACTAGTTTCACATGGTCAGCCATATTCATGCTGTATATTAGGATATCATCCAGATACACCAGAACCCCCTTGTACAAGTGATCATGTAGCACCTGGTTGATCAGCTGCATAAAAACAGCTGGAGCCCCTTGTAGTCCAAATGGCACAACTTTGAATTGATAGCTCCCTGTGGGACAGTTGAAAGTGGTTTTCCATTCATCTCCTTTCCTTATTCTTACTCGGTAATATGCCTCTCTTAGGTCCAATTTAGTGAAGATGCTCCCCTTTGCTAGGTGGGTTAACAGGTCCTTCAGGAGGGGGAGGGGGTATTTGTTCTCTATGCTCACAGTGTTTAACCCTTTATAGTCTATGCAGAGACGAAGCGACCCATCATTTTTTTCTTTAAATAACACTGGGGGCCCCACCTGAGATTTGGCCCACTCAATGAATCCTCTAGCTAGGTTTTTGTTCACATAATGCTGCAGCTCTTCCATTTCAAGGGGGGTCATGGCATACATTCTCAGCTTTGGGAGTTTAGCGCCTGGTAATAGTTCTATGGCACAGTCATTGGGTCGATGGGGTGGTAGGACGTCGCACTCCTTCATGCTAAATACCTCCGCTAGATCCCAGTACTCGCTGGGGATGAGTGGCTTGCCCGGCTATCTTTGCTAGCTCGGTGGATGGCTTAGACCCTCCGGTAATGTCGGCTGAATCAAGAGGGGGTTTGGGCCCTATGGGCAATCTCACAGTCCTCATCCCCTTTTCCCACCAAATAAAAATAAAAGGTTTCCATTTGTCTAACCAGGCTAGACCTAAAATCACCGCCTCAGTCATCTTTGGAGCCACGATGAACCGGATGAACTCCCAATGATCACCTATTTCTAAGCGTATAGGCTCCATCAGTTGTGTGACTAAAGTTCCTCCCATTAAGGAGCCATCTGCTTGTTCAAATCTCATGGGCTTGGAAAGCAGTCTTGCCCGTATATCCATTTTAATGGCAAGTGGCAAACTGATAATGCACTGGGAACATCCTGAGTCCACTAGCACTCTTAAATCCACTTGTACACCCATATTGGGGACTATGAATTTGGCAGCAAGAGAAAAAGGTGGAACGAGTCGACTCACCATCGGATCGTTCTCCCCTTCATCGTCACTGTCGTAGGAGGATAGAGTGGTAGCATGTCCAGCTTGGGGCTTGGCGTTCTCCTGTGTAGGCGATGTGACCTGGCCAATGCGTTCTTGCGTGATCCAGTTTGACTTTTCTTTCGTTGGCTGCTGGGCTGGTTTCTTCCTCACCGGTGGTCCCGATTTGCTCTGCTGTTGGGAATATGGGACCGGGTGGCTCACCGCTCGGTGTCCCTGTTGCCCACATCTGAAACACTTGATTGGTGGACCGGCAGGTGGCTTGGGGGATTCCACAGCTGTGGTGGCTGGGGTTCTTCGGGGAGGCAGATGCCTGGTCTGCTCTGGTTTCAGTCCGGCTTCCTGTGGTGGTGGCTTCTTATAACGAGCAATCTTGACGTCCAACCTTACTGCTGCTTGATACCACTCCTGCAATAGGTTAGGGACAGCTCAATAGACACAGGCCTGGGAAAGGTGATCATCTAGTTCTTCCTTAAAGTGATGAACTAAGGATTGCTCAGGCCACCTTTCTATTCGACATGCTACCTTACGAAATTCTCGTACATATTCCAAAGCAGGTCTGCCGTCTTGTTTTATTTTATGAATTTGTTTCTCTGCTTTGAGGGCTATGGAAGGGTCCTCGAACCTGGCTTTTAATCCAAGAAGGAAGATGTGGAGATCCCCCAGCTTAGGTGCTTGCTCATTGTATAGATTGTTTAGCCACTCAGATGCTTCCCCTTCCAAATTGGCCGTGACCACATCGATCATAGCAGCTGGGTTCAGGTAGAAATTGGCATTGCGATTCATGTGGGAGAATACTAGATTGAGGAAGAAGATCAGCTTCTCCGGGTCACCATCAAAAGTCATTCTAAAGGGTGGCGCCATGATGGGTTGCTGCGCCCCCAGTGTGGCTGCATTCCCAGTGGTTGCTGGCCTCCCTGCTGCGGCTGTGGCACCCCTAGTGGCTACTGACCTCCTAATGGTGGCTGCGGCATCCCCAGATGCTGCAGGCCCCCCAGCAGCTTTTGCACATTCAGGGGCTGTTGCCACCCCCACTGCTGCTGCACACCCAACAGCTGCTGACCTCCCAGCGGCGGTGGCTGTGGCATCCCCAGTTGTTGCAGGGGCCCCAACGGTTGCGGTGTTCCAACCTGTTGCTGCCAGGCCAACAGGTTGCGCAGCTGTTGCATTATACCTTGCTGAATGCTCACATTTGGGTCTTCTCCCTGTATAGGCCTCGGGCTTGGATGGCACCGACGGTGATGCACAGGGCTGTGTGACCGACTGTGTGACGGTCAGGGCTCTCATGGTACCTGTGGCGATCCAGACTTCGGCAGCCCCAGTGGTGGCTCGTGCTCTTGTGTTGTGAGTGGCACTCTGGAGTTCTGGAGAAGTGACGACATCTCAGACTGTAGTGTTCAGAGTGGCGGCCAGGACTGTCCCTCCTCACGGGGCTGGAGGTTAGAGTTGGTGGCTTCGAGGACAGGGAAGCCGCTTGTGCTCCATAGGTGGGGCTGGGCCTCCTTTTGGACACGGATTGGCGTCTGCTTCGCCGATCATTGTGATCACTTGCGTGCGAAGAGTGAGAGGGTTGCTCCCCATTCCTCACCTCTAGCCCCTCGAATATCTCCACCAATTTTTCTACTGATTGGCTACGGACTGCGGACAGGTACTTCCACTCTCTGGAGTCCTCAGTAGTCGCCAATTTCTTGATTCTCCAACGGTCCGGGGAGCACGATTCTCGAGGGGTTCCTTCTTGCAAGTCAGCTTCGGCCCCTTTCGAAGAACTTGCTCTCAGCAGGGTTGCTTCGAGGTGCTTGGAATCTCCACTGGGCAGGGTCCACTCCGATGATCAGATCAGATCAGCTCTCGCATCTTGGGTCTTGCCCCCAGCTGTAAGGTCTGAGAAGATTCCTTCTCCGCTGGTGCGCTGTCTTGCGCCCCCTCCACTGAGGCGGCAGCCATGGTCGGGATGTTGGTTTCAGGTGCTTCTTCCTTTTCCATGCTGAAATCTTCCCCAAGTCTTTGTCAGCCTATCCCCTGACTTAGGGACGGTGACTGGAGCTCAGGACCCCAAGGTGGTTAAGGTAGAAAGTGTAGTTTTGGGTTTAATGTCATGGTTCCAATAGATGAAACCCATCAAAAGAACTTCAAGGCAAAATTCTTTCTTAAAGAACATTTTATTCGGGAAACAAAGTATCAGCACTACATAGTTGAACCCAAAAACTAAATTCCCTTCCCCCAGATACAAACTAACAAAGTGCAATTCACACCTTAATAAGCTGTCATAAATTGCATTCGCCAATTAGCCTAAAATGCGGGCTTTCTCCCCAGCTCCTCAGCCCGCCAAAACGTTATCAGCTTGTCCTTGAGTTCCCACAAAACAGAGTTATTATTATGGCTAGCTGAGCTCAGAGTGGATGGTGGCACTCCATGAGGGAAACATTGACACCTTCCTAGAAGGGCTCCAGGTCAAATTTGAGGACCGCACACAAGCCCACTTGGCAGAGTCCAAAATCTGCTCCATTAGGCAGGGGAACTGATATGTGGCTGAATACATTCAGGAATTCCACAGCCTGGCTGGGAAGCTGAGAGGATGGCCAGAATGCCTACTGGTCTACCAATTTCAAGATGGCTAAGCAGAGAGGAGTTCAAGAATTGACTGCCCTGGGAATCCCTGATGACCTCCAAGTGCGGTACCAGCTGGCCACCACAGTGGAATTGGACCTAATAGAGTATCAGCAACATGCAACATCTGAGAGCCATCCCCGTCAGAACCAAGAAAAGCACCTGTCAATGTGCAGAGGGGGAGTGGCCCCTCCCCTGATTGTTAGAGAGAGCCTGCACTGCCCCGCAGGGGCCTGATTCTGATGTGGGAAAGAAGGCCACTAGGTAGCCAATTGCCTAGGCCCCCAACCCACATCAGTGCCAAAGACCCTGAGCCGACCCAAACCAAAGAAAATTCCAAAGAAGATGAAGGAAAAAATGCGAGCAGCATAGCAGGTCATAGAGGTCTCCCCCATCAAGTGAATAATAATAATAATAATAATAATAATAATAATAATAATAATAATAATAATAATAATAATAATAATAATAATAATAATAATAATAATAATAATAATAATAATAATAATAATAATAATAATTATGTTGATGATGATGATGATGATGATGATGATAATGTTGGAAGGGACCTTGGAAATCCTCTAGTCCAACCCCCTGCTCAGGCAGGAAACCCTATACCATTTCAGACAAATGGCTGTCCAGTCTCTTCTTAAATGTTGGAGCATTCATAGCTTCTGGAGGCAGGTAGTTCCACTAATTAATTGTTCTAACTGTCAAAAAATTTCTCCCTAGTTCTAGGTTGCTTCTCTCTTTGGTTAGTTTCCATCCGTTACTTCTTGTCCTGCCTTCAGGTGCTTTGGAGAATAGCTTGACTTCCTCTTCTTTGTGGCAGCCCCTGAGATATTGGAACACTGCTATCAGGTCACCTCTCACCCTTCTCTTCATTAAACTAGACATACCCAATTCCAACAACCGTTTCTTATATGTTTTAGCCTCCAGTCCCCTGATCATCTTTGTTGCTCTTCTCTGTATTCTTTCTAGAGTCTCGACATCTTTTTTACATCGTGGTGACCAAAACTGGATGCAGTATTCCAAATGTGGCCTTACCAAGGCATTGTAAAGTGGTATTAACACTTCATGTGATCTTGATTCTATCCCTCTGTTAATGCAGCCTAGCACTGTGTTGGCTTTTTTGGCAACTGCAGCACACTGCTGGCTCATATTTAAGTGATTGTCCACTAGGACTCCAAGATCCCTCTCACAGTTGCTACTATTGAGCAAGGTACCACCTATACTATACCTGTACATTTGGTTTTTCTTGCCTAAATGTAGAACCTTACTTTTTTCACCATTGAATTTCATTATGTTAGATAGTGCCCAATGTTCAAATCTGTCAAGATCCTTCTGTATCTTAAGCCTATCTTCTGGAGTGTTGGCTATTCCTGCCAGCTTGATGTCATCTGCAAATTTGATGAGTTCCCCATCTATCTCCTCATCCAAATCGTTGATGAAGATGTTGAAGAGCACTGGGCCCAGAACAGAGCCCTGGGGCACCCCACTACACACTTCCCTCCATGTAGATGCAGTTCCATTGAGAACCACATGCTGAGTATGGCCGGTCAGCCAGCTATGAATTCATCTGGTGGTTTTGCTGTCTAACCCACATTTTTCTATCTTATCAAGTAGTAGGTTGTGGTCTACTATCAAATGCCTTACTAAAGTCCAAGTAAATTATATCCACAGCATTCCTCTGGTCCACTAATTTTGTCACCTGGTCAAAGAGTGCAATAAGATTTGTCTGGCATGGTCTGTTTTTGACAAACCCATGTTGGCTTTTGGTAATGACTTTGTTTGCCTCTAGGTGTTGGCTGATTCGTTGCTTGATTATCTTTTCCAAGATCTTCCCAGGTATTGAGGTCAGGCTGATAGGTCTGTAGTTTCCTGAGAGCTGTTATTTTTCTTCTTCTTTGGTATTGTGCTAAACTGGGCTTTTATAATCTCACTTTTCAAAAGTTCCCAAGCTTCTTGAGTTGTTTTCCCCTTGAGGATTCTCATCCATGGAATCCTTCCCATGCTCTTTCTAAGTTTGTTGAAATTAGCTCTCTTAAAGTCCAAGACTCTAGTTTGATTGTGTTCTATTGCTTGTGCTTGCATAATGTTGAATTCCAATATTGCATGGTCACTCCCCACCCCCAAGGTTCCTGTTCCTGGTTTCAGCACCTTCTATCATTTCATCTCTGTTAGTGAGAATTAAGTCTAATATGGCTGATCCCCTAGTTCCCTTCTCTACTTTTTGGTAGACAAAGTTGTCTGCTAGGTTTGTCAGGAATCTGTTTGATCTTCCACTTGGTGCAGAGTTTGTCTCCCAGTTGATGTCAGGGTAATTAAAGTCTCCCATTACTATTGTGATGTGCTTCCTACATACCTTAGTTAACTGACTAGCAAAATGTTCATCTATTACCTCTGTTTGGTTGGGTGGCCTATAGTATACACCTATAGCAATGTCATTTTCCCCCCTTTTATATTGACCCAAATGCATTCAAGACAGTTTTCATCATTGTTGTGCTCTATTTCTGTAGAGATGTAGTTATTTATTATATAGAGAGCAACTCCACCTCCTCTTTTATTTGGTCTGTTTCTTTTAAACAATTTAAAGCCCTCTAGCTGTGTGTTCCATTTGTGGGTTTCATCCCATCAAGTTTCCGTAATGGCAACAATATCATATCTGCCCTCATTTACCTGAATTTCTAATTCACCCTGTTTGTTGCTCATGCTCTGTGCATTGGTGTATAGACATTTGAGTCCTTTATGACTAACCCTGTGTTTACTTTCTACATAACCTGTGTGGTGCCTGAGTTCCCCTATTTTCTTACCACCTGTTTGGTTAGTGCACTTTGTGTGGCACTCGCTATTAAAAGCTTGATTTTGCTTGACAGCAAGATTGATATTCTTGTCCATACACACATCTATGTTACATGCACTGATAACCATATAATGTTTAGATTGCCGGGGACAGGAATGTTCTGTGTCAATTAACTCACTGTCCCCATTGTTCAGTTTAAACATTTCTCCAGAAAATCTGTGAATTTATTGCCAAGTAACTCAGTCCCTTTCTTTGATGGATGCAAACCATCTCTTTTGTACACTTTTTCATTGGACCAACTGGAGACATCGTGACTAATATAACCAAAGCCTTCCCCTTTTCACCACTTCTTTAGCCATATTGAATTCTGCTATATGCTGGCCTTTTCCATTTTGCTCCTTATACACTGGTAAAACCTCTGAAAAAGTAAGCCTACAGCCTATCCTGCTAAGTTCCTGCCCCAAGCTCTGGAAATCATTCTGCACAGAGATACATCTTTTTGGGACAGATCGTTAGTGCCAAGATGTACAATAGCATCCACAGCACACTCTTTGCTGGCATTCTTGACTATCTTAAAAATATGCTTCTTGTCCCTGCTGGCAGTAGCATCTGGAAGACACCTGACCTCTTTCAAAACCTCTGTATCATTTCTTAAATTTACATCCCTTATGATTGAATCACCAACCAGAAGGTGGCTTCTCTTTTTGGATGCCTTGCTCTTCTTGCATGACTGGTGTGTAATACCTGATTCACACTTTCCCCTGTCCAAAACAAGTTCTTCATCTCAGACCACGATCCCCTGCTTATTTGAGTTATCATCATCCCTACCTTGACCTGTCTCCTTAATGTCCCTAATAAGGTCAGCAAGGGCACTGTATCTGTTATGCAGAGACACAACAAAAGCTTTGTGTTTATGGTTTACAGCTCTCACTCTGCCAGATCCCACGGTTGTCCATACTGCCCTTCTCCTGCAGGATCTTTGTGGTAGAGGGGGCTGATAGTGCAGCAGCTCAATAGAGCAGAAGGGCTGAACTGGACACCTAATTTCTGCCTGAAAAGCACAGATTACAGACCCTAGATAGGTAATCTGTCCTTGTAGACTAGTGATTTGTTTACAGATAGGACAGTATCCAAGTTTGAAAAGAGTATTGCGAAAGACATCTGCAAAACAAGTGTTGCACTGAACTAAGCCAGACATTCTGAATTAAAATGAAATCACAATTTCAGACACACTTGCCGAGTCTACTACTGTTGTTTTAGATTTTTAGTTATTTTTAGGCCGCTACCTTTCTCCTCTGCACTCCCTCTTAACTCACAGCTTGCAGTACTTCCCAGCAACCTCTAGGCAGTTCAGATGCAATGGAGAACCAACCAGAAGAAAAGTGAAGAGGAGCCATGAAATCACTGCCTAGCCCATCTTTCCCCCTCTTGCAGCCAATGGTGCCAGCCCCACTAGGGCAGTGGGAGCCCCTCATCACAGGATGGTGGCTCAGTGGAGCAGGGGCTGGCACACGCAGCCCCAATGGCAGCCAGGGTCCCCGCTCAGGCACCCCTGGCAGCAGTGGGGCTGCCACCTGGATACATCTTGGTGTGAGAGGACCAACCACTGCCTCCCCTAGCAATCTGCTTTTATGGGTCATCCAACAACTTAGCCTATTTCCTGACACAGGTCTGGAATTAATGGAGTGCCATGGAGCGATGTACCCGGACGAGCACGCCTGGGTCAATGCTGTTATATCTAACCTAGAAGGGATTGCCACAGGGTGGCTGGTGTCTCTCCACAATGAGGGGGCTCCAGAGCTGCAAGACCTGAATGTCTTCATGCAGGCATTGTGAGACAGATTCTAAGACCCAACAGCAGCCCAGCAAGCAGAGACCCACATCTGTTCCCTATGTCAGGGCAAGCAGCCAGTGACAGAGTACATCCAAGACTTTTGCAGCCTGGTGACTCACCTAAGAGATTGGCCCAAGCTCATACTTGTCTACCAATTCTAGGAAGGGCTGAACAAGGAGCTTTATCACAACTGCCTATCCCGAGGGGTGCCCCGTGACCTTCAAGCATGGTACCAGCTGGCCACAAATCTGGAGCTCGATTTGGAGTAACAGGAACACATTGATCATGAGAATCAGCCCCCCGAATGCCCAAGAGACACCCAGTGCCCCATGGAGGAAAAGGGGGTACATCTGATGCAGCAGGGGAGAGGCCCCACCAGAGCCCGAGAGTGTGTGTCAGATCCCCAAAGAAATGTATTACTTTTCTGTCAATTGCATATATGCTTCTGTAACCATTTTTTGGGGCCTGCCATTCTGTTGGGAGGGGGGATGCTTTGCGTTTTCTTGCCACTTTGCCCTTCCCCCAGGGGAAGGAATGCAGCCAAATAACATCACCCTTATCTAGGATATGGTTTGTGCTTGGAGCCAGAGGAAAACAAAACCGAGAGAGACCTTGAAGAGCCCACCAAAGGAGCCAGTTACCAAAACATTAAGTTCAGAGCTAGTGAATCTGAGAAAGGAACTCCTGGGACATTATTCTTCCCAAAAATAATACTTTTATTGAATACACTATATTGGCACAAAAGAAGCAAAACCAGCCCTGAATTTCCCACTCAAAGGTCCATATAATTAAACATGAATTCCCACTTTGGCCACTTCTCCCATAGTCCATTGCGTTGTCCAATCACCTACGATCCATTTGTTATGGGAACTGTCTGGATCATTGAAACACCTGTGCAGCATGTCCCCCGAGCAGGGCCTCATGATCTGCAGATGGATTCTTGCAATTCTATTCCCACCCCAAGGGATTCAACCACCCCCCTCCCGATTGTTGTCAAGTTGAGAGTGGAGAAGAAATTAGGTAAAAAGTGAATCATTCTTGACATCTGCTCTTGTTCTGTACTCATCCAACTGAAGTCTAAATCAGCTTAACAGTTTCTAAACAAGTTTGTTTCTGCTTTTTCAAACTGCAAATAGACGCTGAACAAAGAAATAGAGGAAACAGGAATTTGGCAGTGGAGATGGTAGTTGTGGACTCATCTGCAAGGAATATACCATATTTGTTTTCCTCCCTGAGGACAGTAAGAAGAATACATGCTACAAACGCAGGCTGTTCTCCTGGAAGAGAAGGGGCTAGAGGCAAACTGTCCACCTCCCAGTTTATAATAGAAAATGGGGATTTCTTGAATCAGAGATAGGAACACTTATTTCCACAACAGTACCAAGAAGTCTCTCAAAAGAAAGCAAAGCAGCAGTTACAAAGAGGTAAGGGAATCTCAAATCCTAGTATGTCAAGAAACTAGCATTTGCAATGCAACATCAGAATGGATTTCTCTGCCTCTTTCTGCTACAAGCTTCAGGGCTGATGAAGAAGAGTCTACAGATTCTGCAAAAGGAAAGATCCATTCCTCTATTCCAGACATGTCAAACTCGCAACGTCACATGACATCGCGTGACATATCGGGACTGTTTTGCCATTGCTGGCAATGGGGTAGGTGCGGCTTCCTCGTGGCGTGTCCGGCCCGCGGGCCGGCAGTTTAACACCCCTGCTCTATCCTGAAGAGAATCAAGCAATGAGTGAGAGGAGCTGAAGCAGTAACTAACCACCCAGCAGGTGTACTAAGAGAAGTGTTCTGCCTTGCTGGGCACATATTTGTGAGATGAGGGAAAGACTCTCAGGAATCATTAAGCCCAGTAAAAAATATCCCTTTGTACAAATATCCCTTGCTATTGATTGAATGAAATTTAACGTAGAGAAAAGTAAAGTCTAACACTTATGCAAGAAAAACCAAAAGTACACATATAGATTGGATGAAACCAGGCTTAATAATAGCAACTCTGAGAGGGATCTTGGAGTCTTAGTGGACAATCAATTAAATATGAGCCAACAGGGTGCAGCAGCAGCCAAAAAAGCCAATGCAATCCTAAGTTGCATTAACAGAGGGATTCAATCAAGATCACATGAGGTACTAATACCACTCTATAACGCCTTAGTAAGACCACACCTAGAATACTGCAATCAATTTTGGTCTCCACACTATAAAAAAAGATGTTGAGACTCTAGAAAAAGTGCAGAGAAGAACAACAAAGATGATTAGGGAGCTAGAGGCTAAAACATATGAAGAACGGTTACAGGAACTGGGCATGGCTAGTTTAGTGAAGAGAAGGACTAGGGGAGACATGATAGCAGTATTCCAATATTTGAGGGGCTGTCACAGAGAGGAGGGGGTCAACTATTTTCCAAAGCACCTGAAGGCCAAACAAGGAATAATGGATGGAAATTGATCAAGGAGAGATTCAACCTGGAAATGAGAAATTTCCTGACAGTGAGAACAATCAATCAATGACACAGATTGCCTTCAGATATTGTTGGTGCTTCATCACTGGAGATTTTCAAGAAGAGACTGGACTGCCATCTGTCAGAAATGGTGTAAGGACTCCTGCTTGAGCAGGGGGTTGGACTAGATGACCTACAAGTTCCCTTCCAATTCTGTTATTCTTCTATTCTTATTCTTGATTCATGTAGGAATACATGATATGGCGAGACTCAGTCTTGACTATAAAAAGCTGGACAGAAGGATGAAAGAGCTTGGAAGCAGGTTGTATTTTCTTCCTGTCAAAGGACATGGTTCAGGAAGACAAAATAGAGTACTAGAAATTAGCAACTGTCTATATGTCTATGGAGATTCTGAGTCATTCAGGTCATGGTTGTCCCAAAGGTGCTTTTTCAGAAGGCAACTGGACTTTTTTTTCTTTTGCTTCAAGACATATCGCTTCTCATCCAAGAAGCTTCTTAAGCCTGGACTTCTTAAGCTTCTTGGGTGAGAAGCGAAATGTCTTCAAGCAAAACAAAAAAAGTCCAGTTGCCTTCTGAAAAAGCACTTTTGGAACAGCAACTGACTATGTCAATGGTGCCAACAGAAATTATGAATTCTTTGATAATGGAATGCATTTCTGAAAATAAGTACTCCAGGCAAAAGTTTGAAAATAATGTGTTTGGAAAAACCTTGTCTGAAAGACTTTAAAATGAATCTTGTTGGGGTGAGAGAGAAAAAGCACAGAAAAAAATTCAGATGTCAAGTCTTGAGAACAGAACTGGGAGCTTTATGCAAAATCACCTCAATATTAGCATGTAAGTACTAGTGCACCTTATATAACATTATATGAGCCAAGGACTCTAGTGTCATCACACAAATAAACACAGTATGAGAAATAAATAGGAAAAACAGAAGTCCAGGCTAGAGTTCTTCCAGTGAAGCAGGGTCTGGAAGCTTATGATAAGAGTGAATGAACAAACAGGTGAGTTTGGCAGAGGAAATGTGCAAAAAGAATTCAAGCGACTCTAAGTAATATACACAGTGAAGTAAGTTTTGTGATGAGCTGTAAGGTATCTGCAACATTTTCTAGAGTCTACAACTGCTGGAAGTGCAGGGTTACTGGAAGGAAAAGGAAAAGGATGTGAGGAGCAAATTTCTATACTGCAACACCTAGGGAAGATAAGAAAAGAGGTGAAGCTCCCAAGGGCATTGACTTATCATGGTGGCCTCGATTGTAAATGCGATCGAGGTACGACAAAGATGTTAAAGCATATGGCTTTTATAAAGACCAGACAGTGTTTGATCAGGTGTTGTTGACTTCTGATGAAAAAATAATTTAAAAATTGTATAATTTTCTGTTGAACTTAAAAATGGAAGACGAACAAGTGAAAGAAACAATGATTATATGGGCAAAAAACTTTGGGCATAACATAGAATTAGAGAAATGGCAAAACCTATGGAAAAGAAATTATAAACTGACAATGGCTACATCATATAAAGAAAACCTATATAAAATGTTTTATAGATGGCACTTTCCACCTGTTAGATTAGCAAAAATGTTTAAAAATATGTCTAGCAAATGCTGGAAATGTAATCAAAATCCTGGTACATATTATCACTTGTGGTGGACATGTGTAAAAGCAAAACGTTTGGACTAAAATACATACGTGATTAGAAAAAATGTTAGGAAAACATGTAGATCTTAAACCTGAACTTTTTTTTACTAGGCATAATGCCAGAAAAGTTTGATAAACAAAATGTATATTTAACATTACATGTATTAACTGCAGCGAGGATTGTATTTGCACAGCACTGGAAAAATGAGACAACATCATCGGAGGAAGCGATAATAAAGAAAATATTGGACTGTGCAGAAATGGACAGACTTACATTGAGAATCAAAGGAAAAGAAGACACAGTATACTTTCAAACATGGAACTTATTTTACCAATGGTTGGAAAAGCGGGATAGAGAGTAAGAACTTTATTTTTATGACTAGGCAAAAATTAACTCAGACAACACGTTGTTTACTAAGCACAGATAAATTGTAATGATAGAAAACCAATAAAATACTTTTAAAAAAAGAAAAAGAGGTGAAGCTCCCCAGGAGATTCAGAGACAGTAAGTAAAGACTGAGAACACAAAGAGAAGTGGAAACATGTGACTCAGAGAAGCAACTAGTATCAGACTGTCACCTAAGAAGACAATACACTGCCATCTCACTAAAACTTAACAGAACAAGATGGAACTTGAACTTGGAGACACATCATAGTAGTGAAAATCCTGTGTTGATAGAAAGTGAGATCTCATTATGCAACCTAATATGATGTCATGGAAGGTATATAGTTTTCCATATGTTTATATCCAAAATCTGATGGATAGGTTGCTGATATTTTTCAAGTCCACCTATAATTATCAATTCCTACTGATTTACGTTTGCTGCCAAAAGAAATCTTGAACAGTTTTCCAGAGATTATGAGGCCCTAGGTAAAGGTGAAGGAACTGGGAGTACGAGTAGTATTTTAATCTAATCAAGAGTTTAAATTCCTTGACCATGAGCTATGACCATGAAGAACACACTGCACGAGGCAAGCTACAGTATATCTATCTCATGAGGACTGGGATAAATGTTTTGACAAGAACTTGGGAATTAAAAACAAAGGGCAGCAAAAGGCTAGAACTGAACATGCCATCAAAGAGTGGGGCCATCAATACAGGAAACAAAGGAAGGTCATTGCAATAGTGAAGCCAGTAAGAAGGACAATTCATAATTTCAGATGTTTTCATAGCTATTTTTAGAATATGGAAAACTGACATATGAAATCCAAACACAGGAAAACAAATATGAGACAGTAGGGATCAGAGAAACTTGGTCAGATGACATAATCCTGGAAGGCAACACCCTATACAAAGGAAACTAAACATATTCAACAAAAAGATGGGGACTGTTGCACCACATATTTTTTAAAAATGCATACGCCATTCATAAATTGGAGAATGGCTACTACTGAAAGTGTTGACCCGGAATTAGGAGACAGTATAGGAAATATCAATTGTGAATATGTGCAGATGGCCTGCTGTCTTTGGGCACTTGCAGAGTCCTGGATGCAGGGTCATGAAAGGACAGCAAGGAAAACACCCAATGTCCTAACCCACCCGAGAACATACAATATCTTTAGGGAAACACCCAAAAGGGAACATGTTTAGCTACTTCTGCTTTCTCCCTTCTTATCTATAGTGTGCCAGACTTACTGGGTGAAATCTTTATTTTATGTGTGTCAGCTTTGCTGGATGGGTTGCTTAATCAGAAAGAATAAATACAAGGATTTCTGGTCATTCGGGGCTTCTCTCATTTAGAGGAGTCCGTCTTTGTTCAGCTGAATAAAAACATAAAAGCTTAAAGGTAACTTCTGGTTTCCTGTATTTTTTATCAAGCAAAACCTCAGAACCTGCATATCATTTTTGGTGAGCCTGGCTTCCAGGAGAGGTGCTTGGTTGGTCCTAGGGAGGTTCAGGAAAGAGGAAGGCACCAAGCACGCTCCAGGATTTCCTGGAAGTGCCCCCCTTCTTGACTCTTCACTGTGGTTTTTAACAAGAACCAGTTTTTCTTCTTCTTTTTGGTTGCCTTTTGCGCGGTTCCTACATACTCAGGAGGGCTGAAGATAAAGTAAGATACAAAGATACACATTGATTTGTTGCACCGGCTTGCCTGGGGGAGTGTGTGTATGTGTGTAAAAGTGTGTCTGTTTCCTTGAATTATTTCCCACCGTTGACCAGAGCTGGGTGGAAGGGTTTGCGCCAGCTGCACCTAGACCCCCCCTCACATCTGGGGGGTGTTTAGATAGCAAGGGGTGCTAACCTTGTACTCTCGTGCTCCAATGGGTTGTGAGTGTTGAACTTGTGGCTACTCTGAGGTTTGTGGTTGCTCCTTATATATATTTCCCGCTGTTGACCAGGCCTAGGCGTGATACTGATCTTAGCCAAAAGTCAGTGGATCTCTTGTGGCCCAACAGGCTGTGCAAGTGGTGTGAGTGACTTGAACACATGGGCTCAGCCCCAGGAAGACCCATTGTTGTTGTTGTTAGTTGCGAAGTTGTGGCCGACCCATCGCGACACCATGGACAACGTTCCTCCAGGCCTTCCTGTCCTCTACCATCTTCTGGAGTCCATTTAAGCTCACGCCTACTGCTTCAGTGACTCCATCCAGCCACCTCATTCTCTGTCGTCCCCTTCTTCTATTGCCCTCAATCTTTCCCAGCATTAGGCTCTTCTCCAGTGAGTCCTTCCTTCTCATTAGGTGGCCAAAGTACTTGAGTTTCAACTTCAGGATCTGGCCTTCTAAAGAGCAGTCAGGGTTTGATCTCCTCTAGGCCTGACCGGTTTGATCGCCTTGCAGTCCAAGGGACTCGCAGGAGTCTTCTCCAGCACCATAGTTCAAAGGCCTCAATTCTTTTGCACTCAGCCTTTCTTACGGTCCAACTTTCACAGTCATACATTGCAACTGGGAAAACCATGGCCTTGACTATACGTACTTTTGTTGGCAGGGTGATGTCTCTGCTTTTTAGTATGCTGTCTAAATTTGCCATAGCTTTCCTCCCCAGGAGCAAGTGTTTTTTAAGACCAGTTAGAATGAATAAAAAGAAGGAATGTGCCCTCAGCCCCCTTGAGTGTGTCATAAGGAACTTTGGTAAGCTTAAAACCCGTCGGGATATGAAATTGAAACTCTAATTAAGTATAATGCCTTCTGTCACCAGGACATACCCACTGTTTGGGGGATCCATAAATTTGGGAATTTTTGAAACCATGGGAGACTATGCTTAAAGAGGCATGGATCATGATCAGCATGCTTAATATGCACTTTTTTGGACCTTACACAAGAATAAGCAAGTGCTTAAAGACTGTGGGTTGTGGTGACCTTCCGCGGCACCACCTTTTCCTGCTTTAGCTTCTGCTCCACCACCCTATAAGGGGATCTATTCCCTCACAGGCAGGTAGCCATTGGAAGGGGACACTAATAAGGTCCTGGTTAGATGTCCTTCTCCACATCTAACCTTTATGCATGGGAGGACCGATTGGGTTCTTACACTGAAACCCCACGCAAATATTCTGAATTGGTTCTGTCCATTCTTCAAACTTATACCACTAACTGGGCAGACCTCCAAGCCATGCTGGATGCCTTTCTAACAACAGAGGAAAGGCGCCTGGTAGGAAATGCTGCTAAAAAGAAAGGAAGGACCTTTGTCCTGCAACTTAAAAGGTTTCCAAGACATTATTGTCACTGCATTGCAGATTGCCCTCCCTAAACATAAAAATTTGGGCAAAATTTATGATGTTCATCAGTTGCCAGCTGAAAGTCCCAGTGACTTCCTTGAGCGCCCCAGATGTTAAGTGCGAATTACAGAAGATAGAGGGGACTTCAGTTGATGATACAAAATTGTTGGAAGGAGCTTATAAAGCCTACACGACATGACCAGAAGTGATAACCAGGGGGGGGGGCTAAAGAGGGTGAAAAACACAGTATTGTTTTGCTGGCTTAAGCTCTGCAACAGGTGCTCCTAGTGGAAGGGGGAAGAAGTGGGACTTCCAGAAGAGGATGGCGAGGAGTGGTAGGGCCCCCTCAAGAGAGAAATGGGACAATGTCACCCAAATTCCAGGCACCCCCCCAGACCACCCATTGCAGTCTTTTGCCCTAAGACAGGACCAGTGTTGTATATGCATGACATTTGGCCACTGGAGCAGGGAATGTCTTTTATGTTCCCTTCCTAACTGTCCTATAGGGTGCTGTTCCACAACCATGCTCCAGATATAAGGGGGGGTGAGGGGCTGGGAGCCTTTGTCTCTCTGCTCTTATGGATGATTCTTCCTCTTCACCCCTGGTACAATTCAAAGTTAGAGGAAAACAATACCCTTTTTTGATTGGTACAGGAGCATCACATTCAGTATTAAATAAGTCCCTTGGAAACCCTTCCTCACAAACGTTCCAGGTCTTTGGGGCCAATGGCCATTCTGTGTCAGCTGCAATACTCAACCCTTTGGAATGCTTTATGGGTGGTATTCGCCTTACTCATCAATTTCTTTATCTTCCAGACTGCCCTATGCCCCTTTTAGGATGTGATTTGCTTGCTAAGTTACAAGCCACTATCTTTGCTCTAATGGCTAAGCCCTTGTATCAGGCCACTACAGGCACAGATAAAGAACCCTTTGAATGAATCAAGGATTGTCAGGTGGTGTTTGATAACATTCAAACTGCTTTAGTCAATGCTCCAGCCCTTGGCATTCCTGATGTCACTAAACCGTTCACCTTGTATGTGGCTGAAAGTAAAGGGGTGGCTGCTGGGGTCCTTACTAAAACCCTTGGTACTTGGTCTCGCCCTGTAGCCTATTTTTCCAAACAACTGGATCCTGTTGCTCAAGGATGGCCAGCATGCCTTCGGGCTGCTGCAGCTGCTGTTCTTCTTTTGGAGGCTGCTGAACAATTAATCTTTGGGGCTCCTATCATAGTGGAATCACCCCATTCCATCCAGGATTTGTTAGCATCAAAGGGGGCCCATTGGCTTATAGCCTCCCGACTGGAGCAGTATCAGATAGCACTCCTTGACAACCCACAAGTTCACATCAAGTGCAGTAGCAGGTTCAATCCAGCAACCTTTCTTCCCCAACTGGAACAGGATAGTGATCATGATTGTGTACAGACTTACAGAAGTATTTTCTGGCTGGCTGGATCTAATTGACCAGCCATTGGAGGAGGTGGACAGGGACCTGTATACAGACGGCAGCAGTTTTATGAGTCAGGGAGAAAGGCTAGCTGGCTATGCCGTGGTCACATTGGGCCAGGTAGTGGAAGCAGCAGCTCTCCCTGCAGGTACCTCAGTTCAGAAAGCTGAACTCGTTGCCTTGACGAGGCCCTTGGAAAAGTCAGATGGTGCGGTTAATATTTATAGACAGTAAATTTTTTTGGGGGGGTGTTATACATGCACGTGGGGCATTGTGGATGGAGTGTGGTTCACTCACCGCTCCTATTAAATATGGACAGGACATTTTAAGGCTATTGGATGCTGTTTTGCTCCCGCTGTCATGCATGTAAGGGCCCATGGTAAGGATGATAGTAAACATGGAAAGGGAAATGCCTTGGCCGACCGCACTGCAAAGTCTGCCGCATCAGGTCCCCTGTCCCCTTGGTATATGGGTGCGCTTGTACCCTCACATTTCCCTGTGCTGGCTCCAACATATATTGCACAGGATGGGCACAGAGCTTCTGAACTGGGTGCTGTTTATTATGGACGTAGGCTGGAGAAGGACGGGAAATGCCTTCCCCCAAGACATGAATTATGGGCCCTCTTACAAAACTTGCATGCCAGCACTCATTGGGGTTACGAGGCCATGGCTGAGTTTCTTATAAAGGACTGTATTTGTCCTAGGGGGGTTGATTTTACTGAGTTGCCATGGATGCGTGGTTTTAGATACTTGCAAGTTTTTGTGGGTGCTTTCTCTGGATGGAATGAGGCCTTTCCCTGTCGTACTAACAAGGCATGTGAGGTGGTTGAGGCCCTCCTGAAGGAAATTATTCCGCTTTTTTCCTTCCCATACCAAGGCTTTAGTAGCTTCATTTGGCCTACAGGCTCCAGTCTTCAGCACACATGGAAAAGGTCTGTTCCCCTTTGAGATCGTGTATGGTCGGCCCTTTCTTTATCATTCTTCCTTATCCACTTCCCTCCCTGTTTTGGGAGACCAGCCCTCGGAGAATATATACACTCTCTTGCTAATGATGTTTCTTCCATTTCTCAAGCTGTTCAGGCAGTAGATCATCCACTCCATCCTTTCCTTCCTGGTATTTGGGTCGAGTCCTGGACTGATTCTGGCCCTTTAGCTCAGGGCTTTTCAACCAGTGGTACGGGTACCACCTGTGCTACATTGGCACCTGGCAGGTGGTACGCGACCATCCTAGAAAAGTAGTAGTGGGGGAGGGGAATGAGCTGAACCAGTGGTAGCACCGCACAAGCCTGAGCGAGAGATGGCTGGAGCTGCAGGACTGTCAGGGCTCAGCGGAAGCGCCAGGATCAGTGTCACTTTCTAGCTGATCGGCGCTTCTTCGGGGCTGTCAGGGCCCGGCGCTGATCCTGGCACTTCTGCTGAGCCCAGAAGAAGCGCCGATCAGCTGTAATGTTGCAGCATCTCCAGGGTCTTGTGATTTACATTCAGATGCTTGGCAACTGATTCATATTTATGATGGTCACAGTGTCCCAGGGTCATGTGAAATGACCAAAACCTGCTGCAACCACCCAGCAGATGGGGGGAACAAAAACCAAACACCCCCCACCCCCGCTGCCAATCCTCAACAGAAATGCTCACAACAATGAAAACCTCGGACAGGAGGAAGAGCACCGCCGGGTGGGCAGGCAGGTGTCTTGCTCGGCTGTGGCTTGGGGAGCACTTTTTTCAGTGCCATTGTAACTTTGAACAGTCACTAAGTGAACTGTTGTAAGTTGAGGACTACCTGTACTTTATCACTTTTTTCCTTTTTTGGGGGGGGGGTCATCAAGTTTTTGACACCTTGCTAGGTGACTGGTGGTACTCGGATGTTGCCATATCCTAAAAGTGGTACAATGGGTGAAAAGGTTGAAAAGCTCTGCTTTAGCTGAACGCTGGAAAGGGCCTTTCGTTGTTCTTCTCACTACCCACACGGCGGTCAAGGTTGCTGGAATTTGTATTTGGCTTCATCACACTCGCCTTCACTCTTCTTCACCACCTTCTGATGCTGAGGACCAAGTTGTTTGGACTGCGGCCCCAGGTGCTGAGGAAGACCTTGGGCTGAAGCTTCTGTTTGAGCGCCAACACTGACCTATATGCCTGGATGTTTTGGTTGTGCTACCTGTGCCCGCCGGGCTTCCACACGGGCGGTTTCCTCTCACCGGCTTCCTGCTTACTTGCACTGCAGGCATCGCTCCTCTCTCTCTTGGCTGACATCTGGTTTTTTTGTTTGGGTTGTTCATCTTTTCTTTTTTGTTACTCTGTCTTGTTTTTCTTTCCCTACTCCATGCTTTCTTTCTTTTTTGTGGAGCCTGATCTACCCTTACAGGGGGGGGGGGTTATGGAAAGGGTGGTCAAGTTCAAGGTCAGGTTCTGGTCATTGGCAAGGTATGTGACATGACTATGGGGACAGCTGCTGTGGACTGGGATGTACAATCTGATACATCCTCCAAACATGAACTCTCCTGTTGCTTTGTCCCCCCATATCTCGGCAAGGACGGTCCAGATGCTGGCCAGGAAAACCCAAAGACCCCGTCACGTGTATCTCACCCTGGAAAGTTAGTACCAGGACTTCAGCCAGATGCTTCCCATAATGCTCAGGTTAGACCTAAAAGGGGTACTTTGCACGATAAAGCCCAAAGTAAAATGTCTGATATGCTGCCTCTGGGAGAAACCAGACATCAAGAAGGGGTTCTGCCATTTTCAGTTGATCATATCTTGGCACAACAGCCACCTCCTACTGATTCTGGGGATCCTAAGTCTGTGCCTGAACTGTTTGGTGAATTACAGACATCATTCCTGGTCATTCCCAGTAAAATAGAAGGCCAAGGTGGTCCCCAATTTCCCAGTCCCTCTTTGGGACCTTGGGGCTCCAACACCCATATACAGAATATGCAAGCATGGGTTAAGCTTTTGAACGTAATGGATTGCTGGATCTGCACACTTATACCCCCCATTCGTACACATGGATTGGTCATGGAAGCTACACCCTTAGGAGCCTTTCTGTTCACCATGAACAATGCAACAAGGGGCTGGACACTTCCTGTGTTTGGGGCAGGAAAGTTGTGGATTGCTAAACTAGGGGCGCGTATACAGCACCCTGCAGCAGCTTGCCTTAGTCATTTTAATTCTTCCTCCAGATATAAGTTAGGGATCTCTGCACCTTGCACAATCACATGGAAGGGCAGTGCTGGCATGGATGTCATCAGATCTTTGGCCTCGGCTACAAGAAGTATCCCTCTGCTCTTTGTAGTTTGTTTGCAGCAATGGGACTCATGGCTTATATGTCTGGTGTTAGAGCTTATATGCCTGAGGGGTTGGAAGGCAAACCAAGAATTTATCTTGCTATCCACCTGGACTGGTCTGGTACATGTACCATAGGGATTATCTTTCCCTCTGTTTGTATTATCCAACATAATGATACCCTTCATCTCATGGAGGAAGGAATTAGATTTCTACTAATACTGTATGGGGGATCTTCAATGGTGTATTCTCATTTCTTACCAGTTGGCTCCCAGGATGGGGATGGTTTAGGGAATTATTCATTGGTCTTCTCTTTGTAGTATTCCTTGTTCTTGTTTCCTGTTGTGTCATTCACTGCTTGCCCCTACTCACCTCTGCCTGTCCTCAACAATGTGGTCCGCATACTGCAGAAGCTTATCCTGTGTCTCCAGTTTGATGATCATACTTCTGCGCACTGCTCAAAGTATGAAAGGGGGGATAATGTTGACCCGGAATTAGGAGACAGTATAGGAAATATCAATTGTGAATATGTGCAGATGGCCTGCTGTCTTTGGGCACTTGCAGAGTCCTGGATGCAGGGTCATGAAAGGACAGCAAGGAAAACACCCAATGTCCTAACCCACTCGAGAACATACGATATCTTTAGGGAAACACCCAAAAGGGAACATGTTTAGCTACTTCTGCTTTCTCCCTTCTTATCTATAGTGTGCCAGACTTACTGGGTGAAATCTTTATCTTATGTGTGTCAGCTTTGCTGGATGGGTTGCTTATGTAATCAGAAAGAATAAATACAAGGATTTCTGGTCATTCGGGGCTTCTCTCATTTAGAGGAGTCCGTCTTTGTTCAGCTGAATAAAAATGTAAAAGCTTAAAGGTAACTTCTGGTTTCCTGTATTTTTTTATCAAGCAAAACCTCAGAACCTGCATATCAAAAGTGCTTGGGCAAGAATAAAGAGAGAGAGAGAGAAAGACAGGAGGGGAATGAAATTTAACTATTTACTATTTAAAATTGGCTACAGACTACTTTGACAGGCCTATATGAATACGTTTTCTGCAATGGCATTCATAATAAGAGTTAAAACTGGGAAGATGATGGCTATGGCAGAACAATTAAAGCCTGACCCCTTTGTACATGCATGTAACATCAATACACATATAAACAGCCGAGGCCTGGATTGTACCAAGGAAACTAACATCTTGGTTGTTTTGAATCACCCTGTGGATGCTGTTGCTTTTCTGTTTCAAATTATCAAACTTTCAAAGAAGATGCAATAATAATAATGAGAGTCTAACAATCCTGACATCTGTGATGACCAAAACTGGATGCAGTATTCCAGGAGTGGCTTTACTAAAGCTTTATAAAGCGGTACTAATACTTCATGTGTTTTTGATTCTATGCCTCTGTTTATACAACCAAGGATTGTATTAGCTTTTTTGGCTACTGACACACAATGTGTCATGGTTCCGATAGATGAAACCAATTAAAAGATCTTCAAGGCAAGGATTTCTTCCTTAAAGAACATTTTATTCAGGAAACAAAGTATCGGCACTTACATAGTTGTATCCAGTGCTTTTTTTGTAAAAAAAAAAAAAAAAAAAAAAGGTGCCGGAACTCATGCACAGCTCCGGCTCCAGTCGAAAGCCTTTTATGGAGGGAGGGAATCGCTTTAGGGAGCTTCCGAGGTGCAGATCACGTGAGAAGCGTCAGCTGACGAATGCCATTGCCGCGGCTTTTGAGAGGGAGCTTGTTCAGAGCCGGCATGTCTTCTGCCACCTCGTCCTCCTCCGCCTCTGATGACACAGAGGCTTCCTCCGAGCCAGAGTGACCAAGGCAGTGGTGGCACTGCTGCTTTGGGAGATCACCTGGTCCCTTGAAGAGATTTGCTCCAGGAGTCAGTCCTGGTCCCTGGTGGCCAACACGGGGGTGAGGACAGGCAGCGGTGGTGGGGGGAGCCCCATGAACCAAGGCAGAGAAGAGGGTCTGCTTTCAGGGCCGGGGAAGTGTTTCCGGGTCGACCTTCGATGCCCCCGATTTCCCCGGGCAGCTTCCTTTCACCGAGCCAGAGCTTTACTTGCGCTGGCAGCTTAGAAGGAGCTGGTTCTTCCTTTCAAAAAAAGGTGCCGGAACGCTGTTCCGTGCATTCTATGACAAAAAAAGCACTGGTTGTACCCAAGACTAAAGTTCCCTCCCTCTGATACAAAGTAACAAGTTGCAATTCCCACCCCATAAAGGCTGTCATAAATCACATTCACCAATTAATCTAAAATCCTCCCCACTTCACAGCCCATCAAAACTTTATCTAGAATTGACAGGTGTTCTCTAACCATTTTCTGGTTTATTTTATTTTTTTATTTCTAGTATGTCTTTTAGAGTTATATTTTTGGTAGGTTGGCCCATAGTTTCTTTTTGCGTGTAAACTGATGCAAAGAATGAGTTAAGCAGCTCTGCTTTCCCTCTACTGCCTGTTACTTCCTTGCCATCTTCTCTCTTAAGTGGACCTACTGTTTCCTTGACTTTTTTCTTCTTAATTATGTGTTGAAAGAAACTTTTTAATTTTCTTTGACTTTTGTTGCAAGTCTTTGTACATCCTGAGTCTTTGCTTTCCTGACTTCATCTTTGCAGATTGGGGCTATCTGCTGATACTCTGCCTTAGTTAGGTGTCTGTCCAACTTTCCATTTTCTATACTTGTCTTTTTTGTCTTTCAGTTTATCAGAGAGCTCTTTGTGTAGCCATGCTGGTTTCTTCTTGGATTTCTTGTTTTTCTTTTTCAGTCATATTGTGCTGGACTGGGCTTTTGTGATCATCTTTTTCAGAGTTTTCCATGCTTCTTAAAAAAATTTCCCCTTTTGAATTTTCATCCATGGAATTTTTCTTGGGCTCTCACTGAGTTTGTTAAAACCAGCTCTTTTAAAGTTTGGGACACTGGCTGTATTATGTTCTATTGCTTTTGAATTCCAATATAATGTGGTCACTCTCGCCCAAAGTTCCAACAACTTCAACTCCCTCTATCACTTCTTCTCTATTTGTAAGAATTAGGTCTAGTATAGCTTTTCCTCTAGTTCTCTCCTCTACCTTTTGGATGACAAAGTTGTCAGCTAGGTTGGTTAGGAATTTGTTTGATCTCCCACTTGCTGCAGAGTTTGTCTCCCAGTTGATATCAGGATAGTTAAAGTCTCCCATTACTACTGTGGTATATTTGTTAGCTATTTAGCAAAAAGTTCATTGGGTGGCCTGTAGTATACACCTATAGCAATGTCATTCTTTTTTCTTTTTATATTGACCATACGGATTCTAGGAGATTTTCACCCTTGGTTTTGTGTATTTCTGTAGAGATGTAGTGGTCTTTTACATATAATGCAACTCCACCTCCTCTTTTGTTAGGTCTGTTTCTTTTGAATAGTTTTATCCTTCCATCAGTAAATTCTAGTCATGAGTTTCACCCCACCAAGTTTCAGTAATGGCAACTACTGTGTATCATATCTGCCTTCATGTACTAGTATTTCAAGTTCACCCTGTTTGTTCCATAAACTTTGAGTATTCGTGTATAGGCATTTGAGTCCTTTATTGGTCTTGGATATGTTTCTTATGTCTCCTAGTTTGTATCTGGGTTTTCCATCCTTTCAATCACTTTCTACTTCACTGTATTTTTCCTTCTTTCCTTCTTTTTTCTCTTTACTTCCTACCTCCTTATATGATTGATTATCTAGTAGTTTTTGCTTCGAATCAGGTTCTAAAGGTCTTGAAGATTCCCCCCCCCCCCCAATTTTAGTTTAAACCCCTTCTGATAAGATGAGCCAGTTGTTTTCCAAATATATTCTTTCCAGTTCTTGTGAGGTCCGCTCCATCTCTTACCAGTAGACCTTCTTGTAGGTAATGCTGACCATGGTTTAGGAAGCTGAAGTTCTCTTGATGACACCAGTTTTTAAGCCAGTGGTTCATTTCTAAAATCCTTTGCTCCCTCATTGGATGTTGGACCTTTTGTTGGAAGAATAAATGAAAACACGACTTAAGCTCCTAATTCTTTAATTTTCTTTCCTAGCTGTTTGTAATCTCTTGTTATTGTTTTTAGATTCATTGTTGTGTCATTGGTCCCACGTGTAAGAGAAGAGGGGTAGTAATCCGTGGAGCTGATTATTTTAGTAAGGTTCTCAGTTACATCTTTGATTTTTGCTCCAGGGAGACAACATACCTCCCTAGATTGACTGTTCAGTCTGCAGACTATTGTTTCTGCTCCCCAAAGAATTGAATCTCCTATCACCAATATTCACCTTTTTTTCCTAGGGAAGTCTGGGATATTATTCTTCCTATCACAGGAATGCTGGGCTGTGTTTCCTTTTTAGAAACTATTGCTGACTGCTCTTTTATAGGTGTCTGCATATTTTCTTCCAGGGGGAGGCTATGAAAGCGATTGTTCAGTTCCAGAGGGGCTTCACTGGAGTGGACTAGGGTAGGTAGTACGGGCTTGGCTTTTGGTTGCTGTTTTCTTCTAAAAGTGAAATGTTTCCATCAGTCTTCCTCTTTAGGTCCATATGTAGGGTCATTTTTTTGGAAGCTGTTTGTTCTGTATTATATTCAATTTGGGTGTATCGGTTTCTTCTTTTTGTTCATATCTGGGATAACTTTTTTAAGAAGCTGTTTGCTCCCTATTGTGTTTAATTTTGGTGTAGTCTTCTTTTTTAGGTTGGGGATTCTCACTTTGTTCATTGAGTTTCAGAGCGGCTAGATTTGCTTCTAGACCCTTTACTTTTTCTTCTAGTAATTCATATGATTTACATTTGATGTCTATACAGTTTAGGTCTTCTGTGGGCATAAGTTCAAACATATGACATATTTTGCAAGTCACTATAATGTCAGTCTCTATGTCCATGATTTTTTTGTTTGTTAAAAAATTAAAAATGTCTAAAAATTTATTTTCCCTATTGCGAAGTGTCGATTTACAATAGTTTACAAAAGTTCTTGACCCTTTGTTCTCTGTCTTGAAAAATTAATCTTTATCTTCCCTTTCTGTGTCAAGCTACAAAACCATTGTTTGTCATTAGGACTGTCATAGTGCCAGCAGTTGCATGGGGGAAGGGAAGAGTTTGTGATCTACAAGTTTTCCTTATAGGAAAACTCTCGGTATGAGAGTCGAAGCAGCAGAAGAGATGTTTTGGTGAACAGAAGTCTTCTTCCCATTACAACTGCTGGAAGATTTATTGGACAATGTGACCTGAACTGTCAAAGGGGGAAGAGAAAGTTTCACTCTTTTAATTATTCCCATATCGCCAGAGCTAGTTTTCATTCTTTTGTACCGGCATGCTATACCTAATAAAATTTACATTAGAGATAGTCATGTCTCCAATGTTTTATTTCATTGGGTTTTTCCAGCTGGAACTTGACACTCTGTCTCTTTTTCCGTGATTTTTTTTTTTTTTTTTCCTCTTAGATCAGACATGTCAAATTCGCGACATCACGTATCGGGACGGTTTTTCCATTGCCGGCAATGGGGTGGGCGCGGCTTCTGTATGACGCGTCCGGCCCGTGGGCTGGCAGTTTGACACCCCTGTCTTAGATCATTAAGAATTTTAAAATTTCTAATGAATTAAAATAAGTAAACTGTTTTTTTCACATGTTTAGTTGAAAAAAGAAGTTGAAAAATTGAAAAAGAATTTAAAAATTGAAAAAGATTTAAAAATTAAAAATGGAATTTAAAATTAAAAAGAAATTTAAAAGTTGTAAAAGGAGAATTTAAAAATTGAAAAAAGAAATTGAAAATTTGGCAAAAAAGTTTTAAAAAAAAAAAACTTCAGAAATTTTAAAAATTTAAGAATTTACAAAAGTTCTTGGCCCTTTATGAAGTGTTATGCGTTTCTGCATGTCGGAAATCTCAGACTTTTTTCTAGAAGATGCTTAGCTCTTAACCCTCTACACCCTGCCTTGAAAGCTTATCCCTTTCCTATCTGTCCACAAATGTTATGTACTTATCCTTTTCCTCTCTGCCTTCTTGCCCTTTGGTTGCCTGGCCACTGCTGGGGTTTTCTGCTATGATGTGCTGATCTTGGTGCTTAGCCACTGCTCAGTTGTTCTGCCGTGCTGCTCTCAGCTGCTGCTGATCCACCACACTGCTCTCATCAAAAACATAGAATCCAGATTAAGGAAATCATTGCTCCACTATACACTATACCCATCTGATCAAATCCACTCAAAATATTGAGTCCAGTCTGGATGCCATCATTCAAAAAGGATAGTGATAATGTGGAGTAAGTTCAGATGACTACCAAGATGATAAGGGGTGTGGAAACTAAGCCCTATGAGGCACAGTTAAATGACTATTTAGCCTACAGAACAGAGAACTCAGGGGAGTTACAAGAGTAGTTTTCAAATAGCTGAACAGAGATAAAGTAGGCATCATGTGGAACCTCACAATCATATGAATTACTGCCAAAAGAAATGGTGACTTCTTCCTGGATGGTTTTAAAACATGCACTGTCAGAGATGTTTTAGTGCATCCTACACTAAGCAGAATGTTAGACTACATGATCTCTAAAGTCACTTTCAGCTATATAATTCTATGATCCTCAGATGAGCATTATTCTATGTGGTCATGATTTGGTGTTTAAGAACTGAGAGTTATATATGTTAGTGGCAATGTATGAAATTAGGCATTTTATAGAATGCCTAGGAAATGGCATGCCAAAAAAAAATGTCAAACTATGAAACGCTTAACATTTCATACATTTCCTAGGCATTCTATGCAATGCCAAAAGGCAAACTGACAAAGTATAAAATTCTCCCTCTAAAATGCCATTCTAGCCTTCTTTTTCTTTTTCTCTTTTTTTTCAATAAAAAAAAATCTTCTTTCATTTTCATATATGTCATTTTCATATACATCTTTTCAATAAAGGGTTAGGGTTAGGGTTAGGGTTAACCTTTTCATGATTCTTTTTTTTTATACTTTGCCTAAATAGTTGTTGTCATTCTGCATAACGCCTAGATATTATATACAATGCCTAGGAAAAGTATATAGCAAATTAAAATAACACAGACATTTCATACTTTGCCTAAAAACGTCATGTATTCTATAGATTTCCTAGGCATTCTATACAATGCCAGCTTCACACATTGCTGGTAACATATTCCTTTTGTTTTTATATTAAAAGCAATAATAATATTTTATTAAACAAGGGAGTTCTCTCTTCTGACTAAGCAGAATGCCTTTAGAATTGCCTATACAGACAGAACAAAGTGTACTGTCCTTTCTATTTAGGAATAGGTGTGGATGTTGCCAATGGCCACCAGTTTCTCACCACTGGTGTATCATATTCTAAAGAACTCTATTTATGTAATTATAGCAATTCATTTTTTATGTCATTCATGAACTTTTCAGAATATCAGAATATGGTTTGGATAGTGATGGTATTGTGTAAGTATCATTATGGTTTCATATTTAAAAGGGAGAAATTGATCCCTTTATGAGGTATTGGTAATTTCCAAACCAAAGTATTTGCTGATTAAAAACTGGTGTTATATAAACACTATTATTAGGTAAAATATAGAAAGATGACAAGTTGGAATATAAGTATCTGATTTCAGTAATTCCAGTTAGTAATTCAAATAAAAATTGAGTATTTATTTCCATCCATGTAAAGTTTAATCCCCTTCAGAGATGTAAATGTAAATTTGAGTTTTCATATGAATTTAGTGATAATGTCTTATATATAAAGAACTAAGAATAGATATTACTCTCTATCTTAGCCAAAAGGACAAGAAGCAAACTATCATCACCATTCAGAGGTTGAACCTTAAGAATTGAGTAAATGTGAAGGATTTTTTTTTAAAGATAGGGTTGTATTGTCAGTCTTTCTGCAGTACAGACTAATTATGGAAAAATGGCTTGGCTTGCAGTATGAGAGCCATGAATCTTCCTCTTGGCCAGAAACATCATAAGGCAATTTGTCTCTTTTTCCATTACAAAGGATTTCCCATAAGTTATTCCCTCACCTCCTTTCTTGCCATGGCATAGTTTATTAAAATTGCACATTAAGCGCACATTGGAACTATTAGTTACAGCAAAAGTATTCTACCTCCCTCCATTCCTGTCTTTTCCTTTAAAATATATCAACTGTAGCAGAAGTTAAATATGTGTAGAAATAATTCTGATTTCCCATACTTTGTCAGATATTTTAATATTTTCAAGCCATTTAAGTAGATTCTTTGGGAACAAGGATATTTCTGTGTTTCCCTTGTCTCTAAGTGCACAGTTAAATATGCTTTCAAGACCTTGCTCTCAATGGAATAACTGTAAGAAGCTAAGTTGATAGCTACTAGAATCAAGATTGCCAAACTAGATAGATGCTATTCATGTTACCTAGCAGTATATGATTGCTTGTTGAAGAGTTGAAGTAAATCCTGATCTTGATTGGAGCATAGAATTAAATCCCCATCATACCATACTCTTTATCCCTCATCTCCATTCTCTGTAGATTTATTTTTATAAGCATCTGGGTGGAACTGAACAACACAATCCCTGTTTCAATCACAGAACCCTTCATCTAAGCCTTTCTTAATCTTCTCCTGGTCTTTCCATGGCTATCTTCTATGTATTTAATGAAAACTTCAAAAGCATTGGAGGAAGGAAGCCCATTTATTGATTGACTTGTTGTTTTAAAAATACATCGGTACTTTAATTAGTTTATTCTATTTTAATCTCCCTTGATTTATGTTTTGTTTGTAAACTGCCTTGTGAGTTTGGGTTCAGAGAATGCAAAACACACTTTCCATACATTATTAAAGGGAGCCTGGTCCAACTGACCTTTATTTTGGGTGAGGGGGGCTCATATTATTCTTTATCATGATCCATTTAGGATCGGAATGTGCTCATGAGGTTTTAGAGTTTTCAAAATGATATTGCTATATAGGAATCTTTCTGATGCTTGCACTTTTTTAAAATTTGGTCAGATAAGCACTTTTCACTATAGTATGGTATGAGCTACCTAGCCCAATGCCTGGGATTTCTAACTGAAATTATTTACTCCCCAAAGACTACCTGTAAATCAGATAATCTCTTGAATTATAGTCAAGAGATTCAGTCCTTTTGCAAAGAGATGGTAAGCCATATCCTCGAATCATTAATTAACTACTGTATAACTGGAATATATAGAGGATGATGCTGTTGTGGCTGGAGAGGAAGGGTTTCCCAATTGTGACTGATTTATCAGGTTCCCCCAGACTTAGGGAGACCAGAATCTGCCAAATGGATTGATATCTTGGTGAACTATTGAAGCTGCCTTTGAAAATAATTCAGAAGCTTCTGTTCATGCACCATGCAGTTGCTTACTTGTGAGGAACAGAACCATGTTACTGCAACACCAATTCTCTTCCAGATACCAGTTGCTGGTTTTTCTCCAGGCAAGTATGGTTGTCTTTCAACTCCCAATTTGATTGGAATCAGACTATTTAAAAGACAGTAAACTCCTTAATTAATCTGCCCAAGATTTATAATCAGCAAGAGAGCTCTGTTCATTTATGGTAAGATCCAGCAGGGGCTCTTTATGATGGCCATATAGGGAGATGGCCAGTAGCCGAATATACGCAAGAATTCCGAACCATTGCCAGCAAGCTGAACTGGCCGGAAGACATCCTCCTTAATCATTTCAAAGACGGTCTGAATTACGACCTATATGATGCTTGCCTGCCCCGGGGGGACCCACACCAACTCAACGAATGGTACGTCCTGGCAGAGGAAGCAGAGATCAACCTACTGAAGAGGCACCGCTGAGGAAAACAATGGAGCCGCTCACTGCCTGAACCGACGTGCGAACCAGCGAAACCATCGGCTATGGCCAAGAAACCAATGGGCTGTTTCAAATGCGGGAGAGAGGGGCATCGGGCTGTAGAATGCCGCTCAAAAGCCCCCCAGCACAACCCAGACAGACCACCGGCCAGCAAATCCGGGAAGTCCCCAGCTAAGTCAAAAGAATCTGCCATGAGAGGGATAGAGGCTGTGGAATCCCCTACCTCCGCCCATCATGGGGAAAGAGCCCCAGCCTGCACCGCAGGGCCGGTGGACGCCCCAGATGACAGCTCGGAGGGTGAACCACTGGTAAGTGGATCCATCCCACCCATCCTCAAGACAGTGACTATATTAGCCCCCTCCATGCCCGAAGCTGTCAAAGTGAAAGCCTTAATAGACTCTGGCTGCACCTGCTGCCTAATTAGCCCAACTCTCGTGGGAAATCTGGGCATTCCAGTGAGGAGGCTGGAACAACCAATCTTATTTGGCCAGTTAGATGGGTCCATAGCAGGGGGGGCGCCAGCTACCCTAGCCACGTTACCAATCCACCTATCCCTGGGAAATCATGAGGAAGACATAACATTTGTAGTGACCCCAGGCATGGAATGCCTGATGATCCTAGGGCTGGAATGGTTAACAAAATGGAACCCCTGGGTAAATTGGAGGACAAAAGAAATCAATTTCCTGAAAGAGGACCCTACAGACTTAAAACCCCAAGGGGATCTACCAAAATTAAACACGGAAATAACGTCC
Source organism: Azemiops feae (assembly GCA_023970755.1). NCBI lineage: Eukaryota > Metazoa > Chordata > Lepidosauria > Squamata > Viperidae > Azemiops > Azemiops feae. The sequence goes on from JALGBA010003683.1 coordinate 328,829, forward strand.
ATGGGTGAAGAAAAGGGGCTACCAGAAATACCAGAGGAATACAGAGATCTGGCTGAAGTTTTCAGCAAGGAGAGGGCGGATGAGCTTCCCCCCCACCGACCCACGGACTGTGCCATAGAATTCAAGCCCGGGGCAAAACTCCCGAAGCCCAGATTATACTCCATGAGCCCAAAGGAGAAGGAGGAAATGGAGAGATTTATAAAGAAAAACCTAGAAAGGGGGTTCATAGAACCAGCCAAACCTAAGATGGCCACTCCGGTCCTCTTTAGAGAGAAGAAGGACGGCTCTCTACGCTTATGCGTGGACTACCGGCTTCTGAATGCAATCAGTGAAAGCAACCTATACCCCCTACCCCTCATGAAAGACATGTTATCACACCTCTCGAAAGGAATTTTTTTTACTAAACTAGATCTAAGGGAAGCGTATTACCGCGTGAGAATTAGGGAAGGAGTTAAATGGAAAACTGCGTTTAACTGCCCAATGGGGTGCTACCAATTCAAAGTTTTGCCATTTGGATTACAAGGGGGCCCCACAGTATTTATGCAATTAATCAATGAGGTACTAAGGAAGCAGCTATTTAAGGGGCTCCTGGTTTATTTAGACGACATCCTTATCTTCACCGAATCAAAAGAGGAACATGTCAACCTAGTCAGAGCGGTTTTAAAGAAACTGCGAGCCGCCCACCTATATGCCAAATTATCAAAATGCGAATTTAACCAGCAAAGAATAGACTACCTAGGTTACCGCATATACCCACAGGGCATTGAAATGGACCCAGAAAAGGTCAGGGCAGTATTAGAATGGGCACCACCTTGCACAAGAAAGCAATTGCAAAGTTTCCTGGGTTTTGCAAACTTTTACCGCCAATTCATCCCCTCATTTGCCCAGATAGCCCTGCCCCTCACGAACTTACTAAAAACGAAGGGAGAATCCTCAGTGAAACCTAGCCAGCCACTAAAATGGACAATGGAATGCCAAGCGGCATTTGAGAGATTAAAGAGGCTTTTTTCTGCCGAACCAGTACTGAGGCACCCAGACATGGACAAACCCTTCGTAATACAGACGGATGCAAGTGATGTGGCAGTGGGGGCTGTACTATTCCAAGAAAATGATGAAGGAATATTGCAACCCTGCGTGTATACATCCAGGAAATTCACTGAAACGGAACAGCGCTGGCCCGTGTGGGAGAAAGAGGTATATGGGATACGTTGGTCATTACTTACATGGCGCCAATTCCTTGAAGGCAATAAAATCCCTTTCCAGGTGTGGACAGACCACAAAAATTTGGAAGCCTTGAAAATACCCAGAAAGCTCAACCCCAAGCAAGCCCGCTGGTCCCAGCATTTTCACCAATTCAATTTTAAGCTCAAGCATTTGCCAGGGGGAAAGAACTTTCTGGCAGATGCATTATCTCGCATGCCCCAATATAACAGCACGCGAGCCATTGACTCTAAACCGATCATGGGAGAATCACAACTGGCAGCACCAGTGACTACCAGAGCCCAAGTTAAATTAAAACCACAGCTGGATAGCCAGACCAGAATTGAATTCCGGAAAAGTTTGGAAACAGATGAATGGTTCCAGAAAAATAAACACGTGTGCACAATGAAAGACGGACTGCCTTGGGTGGAGGAGAAGTTATATATACCGACCACCCAAAGGATCACATTCATGCAGCTTTGCCACGACACAAAATCAGCAGGGCATTTTGGATTTGTAAAAACATTGCACTTAATTAAATGGCAATTTTGGTGGCCATCCATGAAAAAAGACATAGAAAGTTACGTGGCCAGCTGCCCAAAGTGTGCAACTGCAAAAAGGTTGCAAGGGAAATCGCCAGGACTGTTACAAACAGTGGCAAATCCCTCAGCCCCCTGGAAGGAAATAGCCATGGATTTTATAGTGGAATTACCAGAAAGCAATGGGAATACTGTCATTTGGACGGTCACAGACTTGTTTTCCAAACAGGTGCACTTTATCCCTTGCCAAAAGATTCCCACCGCAAAAGCCTTAGCGAAACTTTTCGTGCAGCATATTTACAGATTGCATGGGGCACCCCAACGCATCATATCTGATAGGGGAGTGCAATTTATGTCTGCATTTTGGAAGGAGTTTTTATCCCTTTTAGGGACCACTCAGGGACTGACATCTAGTCACCACCCTCAAGGGAACGGTCAATCAGAGAAATCTAACTCAGTACTTGAGCAATATTTAAGATGCTTTATTAATTTCCAGCAGTCGAATTGGACGGACCTACTCCCTTTCGCAGAAGTTGCCTACAATAATGCAGTCCACTCCAGCACAGGTTACACTTCTTTTCAAATAGCTACCGGTCAAAGTTTCAACCCCATGCCAGAACTAATCCCAAACGAACCGGAAATCCCATCATTGAAAGAATGGATAGAACAATTACAAAACACCTGGCCAATAGTTAGAAAAGCCCTAGATGAAGCTAGGCAAGCATACAAAGCACAAGCAGATAAAAAAAAAGTTGAACCCACACCATTCATTATAGGAGAAATGGTATATTTGTCTACAAAATACCTAAAATCCCTACAACCCTGTAAAAAACTTGGACCAAAATATATAGGACCTTTTCCAAAAGAATCATAAACCCAGTAACAGTAGAATTAGAATTACCCAAAAATCTCAGGCAAATACACCCAATTTTTCACTGCAGTTTGCTGGAAAGAGAACAACAGTCACCCTTATGGCCAAAAATTCCCCACCACCACCACCACCTCCAGTCATGGTGGAAGGAGAACAACACTTCGAAATAAAGGAAATCCTAGACTCTAGAAGATGTCATGGGACAACTCAATACCTAGTAGCATGGAAACACCTCCCCTCCTCTCAAAACGAGTGGGTCCATAAACGTCATGTCAGAGCCCCGAATCTATTAAAGAAGTTTCATATAGAGTATCCTAACAAGCCAGACTAACTTTTATACCTGTTTTGTTTTCTTTACAAGTGGATCTCTCTTATTTTTAAGGAGGGCAGTATGTCAGGATCCAGTTATATTTCATTTCTACCTATTTTCTCTGATATAAAACCAATTTTACTCTCTCCTGGATCCTGTCATACTACTAAGGGGGAGGGGGGTATGCATGGGGGTTTTATTACTTTCACTTCATCTATTCACTACAAAGTAACCTTTTGTTGATTCGCTTCAGATCTGCTAATCATAACAATGTAGCCATTTGCCTTTCATCCTATGCCCCTCTGAACTTCTACTCCTTACTGGCCAGCAAGAGAAAAGGGGGGGGGGGAAGATGCAGCATCTGGGTTCTGTGTGAGGAGATGTTGAATGATCGTGAACAACGGAACCGGATTGATGTTATCTTTCCTGGAGTTAACACCTAGAAATCTGCCGGTTTGAATTGCCCGGAAGAACTGCGGGGTGGGGGTTGCTTAGGGACACTTTAAAACATCGAATTGTAAGGAATTCCCTCAGATCCTGTCTATCATGCCTGCTATCAATTTCTCTTAATAAAAGTTCCTGTTGGAAGAGACCGTTTCCAAGAGTTCTGCTTTCTTAAGATGTGGATTGAAGTGGGTCCTTACAGTAGCTTAGTGACACTCCCAGAGGACTTCATGAGCTGCAGAGGATCCTAGCACATTCTCCAGGGCACGTTCTTGCAGTGCTGCGTCTCTCTGCCTTCCTGGGTCTCTGTGTCATTGTCCTTTTGTCTGAGAGTGCTCCTTGAAGTATTGTGCCTTTTTGTGTGTAGTTGCCTGTTTCTAATTAATCTCACTGCAGAATGACTTTCTAGAAACACAGCTTGAAACCATATATAAGGAATAAAAAAAATAACATTTCTCCCAACCCCCATCCTTGGTCATCCAGAAAATCTCATGTCTTGTCTCTCATAAAAAATTTATTACTAAAAATTGTAATTCACACACAGATATTGAAAAAAAAATCTCAAACTAGAAATATAAAGGAAAACCTGAATTAAGGCACCTTGACTAAATTTGGTTATTTCATTTACAAGGCTTCTTGTAAAATAAAAATATGCAAGAATAAGCAAATAAGGTATTATTAAAAATAACAATTTACAAATAATCCCACGTTAATAATGATTAATAGCATAGTATTATAGATAAACATTTTCAACTGAATTCTATATTATATATTACTTCCTAACAGAAGTAATTATTCAAACAAGGTTGTTTTTATTTTTAAGGCAAATGTTTCAAAACGTTATAGTTGTCTTCTGTACATAAACAATATAATGGAGATACATACATACATACATACATATATATATATATATATATATATATATATATATATATACTATTCAGGTTATTTAATACAATGGCTCAGAAATAAGATCCACCAAAATCAATGGAGCTTATCTGTGTTTGCATACTTTCAGAACATCTACTCTAATCAGTTATTCATAGAAAACAGATAAATTCTAAATTTATTTCTTCTAACATGTAAAATTTTATGAGATTTTATTCAACAGTACTATACCCAATTCCTAATGTGAACACATGAATTAGTAAACAATTTCCCTTGTTAATTTTTAAAAATTTGTTTAATTTTTTTTTAAGCTTTTTCAGTTCTCTTTCTGTGGATTCTGTCTTCTTGTGCCAGGACGGACAAGCCTTGTTCTTCTCCGTATTGATCCTGTTAATCCAAAAATAAGTCAGATAAGGTTATTTTATTTATTGTTTTTTCAGTTAAATATTCATAAAAATATAGCAAAATATATTAATTATGATTATTGTTGCTTAAAATAAAAACATGCTTATAACAAAAATAATAATTCACATAAACAGCTAGTATACGCACGAGTTCAAAAGTAGGTATTCTTCCTTCAATATCCATTAGTGAGAAAAGATTATGGGATTCAGAATTGTTAACTCTTTCTTCAGTGGTTTATTGTTTCATTCTATGATATTATATGCATAAACTAGTATAATCCAAGTTCATATTTTATGTAAATATATTTAACAAATTTCTCTCTAAATATTTAATATTATATATATTATATAATATTATTATATAGTGGTTCACATAAACAATCTCGCCATTTTTTAATTAGAACACATTTAAACATTTTAGTTAAGCATAGTTAGAACATGTTAATATAAGAAACCATTTCATACCTTGTGCCTTTCTAGATGATTGTACTTTTCTTACTGGGATGTCTAAAAAATGTTGAAACCAATATCCTTTATTGTAAACATTTGAAAATAATAATATAGGTTCAAAAGTTCAATTTTCTGACTCTACAGTATAAGGGGAAAAGTTCAAGCAACATTTACTCATGTAACACATCCACATCCACATTCTGTATTTGGTAACACATAGCACAACAGGGAGCTCTAGGCCAATACGTACAAAGAGAAGCTGAAATCTATTGTATACAATATTTTGCACAGAAATTTGCTACTTAAGGAACATATAACCACCCTCACCCTTAGTTAGGCACCTGGCAGTGATTATTACTTCTCTAGATTCTGTCAACAGTGCTAAAATGTTGGTGTAAAACTACTATTGAGTTAACATTTCAACAAGACAAAGATTTAAGCTTTTTATTTCATCCAGATTTAAAAGATTTAATCCATACTATGCAAAAAATAAAATGGGAAATAATGCTTTGTATCATTCCTAAATAAATTATTGTAGCATACACATCAGTATAGCTATAGTACACATACACACACACACACACACACACACACACACACAAAATGAAATAATTTCTAGAGCCTCTCATTTGGAGTAGATGAAGACATAGGGAAGTTTCAGACATTTTTTATCATTCTAACCAGCAATCTTGTCAAAAATACTGTTTTCTTTAGCTTTTATCACAACTACCTCCATATAGATAATTAATGCCATAAGGATAATAATTATAAGAATAATTCCATTTATTGTATGACTGACCTTCCAGATGAATTTTTTTTATTTCTCTTTCAATAATCTGTGGTTCTTCTTCAATTCTTTTAGTAACTTTAGTGTACTCAGATCCAGCTATGATAAGCATTAAAAAGCAATGGTTAATATAAAGAGAATATTTTTGGCAAAAGAACGATCCAGGCATTAAATTCTGAAATCTTAAGGTGTAGATGGAGGCAGCTATGGTCAGGAAGGCATGACAAATTCCTAAACATTTTCTTAGAGGTGACCGTTGAGACTTTTATTCTAGGACTGGTAGTTAAGCATAGAAAGCCAGTTTGCTGAAGTAGTTAAGGCACAAGGTGGAAAGCAAGACAGTTCTAGTCCCACCTTAGGGACAATGCCATCTGGGTGATTTTGGGTCAGTCAACCCTAGGAAAGAGGCAATGGCAAAATACTTCAGAAAAATCTTGCCAAGGAAACTTCAGAGACTAGTCCAGGCCAAGATTCAATGCCTCTCCCCCCCTCTCTCCCTCCCTCCCTCCCTCCCTCCCTCCCTCCCCCCTCTCTCTCACACACAAACAGAGTTCAGCATGGCCTGATGCATTCATAAAATATGCAAGGAGTACACAACTTCTTCTCACAGCTTGCAAGGTTTTAGGTTGCTATACACAAAGGATAATTTGTTTGTGTGGTATTTTGTCCTAAACAGTTCTGGATACTATCTCAAATATCTTATCATTATTGCAGCATCCAGTGTGTACATCTGGGCCAAGTGAAATTTTAAATTGCTGTATGAATCCCTAATTAGAGATAAAGGCTTGATCTGCACAAAAGAGGAGTTTGAAATCTTTGACACCCAAAGCATGAATGCAACTATTAAGAACAGAGACTGAGGTAATTTAGATTTTTATATTTGTATTTGATAGCATAATGAGTCTGAATAAGCTTTACCAATCATTTTAAGCTATAACAAGCATTCTAGTACATGAAAACAGAATTATTAGCAGGAGCACTTTAGCAATGGGAGCAAGCAGTTCAGCTGTTTTAAAATCTGTCTGCTATTAGATTCATAGCCTGGTAATATACGTTTTACCCAGATACAACAAGAATTCATTCACTCATTTAAATGCAGAATTGTCATTAATCTGTGGAATACATGTATTTTGGTTCTTAAGACTCTTTAAAAAAACAAAACCAGTAACATGCTGTACATACATAGTACATATTCTTGTCCTGTCCTGCTAGAAAGATGTGCTTACATTCTCTTGCCCCAGTGAGCTTGCCAGTGAGCCCCAGATGAGGAGGTAGAATAGAATAGAATAGAATAGAGTTGGAAGGGACCTTGAAGGTCTTCTAGTCCAGCCCCCTGCTCAACCAGGAGAACCTATACCAGGGGTAAGCAACCTTGGCTCTTTTATGACTCGTGGACTTCAACTCCCAGAATTCCTGAGCCAGCATGGCTCAGCTTGGAAACCTCTCCCTTTCCCCTCAGCGTGGCTGGCTCAGGAATTCTGGGAGTTGAAGTCCACGAGTCATAAAAGAGCCAAGGTTGCCTACCCCTGACCTATACCATCTCTGACAGGTGATTGTCTAGTCTCTTCTTAAAAATCTCCAGTGATGGAGCGCCCACGATTTCTGGAGGCAAGCTATTCCACTGGTTGGTTGTCCTTGCTGTCAGGAAGTTTCTCCTTAATTCCAGGTTGCTTCTCTCTTTGATCAGTTTCCAACCATTGGTTCTTGTCCTTCCCTCTGGTGCTCTGGTGAACAACGTGACCTCCTCTTCCTTGTGGCAGCCCCTCAGATACTGGAATACTGCTATCATGTCTCCCCTATTTCTTCTTTTCTTTAGATTAACCAAACCCAAGTCCTGCAGCCGTTTTAGTCTCCAGGCCTTTGATCATCTTAGTTGCTCTTCTCTGATTTTTTCCCAGACTCTCAACATCTTTTTTGTGATTTGGTGACCAAAATTGGCTGCAGTATTCCAGATGTGGTCTTACTAGGGTTTTATAAAGCGGTACTAATACTTCAAGTGATCTTGATTCTATGCCTCTGTTTATATAACTCAGGATTGTATTAGCTTTTTGGTTGCTGCTGCACACTGCTGGCTCATGATCAAGTGATCGTCCACTAGGACTCCAAGGTCCCTCTCACAGTTACTGTTTTTAAGCCAGGTCTCGCCCAATCTGTATTTGTACCTTTGGTTTTTCCTACCCAAATGTAAGACTTTGCTTTTCTCCTCATTGAAACTCATTTTTTTGGGATAGGGCCCATTGTTCAAGTTGGTCAAGATCTTTTTGGATCCTGAGTTTGTCTTCTGGGGTGTTGGCTACTACTGCAAGTTTGGTGTCATCAGCAAATTTGATGAGTTCCCCTTCTATTCTCTCATCTAAGTCATTTATGAAGATATTGAAGAGCACTGGGCCCAAGACGGAAGCTTGTGGTACCCCACTGCTTACTTCTCTCCGTGTGGATGTAGTGTTATTGAGGACTACTCGTTGAGTATGGTTTGTTAGCCAGCTACAGATCCATCTGATGTTGTCTATCCCACCTTTTCCTAGTTTGTCAAGGAGTAGGTTGTGGTCTACCTTGTCAATAGAATAGAAGGGGAACTCATCAAATGAGCAGATGACACTAAACTGGCAGGAATAGCCAACACCCCAGAAGTCAAGCTGTAAGGACCTGCCTCAAAACCTCTTCCCAAGAAAGCAGAACTCTTGGAACAGATTCATCGCAAAAGGAACTTTTATTAGTAGTAGTTGACAACAGGCATAGAAGGCAGGATCTGAGGGTTTCCCGCTCAAATAAATAGGTTGAAGGAGCAAAAAGCAAACCCCACCCCAACAGTTCATCCGGTCAGTTTACAAGGGCCAATCCCCAGGTGTTAAGTCCATTGTGGGAATGAGGCTGATAAGACTGCTATTGTATGAGTGAGGCAGGCTTTAAACTGAATTTAGAGTTCAGGTGCTGTTCTATTTGTACTGTTGAATTTTCATAAATGTAGCCATTTCAGATAATGAACAAGCTTCAAATGCAATCCATAAATCTTCTCAGATAACTTCAGAGTAACCTACTAACCTTCCTCTAGCAATTTCTTAAGAGTCTCTTCATTATCCACTCCTCCATCAGTAGTGATTCGAGTATATTTCAGTTCACGGACTGAAAAAGATTCAGCAATTTTACTTGGAATTTCTATAATTTCTTTTCTGTACTCTTAATGTGATTATCAGGATCTTCCTTAATACTATGTGATTATAAAATTATATTATATGTGATGTGTTTGGTAGCTGGCATGTCATATGCAAAATAAAAACACTGAGATTTCAAAAGATGGATGAACACTTGTGACAACTAAGTAAATTTAATTGCTGAAAGATGTCCATGTAGAATTCATTATTGCATTATTTATAAAAGATTAAATTTCTACTGTCTTCACTGAGATTTGAATGTGCTGTAAACATGCATGAAGTATAAAATGTAATTTAATGCTGCAACCTCCAAGGAATCTTGAGAGATGGAAAGTACATAAATAATTTTAATGTATAAAAATAATGTTATACATTATTTTAACTTTAGCATGAGGTTAGAAGATCAAGGGCTTCAGAAAATATTGCCCAAATTACTGATTTCCTTTTTTTAAATTTAAAAGGCAAGACAAGAAGCAATGGATGAAACTAATCAAGGAGAGAAGCAACCTAGAATTAAGGAGAAATTTCCTGACAATGAGAACAATAAAGCAATGGAACAGCTTGCCTTCAGAAGTTGTGGGTGCTCCATCACTGGAAGTTTTTAAAAAGAATCTGGACAGCCATTTGTCTGAAATGGTATAGGGTCTCCTGCTTGAGCAGGGATTGAACTAGAAGATCTCCAAGGTCCCTTCCAACTCTATTATGTTGTTCTGTTCTTCATTCTAGCTATTTGGATAGTTCTAATCTACCAATTAAGTAAAGGCATTCTAAAGTAATAAAGATGAATAAAGTAATCATTATAGATATAAAAGTTATAGATGATTTAGTTCTTTCTTGGCAAAGAATACTTTAGCTAAGGACCAGGATCTCATTTTTGGCAATGTAATAGAATAAATCCTTATATGTTATGATGGCTAATATTCTCAAATGTGGAATACCAAGAAAGCTAACCATAAAATGGGAGTAAAATCCTCCTTGTATGCCTGGCTGAGATTGGGAATGGAGCAGCATGTACTGTCACAGCATCCTTTGAGAGATAGCAATACCAAACCTTTGCTATGAATTGGAAGGCCATTATTCAGAAGTGGTTTCTTGGGAGTAGTCCACATGTTTTCATTCTTTGAATTGAAAAATTCTTCAATTCTATCAGTCATTCCTCATTTACCTGTAGTCTTTGTGTCAGCTAATAGTTTTCATGATACTGCTATATCTGGCAATAAACCTTGCTGGTGCCCCAGCTATACTGAGCATTGCCTGAAGACTTTGGTTTTGTTGAATCATAGTGCTAAGCCATAGCAAAAAGGTGTTTATTGCAATGATAAATTAAAGCTCTTCTAGTGAATTAACTAATAACTAAAAAAGCTGATACAACATGCTCAATATTAAGAGATACTTTCCATATGCAAAGAATTGTAATTATTAAGTTTCTAATTGTACGTTTAAAGCATAGAATCTGTAGATGATTGAAAAGAATATTAAGCATGCCTTTGTTAACTTATGAGCAATGAATATTCACTATAATTAATAAAGGAAAAGATCTGGAATTTTCCTAATGTTTTTATAAATATTTCTTAGAGTTCCAAATGTATTGGGTTATATGGGGATGGGAATCTTCAGTGCTCACTTGTAACTGTTTAAAGACTGAGCATAAACAAAAAAATTTTTTTTCCTCAGTATGGTTTTGTGGAAGAAAGCAGAATACCCAAATATCTTGCTTTCATATACAATCCTTGAAGTTTGGTCCATAGATTTTTCTTTACTTGAATCAGTCTTTAAAAAGTTAAGACATCAGCTTGTCAACTCTTAAAGTTCATTAGGATGAAATTAGTTTTCTTGCACTCACTAACCTCCCTGGAGGAGTCGTTTGATTTCTTCATCATCCAGTAAATGACCATCACCTTCAATGAGTTTAGTCACCTTGGTAACCTCTGACAGAACATATATTTATGGCATGAAATTGTTTTATAGGACAATATGGGAAAAATATAACTACAGTAAATGTAATAAATTTATTTTATAATTATTTTATTTTTTATAAATAATCAGTATTTGACAAATTTTGCAGTAAAATTCAATTGAAAGTAATTGAGTTCTGCAAAACTTCATAGCAGACAATTTGACTATCGATATGAATGCTGAAAATCTTTATGTTATAAAGATTTCCATTGACAACATTCAGTATAGTAAGTGATATTGCGATTGCTTTTTTATTTTTAATTATTATTAATAAAATTTGCATATTGTATGAGTGAGGCAGGCTTTAAATTGAGTTTAGAATCCAGGTGCTGTTCTCTTTGTACTGTTGAATTTTCATAAATGTAGCCATTTCAGATAATGAACAAGCTTCAAATGTAATCCATAAATCTTCTCAGATTAACCTCAGAGTAACCTACTAACCTTCCTCTAGCAATTTCTTAAGAATCTCTTCATTATCCACTCCTCCATCAGTAGTGATTCGAGTATATTTCAGTTCAGGGCCTAAAAAAGATTCAGCAATTTTACTTGGAATTTCTATAATTTCTTTTCTGTACTCTTAATGTTATATTGTGATTATCAGGATCTTCCTTAATACTATGTGATTATAAAATTATATTATATGTGATGTGTTTGGTAGCTGGCATGTCATATGCAAAATAAAAACACTGAGATTTCAAAAGATGGATGAACACTTATGACAACTAAGTAAATGGATTGCTGAAAGATGTCCATATAGAATTCATTATCGCATTATTTATAAAAGATTAAATTTCTGCTGTCTTCACTGAGATTTGAATGTGCTGTAAACATGCATGAAGTAAAATAAAAAGCAGTAAGAGGAGCACATACAACTAAAGGAAACTTTGAGCACAAATTACATCTTTTTGTATAGAGAGCAGAGGATATATCTAATATATTTTAGTTGGATGACTGAAGATTTCTTAAAGTTTTATTTCTTGTGCCTGAAACTATGTTGTACTGTCAGTCATCAGAGAGACTATTTTTGTTGCCAAAACTAAACACAAACGTCCCAGAATCAGAATTTACAAGAAAAATTAAAATAGTACATATTATTCACCACAGGTCAGTATGAAATTTGAATTTTTAAATGAATTTTACCTTGAATAATTCTTTCTTCAGTCACCTCTTTTTCAGTCACTTCCACAGGATGTCCATCAATTATTTTTGTGTATTTTTTAATTTTAGGCTCTATAAGAAAACATTTTTAAATTAATAACAAGATCATTGCAATGCACTGGACTGCCTTTGGACTTTTGGACAGTGGCAAAAATGTTAGAAATAGTTAATTCAAATGTTTTCACTAGAGATGCCTTGGGGGGGGGGGGGGGGAGAGCATGCCAGTTTTTCCAAGACTATATACCTTCAATCTCAAACTAAAATTGTTGTTGTGTTTTTTTAAAAAAATCTGAATAAAAATATTTAGTTATTTTAAAACATATATTGAAATTTTTGTTTGTTGGCTTACAGTTTTATTGAGAGCTTTGAATAACAAAAATATCATGTTTCTTGATATTGAAGGTCATCAAAATATTGATTGAATCATTAAGAAATTAATAGAATTGGCAACTGTTATAGCTACATTGCACCTTAGGTTTACAGTTCAATAACCTTTTAACATGCAGAGTGAAAAATGGTTTCTTTTATTTGCGTTAATAAGAAAGAAATAAAAGTTAAAACATTTAATTTAATTTAATTTAATTTAATTTAATCAATATATATGATTAAAACATGCTAAAAGCAAATCTACAGCTGTAAGACCCAGTCTTCCCACTTGCATCTAAATTTTGGAACTGGTATTTGGAACTCTTTTCAAAATCCTTCTAGTTAATACTGCCCAGACCACAAAATATATTCACCTCCATGAATCACTTTAGTTATTGTCTCTCCTTCCCTGACCAGCTTAAATTCTGGCTCCCCTTCAATCACTTTGGTGAACTTTGTGATGGATGGCACTGCAAAGCATTGTTAAAACATCATGAAATGTGATGAAAATGATATACATTTTAGGTAAGTTTCAAAATATCTAGGAGAAAAATACTCTCGAAAACATAATGCCTAGGAATCAACTGCAGAGCCAGTTCTAAAGCTTCTGAATTTAATAGAGTATGTTCAGAACAATATAGTCATACCATAATCAGAGGGTAGCATTAAACTGATTTAACTGCTTTGACTGAGGTTTCAACTTGGGTGGCCAGATTTGAAATATGAAAAATTGTTGGCATACAGTATAGTTTAACCTATATTGGTATTTATTTGTTTTGATATAATGCATATTATGTAAGCAAATATCATAGATGTTTGCATGAATGGGCAGATTGAGAAATTTGCAGCTCTTTGATATAACCATAGCAAATAATAATTCTTATTTGCCATTTTGATCTTTGACATTGTTTATTTGTTTGTCATTTTTTATAAGCTTCCTCAAATGTCCAAGCAACTTTTTAAACAATAAATCAAGCAGAATAATAAACAACAGCAACAAAACAATATATATTATTATTTTAGGAAAGGAAGTTGCCCCCATTTTGGTTTCTGTTGTTTTTGGGGTAAGCATAGCTCAGATAATGGGGTGATATTACCACTAAGAACATCATCTCTTCTTTCTCCAATCTCAAGTTGAGTATAGGAATTCTGCTGAAAAATATAGATTGATTCTTCCTCCTTGACTATGTGGTTTTTCTGCAGTTTTAAGTAAATTTATAGATTTTGTAAAAGTTTTCATTAAAACATAATTGATTATAGGAACAAACTGTTACTGAAAGTTATTACAGTATTACATGCTATTTCCAGTAGGGATACTTGGCAAGGTTGCTCTTTGTTCTCTTCCACACAGCTCACCTTCAATCTCCTTTCGAATTGTGGAACCGCCAACTATCTTTGTAATTTTTTTAATATCTGTGGGAAGAAATAATTTGATCACTTGTGATTTTTGCCTTTTAAACAAACACAGTTATCTAACTAATTATGCTAGGATTTTATCTTCCTTTATTCATGGTAACTGTAAAATCTCTTGAATCTTTCCATACAAATATGTTTAAAATACATGGCATATTGAAAACATACAGAATATGAGAAGAAAAAATCTATCAGAGTTTTGTTTGAAATTTTCATTATGCCCTTTCTCACCTTAAAGTTTAGGGAAAAAATAAAATCTTTCTTTTCCACATATGATCAGAATATGGCCATCACATTTCCACAGTTGACTTGAGGTTTGCACATATAGTCACCCTCTCTGTAGACATTCTCCCTAACTTAGCTTTGATAACTTTTATCAGTCTCCAGCCTTTCCTTTTTAGAAAAAGTGGATGAGAAGATGACAATGGCTCAGTTCAGAAGAAATGGATTATCTGGATTTCTGCCAGTCAAGATTTAGACCCATCCATATATCTTCATTAGGACATTGATGAGGAAGCATGCCTCTGTTGGACCTATCAAGCGGCTGGCAACCATGGCATCTTGTAAATTGCTTAGAAGAGCTGGAAGCTTGAGGCTCTGTCCTTCTGCTCCTCTGAATGAGGAATTCCAGTCTGCAATATTTTTATTTATTGGCCACCTAATTCACTCATGGTGATTCAGTTATGGGGGGCAGGGGAGTACTCAAAGCCATGGTTGCTCCAATGCAGGATACCACAAGACTCAGTGCCCTTCCCCATGTTATTTAGCATCTATATGAAGCCACTGGAATAATTCTGGCAGATTAGGATGAAATGTCATCAATATATGGATAATATTCAATTATGCATTGCTGTTTATTGTAGAAGGCCTGTTTATTGTAGAGGTTAAGGCATCAGGCTAGAAACCAGAAGACCATGAGATATAGTCCCACCTTAGGCATGAAACCATGAAACCACATACTTCAATGAGTATATGGAAACTATTAGGTCTAGATGGGTTAAAAAAAACCTACAATGAATCCCTCAAAGACCAAGTCCTTTTTTGTCAATAAACTTCCAGGAACTTCAGGAACTCTAGATAGATTGCATTTCCCATGAAGGAATTGGTTCATGATTGAGGGATCCTCCTGGATTCATATCAAATACTTAAAGCAGTACGTTTAGGCTATGGCTGGGTCCTGGGTCATCTTCAGTTGATGTGCCCATTACAATGCATATATATTTAGATATTTGGGGAAAGAATGATATACAATTCAAGCAGTTATGCGGCAGCAGCCAAAAAAGCTAATACAGTCCTTGGTTGTATAAAAAGAGGCATAGAATCAAAATCACATGAAGTATTAGTACCGCTTTATAAAGCCTTAGTAAGGCCACATCTGGAATATTGCATCCAGTTTTGGTCACCACATTACAAAAAAGATGTTGAGACTTTGGAAAAGTTCAGAGAAGAGCAACTAAGATGATTAAGGGCCTGGAGATTAAAACATATGAAGAACAATTGCAGGATTTGGGAATGGCCAGTCTAGAGAAAAGAAGAAATAGGGGTGACATGATAGCAGTATTCCAGTATTTGAGAGGCTGCCACAAGGAGGAGGGGGTCAATTTATTTTCCATAGCATCAGAAGGCAAGACAAGAAATAATGGATGGACACTAATCAAGGAAAGAAGCAACCTGGAATTAAGGAGAAACTTCCTAATAGTGAGGACAATTAACCAGTGGAACAGCTTGCCTTCAGACATTGTGGGTGCTTCATCACTCGAGGTTTTTAAGAAGAGACTGGGCAGCCACTTGTCTGAAATGATATAGGGACTCCTGCTTGAGCAGGGGGCTGGACTAGAAGACCTCCAAGGACCCTTCCAGCTCTATTCTGATTCTAATTTAATTCCAATTTCTGACAGCAATAAATATATTTTATATGTCTGAACCTTGTGAAAGCAAATCAAATTTTACCAACTGAAAGCATACACTCAATATAAGCCATATTGTAGCACAAATTTAACAAGCTCTAGTAATTATGTTAAGAGGTTATTCAAAATAATAAACTTATTTTTAGTGCTCACGTGGTCCACATTAAATATTATTCTTCTAATGAAAGGATACCGTTAATTCATCAACAAATATTGAATTGAATTGAATTGAATTGAATTGAATTGAATTGAATTGAATTGAATTGAATTGAATTGAATACTTTATTTGGCCAAATGCGATTTGACACACAAGGAATCTGTCTCCAGTGCAGAAGCTCTCAGTGTACATGCAAAGCAACAGAATAATGATAATCTGAATAATAATACCAATAAGAGGGGGGAGTAAAGAAGATAATAAGAATAAATAATAATACTACAGCCATACTATATGGGTAAATACACAAAGACATTACTCTTCATGTCTATTGTACTCCCCGGAGAATATTTTAAAAGGGATCAATATCAGATTGTGTGTGTGTGTGCATGTCTCTGTGTGTGTGCTAGTGCTGTACAAAATTTGAAAGTTCTGATATTTTCTGATATTGTTCTAACTCTCTTTTGGTTATAGTTACCACATATGTCAATACAATCTTAGAGAAAAACACAGTAATGAAAGATGTAAATAGGATATTGAATTACATTCCAAAAATTACGTTCTTGGCTCTAACAAGATGGGTTTGATTAAGAGAATTATTTTACATAGGGTGTAAAGAAAACAACTTTCCAGTTGTCAAAGACTGAAAGAGATATGTGCTTATTTATATTATTTATATTATTTATATCGTGCATATACAAAGATGGAGAAGTATGTTTGTGAATGGACTAATTTTAATAACTTTTAAGGTTTTGTATCTTTTTAAAGTTTAGTTTAATCTTAATTTGAAATATTTTATTGTATTACCATTGCTTATTTTTATTTTTGTTAATTTCATTATAATTTATAATTTTAAGAAAGTTATAACCGTACTTAAACCAGGATCCCTTGACAATAGTAGTTTGTGCTTTGACCATCATTCAGCTGGATCCAAAACACATTCAACATGGGACTTTCTTAAGATGACCCAGAAGGTATAGCATATGGCAGTTAGCTTACTGACAATTCCTTCATAGCCATGTAATATCACTACAAAGGTCATTGTATTGGTTATTAGTAGGCTTTCAGGCCCAATTCAAATTCTCTCAAGTCCCACCTTTCCTAGGTTGAATCTGCCATTCTAATAATAACATAACAAGAATGTCTGCTTAGAGATGTGCCTTCTCTGCTGTGGTCTCTATACTTTGGTTTCCTTTGCTTCGGAAGGTTCACACAGCTTTCTCCGTTCTGGCATTTCATAAAGTTATTAAAACAACACTATTCCATCTTAGTTTTAAGGTGGGTTAAATGTTTCTAGCCACCATCTGAGGGATTTTAGTTAATTATATGTCTTTCTTTTCAGTTTGCATTTCTACTTTGTCATGTGCTACAGAGTCTATGGTTTGGAGAAGGTTATAAAAACTGTTGAATAAATAAAATCTTGGTATATAAAGTAGATGACTGTTGTTGAATCATCAGCAATGGCATTGTAAGCAATAATTTTAAAAAACCCTCCAATATTAATAATATCCTGGGGTAAAGTCAGATTACTAGTCTGGCAACCAATGATGTGTTGGCTGCACAAAGGAGTAATGTCTACTATTTTCTGTGCTTATTTCAGCTGTATTAGTATTCCAAATGTGGTCTTACCAGTGCAGTATAAACTGGTACTACCACTTTGCATGATCTTGATACAACCCCTCTGTTTCCAACTCACTAAGTTGATCAATGTTAAGAGCCTTATAACAAAGTCTGCAAATAAATAATCTGTTTTATTAAGATATTATGGATTCAAGTCAAATTATCAAAAGATCTCATTTTGAAAACACTCTTTTGGAGCTAAAAGCATTCCAATGAGATACAACCAGCATTCTATATTATAAAACAAGATCTGTTTCATCCCATGATAGCCATCCAGGAGTATAAAATGCACTTGTGAATCTTCACTGGCTTCATCATAATTCATGTGAGTTTGTCTTGAGATTATCACCAATCTTTTTTTAAATTTTGATGTAGTTCAAAACTGAGGGAATTGGGGCCAGAAGTGCCATCATCATCACCTCCCCATCATCCCTCCTTACCCCTTCCTTTTCCAAATGGCTAGAAATAAAGTCAGGATAGTTTGCAGCAAATACAAGATCACTCTGATGTTGCCATGTACAGCATATCATGACTAGAAACAGGATGTTTGAATGCCTCAAACATTCCAAATCCACACATCTTCAAGCTGCCAAGGCTGAGAAACACTGCCCTTATCCGCCAAATGATTTTTCACGCCTGTAAATATTTGCAACTGAACATTTTAGCCTTTAAACTACTTACTGTAAAATGTTAGTGGAATTTCTTTAAATGTGCTACCACGGATAAACTGTGAAAAAAAAAATTAAAAGATTCAGTCAAATCATGTGTATTTATAAGAAACAAAAAATAAATAAAATAAATAATAAATAAAAACTGCAGTTACAATGCATTAAATGGGCCAATTGTATTACACAAAAAGATTAATGAAAATCTGAAAATAAACAAAGTAATCATGCAGAGTTTGGCTTCTGGGAGCTTTTCAAAGTCAATAGTAGCTCTATTCTTGCTCATGTACTCAGAGACTTAAGGAATGGAGCAGTCAGCAAGATTCTCAGCTACTGTATGATAATCTCTACCATAGAGATGCATAGCTCCCAGCTAGTTCATTTCTGAACTCTACTTTTCTTTTAATAGCTTTCAATAAGAGATGGTTGGTTGGTTGGTTGGTTGGTTGGTTGGTTGGTTGGTTGGTTGGTTGGTTGGTTGGTTGGATAGACACTGGATTACTGAAATTTAGCAGAAAACAAAAATCAACTCACTGGCCAACTGGCTGTAGAATGGCATAGAATGAAGAAGAAGGCATATGTCCTTCTGCATACAAACTCTTTCAAGACAGCTTTCTTTTTCTACATAGCATTTTGATCTCCCAGGCGACTGATATTTTTGTGTAAGAAAAGAACAAAACTAATAACCCAATATCCTGGCTGAATTGTTACTGGCAATTCTTCCTTCTCAATAGAAAGAAGGGGGGGAGGGAGAAGCAAGCAAGCAAGCAATGTCTTAAGACACGGGTGTCAAACTCGCCAATCACGTCGCGACATATCGCAACTCTTTTTGCATTGCCGGCAATGGAGTGGGTGTGGCTTCGGTATGATGAAACCAGCCCGTGGGCCAGCAGTTTGACACCCCTGTCTTAAGAGAAGACTCACTCACCTTCAAGGTATAAACTCAAGATCCCAATCATTAGCACCTACTTTCAAAGCATAATATGCTTGCAATGACTTGCTTCTGAGGAGGTCTTATTGCTCTACAAAATTGCACTGCAATTTTCCACAAGGAAGAAGCAGAAATAATTCTGAATATTAACAAAGAGAAAGGGGCTCTTTTTTGACAGGGAATTATTTAAAATACTTTGTCAACACATACACCCCAATCAGTACTCATAAGTAGGTATATTTGTATTAATGATGAGATTTATGAGGGTGGAGGTTCGTTCTCCAAGCTTGTGGGTTAGTTTCCAAATATTTTGTTATCAGGCTAGGTAACATCTTCCATGGAATTTCCCCTAAATTTCGCTGAAGACATTACCTAGCCTGGTAACAAAACATTCAGAAACCAACCCACAAGCTCGGAGAATGAACCTCCACCCTCATCCTACACCCGAGCTATCATTATTTGCCACCATAGATGAGATTTATCTCTGAGCAAACGTGAAGTAAATGCCAATCATATTCATTTTATTGTGAAAAGATAGATAAAAAAGATGTACAGAATCAACTTTGGGAGAAAATCTCCTTAAAACTGGTGCTTTTTCACAACAAAGATTTTAAATAATTTAAATATTATGAAAGAGGAGAAGGGGGGAAGTTTCCTTTTTTTTTTCTTTTGACAAGACTGTCTCAGGAAATTACTGGTCCTATGGGGAAAAAAACACTTATCATGACTAACTGTCCATTAAAGCATTAGACGAACATGGACAAAATGGAACGGAATTCTCTGCATCCTAACCATACCCCCACTTTTTCTAGAAAGTTCTTTTTTCCACTCAGGTGATGCTGAGTGGGAATGGAAAGGAATCCAGGGTTTCCATCAATCATTGCCCTCAAATTGCTTGACATTAAATCTCTAAGGGCAGCTGTAGCTCCCAACTGCATTACTGAGGTACAATAAAGTTTAGCTCTCTGAGGAGCATAGTTTATGTTGACACACTTTTTAATCACAGGAAAAGTGCTCATTAACACAGCCATGAGGAAGAGTAATTATCTATATCAGACTTGTCTGAAAGGTGCTTTTTCAAGAGGCAACTGGACTTTCTTGTTTTTCCTTGAAGACGTTTCGCTTCTCATCCAAGAAGCTTCTTCAGCTCTGACTGGATGGTGGGGAAAGGAAGGATTTATATTTCTTGCAGACAACTGGTCATTTGCATTCTAGATGGCCTCTTTGGCCCCTTTTGAAGACAGCAAAGTCCATGTTTTGGACAGAGAGGAGCGCTGGTTTGAAAGGGTCAAAGAGGAATAGAATAGAATAGAATAGAATAGAATAGAATAGAATAGAATAGAATAGAATAGAATAGAATAGAATAGAATAGAATAGAATAGAATAGAATAGAATAGAATAGAATAGAATAGAATAGAATAGAATAGAATAGAATAGAATAGAATAGAATAGAATAGAACCTTGGAGGTCTTCTAGTCCAGCCCCCTGCTCAAGCAGGAGAACCTATACCATTTCAGATAATTGACTGTCTATGTCAAAATTGAACAGCCCTTTCTCAATAGATGGGGAGGGATACGACATCATATATCTCCTGTCTGCAACACAGTCCTTTCAGCAGCTCCAACAATGCTCCACAATCATTTGCACTACTCAGATGACCCTGAGGACACAGATAAATCTCCAAGTGGCCTCAACGACTCTCTAAAAGAATGCAAATGACCAGCTGTCTGAAAGAAATATAAATCCTTCCTTTCCCCACCATCCAATCAGAGCTGAAGAAGCTTCTTGGATGAGAAGCGAAACATTTTCAGACAAAAACAAGAAAATCCAGTTGCCTCTTGAAAAACCATGACCTGGATCACTGAGAATCTCCATAGAAATATGTCTGTGTAAGGAACCACTTCAATCCACATCTTAAGAAAGCAGAATTCTTGGAAACGGTCTCTTCCAACAGGAACTTTTATTAAGAGAAATTGATAGCAGGCATGATAGACAGGATCTGAGGGAATTCCTTACAATTCGATGTTTTAAAGTGTCCCTAAGCAACCCCCACCCCGCAGTTCTTCCGGGCAATTCAAACCGGCAGATTTCTAGGTGTTAACTCCAGGAAAGATAACATCAATCCGGTTCCGTTGTTCATGATCATTCAACAGCTCCTCACATCTTATTTTGATGATGGATAAATAAACCAGATTCCGGAGGCTGTATCTTTTCACCACCACCCCTTTTCCTCTGGCCGGTAAGGAGGAGAAGTTCAGAGGGGCATAGGATGAAAGGCAAATGGTTACATTGTGATGATTAGCAGACCCGAAAGCGAATAAACAAAAGGTTACTTTGTAGTGAATAGAGGAAGTGAAAGTAATAAAACCCGCATGCATAACCCCCCTTCCCCCTTAGGAGTATGGCAGGATCCAGAAGAGGGTAAGGATTGGTTTTATATCAGAGAAGATAGATAGAAAGGAAATATAACTGGATTCTGACAGTCTGCCTTGGTGGAACTAATGGCCATCAAAATGTTTGCAAAGTAATATTTTGTGGCAGAAAAACTATAGACATATTCCCTGGATGGTAATTGATCTCCACATCTTATTTAAGACTGAATTCCCCTTAACTTTTAGTGAATATGCTCTAAATGTTGCTAAAATATTTCACCTCTAGACAAGATGTGTGGCATATAAATTTAATAATCATAATAAATGAAAGGAAGAGGTAATATAGTAGTAAGGTAGAGGTAATAAACATGATCTGCATTCTTTCTACCTCAAAGCACAACCAAATAATCATACCTTGATCTGAATGTACTTAATCAATTTTCTGAGAATTGCAAGAAGCTGATCATTTCCAACTGGCATATCTAAAACAAAAGATATTTATTAAGTTAAATAAGCATAAAGCAATTGGTAAAAAATAAAAGCTAGTTTGGAATCCCAAAACGTCTGGGAAACAGGCATGTTTTATGTCATTTTTCTGAGGATGCGAGGATGATAGAAAAGTAAACTTTCTTCATTTCCACTACTATCAATTGATACAGTTCTGTCATATTTATTAAAATAAGTACTTGGAAGGCACACCTGGACAACGTGGTGCAATGAGCCCTTAGGTCCACAAATATCATCATTTATTTTATATAAGTAGAGGACTATTAGTCCCTGCAGCCTTAAATCTTTTTGAGGCTAAAACATTGACACAATTCTCTACTGGGCACAAAGAGGAATTTTTTTTTAACTAAAGTCATTGGAAACCATACAAACAAAATTCCTGTGATCAATGTTAGCTGCACCCAGCAGGATAGTTGAGAATTCAGACAGGAATTCTTCAAATTCAAGTCAGAGCCTGGAAGATGATAACTTTCTGGCTGAAAATGCCATTCTTCCTGGTGGCTTTGACCCCTCAATCCTGATAGATAATTTCTCCTCTACCTGGAAGCAGGCAATAGAGCACAAACTGGTCTTATATGGGTTTTCCCCATTGTTCTTAATCTCACTAGGCTATGATCAAGTCAAGTAATTGGTATTCAACAGAATAGGAGATATGGAGTTCCAATCTGAAGTTAATAGGATACCCCTCCACAGCAAAAATTGGATTAGATGTGTATATGGGAACCAGCAAGATACCTGAAAGATATAACCTTTCCTAAAACAGAATACATTTTTAGAGTTAGATTTAGCATTAGCAATAGCACTTAGACTTATATACAGCTTCATAGTGCTTTACAGCATTCTCTAAGTGGTTTACAATGTCAGCATATTGCCCCCAACAATCTGGGTCCTCATTTTACCGACCTTGGAAGGATGGAAGGCTTTGAGCCTCATCAGGATTGAACTCCTGGCAGAGGGCAGAGTTAGCCTGCTATTCTGCATTCTAACCACTGTGCCATCATGGCTCCATGGCTGAGAAGAAGACAATATCTTCCCCTCAGTACTCCTGCAAGGCAGGTACAATAAAACCCCCCTAGCAGAGCAAACGTGTACATGTGGCAATAAGAAAATTGAAAACACCTCATGTCTTATTATACTGCAAACACTAAAGAAGAATATTTGTAGTTCAGAGTTGAAATGAAGGGTCCTTGGTGCTTTCTGAGCTTGATAGCTTTCTTGTAGATGTTTCATTACCCAAACTAGGTAACATCATCAGTAGTAATAAGGAGTGGGGTTTACTCTGTTTATATTCTAGTGGCTTGCTCTGTCAGTGTTGATGGGAATGGTCTTGGAGGTTCTTTGGTTCAGCTGTTTACTGTACTCCTGCTTACTGTTGGCTTGTTTGTCAGTTTCTTGATTGGGTATTGTTTATTTGATTGTTGGTCTGATGTTAATCTTGGAATTAATCTATGCTCACTTATTGCTGGTTGAGAGATGCTTAGGTCTTTTTGTTCCCTTTTTGGCTTGTTGATTGTCTCTTTTGGATAATCTATAGATATTATTTATGTCTATGTGTCTATTGACACTAATTTGTCAGAGTGCCAAGTTTCTAGAAATTCCCTAGCATTTTTGGACATGACTTGGTCTAGGATAGTCACAGTTTCCCATCTGAAACTGTGGTTAGGTTTGTCCATATGTTGTGAACGTAAAGAGTTTTCATCATGTCTTCTGACTGCGAGTTGCTGTCCATGAGATTTTTATTTTTGATTTACTGCCAGTGTCCATACTGAAAGTGAATTATTAGATAGGAATAGTGCAAGCAGCCCAGTGGGAAAGAAGAAGCCTTAAGCAATATGTCCCAATTAATTTCCAGGCTCTAAATTCAATTTAAGGCATCTCTTACTCAAGTATGAATACTACTTTTGGGGATACTCCAGGGTGTATCAAGTAGGGCCTTAGAAATTTACAATTTTTACTGTCTCTAAAGCATTCTTCTTTATATACAACCTGTGCTGCATAAAGTATTTGAGCTATGCTAACCTGGCCATCATCACTTTCTTTCAAGCTTGCTGCCAGCTGCCATGGAAATGGGGGGGGGGGAGGGAGCAATGAGCATTTGGGAGGGAAAGTGTGCAGGTGGTGGGAGAGAGGAATTGCTGAGAAGCGATCAGGAGGATTGGACTCATAGAAGGCAGAGAGGCCAAAGGGGGCTATCTCACATTCCCATCCTGGGAATGGCATGCACAGAGGCAATGCATAGCACCTGGATTGGAGACATTCCCAAAACATCTTACTGGACGATGATTGGACTCTGCCTGACTATTGGGGGTGGGCACTGGGGTGACTTTCACTCTGTAATTTTCATGCTTGCTTGCTTCAGACCTTGCCTGACTTTCACTGCATTTAGATCTTTCCTAGTAAAAGTACCTTTTCTCTAAATTCATGGAGTCAAGGGTTTTCTTATCTGGGAATTGATTGGGGCAATTCCCAGATAATGGTCGACCTAAAGACCACAATCTACCATGGAAACCAAGCATCTAAATGTCCAGCCACAAAAGTGAACTGGAAGAGACCGGGGCCCCGGGGGAGGAGGGTCCCTTCCCAAGCCATGTCGAGCCTAAGATGAGGCAGAGTGGCTGGAGGAGCTGGATATCGATGAGGATCCTGTGAAGCCCAGGTGGTCACTGGGTGTGGGGTGGAAAGAGGAGCTGGAAGAATGACCCTCAGAAGTGACATTTACTTGATGAAGCAGAGGCTCCATAAGGTGGGAGTGGCACAAAAGGGACAGAAGCAAGGTCCTCCCCTCCTAATTTGGACCTGGAGGATGTCATGCTGAACCATGCCTTGTACTTACTACAAGAAGCAATCGAGAAACAGAGAGCCTGGGAGACTCTCGCTCAAATGACAGTGCCCGCTCCCTGAGCCGCTCCAAGCCAAACTACAGGTGGAGCTGCCACACCAGTGGCTGCAACTGCAACAGCACCTGCCCCACCTGGACTGGCTCTGCTCCAGCATTGCCACCACCAGCAATGGTTGCTGAGCGAGCTCCTTCATCTCCACCTCGAAGATGCTGGCCCCTGAAAGTTCCAGCGCTGGAAGTGAAGTACAAGCGGGATGCCAAGCAACTGGGGTTTTTCCTGGTGCAAGTTTGGAATTACATGCAGGAGTATGGAGCTGAACTGGGGATGGAAACAGACCAGGTGAGATGTGTGACCATGGCTCTTGAGGGCAATGGGGCCAAGGGAATGGTCTCCCTCCATAACAATGACACCCCCAAACTGCGGAAATATGACCACTTCATGGCAGTTCTCCACAAGTGGTTTGAGGATCCACTAGTGGAGTGCAAAGCTTGGACCTGGATGAAGGTCGGCAGTCAGTGGCCACCTACACCCAGCAGTTCCAAGAGCTGGCATGTCAGTTATCCACCTGACCCAAAGTCATCCTGATCAATTGCTTCAAAGATGGCCTCAATGAGGATGTCTACCACACCTAGTAGTGTTCTCATCAGTACTCCCAACGAAAGGCCAACACCCATTGTGAAAAAGAATTCTAGAAATAAGCCATTGGCTAAAGGGTTGGTGTCACCAAGCAAACTTTGGTTTCCTGGATCATGGACTGCATTTCCTATGCGAAGAACTCTTGGCAAGGGATGGGCTGCACCTCACAAAAGCATGGAAAAATGTACTCAGAAAAAGACTGGCCCCACATCAGGAGGGCTTTAAACTAAAATTTAAACTAAAATTTTAGGGTGACCAATCTTCAGAATATCTAGAACACAAAACAATCATAAATCCGAAGAAAACAAATCAAACAATGAGGTAGGCAGTGATGAAAAAAAAGAAAAACTCAAACAACAATCAGGAGATGTAAGAAACATATCCATGTTTCAGGCATAAAAGTCTTAAATGCTTGTATACAAATGCTCAAAGCTTGGGGAACAAACAGGGTGAACTAGAAGCAATAGTACATGAGGGATGGTATGACATAGCTGGCATCATAGAAACCTGGTGGGACGAAACCCATGAATGGAATGGACTGATAGATGGATACAAATTGTTCAAAAGAAAGAGGTCTACAAAAAGAGGAGGAGGAGATGCACTATATGTAAGAGAACACTACATATCTACCAAAATGCACATGATCAAAGATAAAATCTCTCCAGAATGTATATGGGTCAATATAAAAGAGAAATAAAGTGACATCGCCATAGGTGTATATTACAGGCCACCCAACCAATCAGAAGAAATAGATGAATTCTTTGCCAACCAGTTAACAAATGTATGTAGGAAGCATACCACAGTAGTAATGGGAGACTTCAACTATCCAGATATCAACTGGGAGACAAACTCTGCAGCGAGTGGGAGATCAAACAGATTCCTAACCAACCTAGCCAACAACCTTGTCATCTAAAAGGTAGAGGAGGGAACTAGATGCAAAGCTATACTGGACTTAATTTTTACTAATAGAGAAGAAGTGATAGAGGGAGTTGAAGTTGCCAAAACCTTGGGTGAAAGTGACCGTGTCATACTGGAATTTAATATAATGCAAACAATAACAATAGAAAACAATCCAGCCAGTGTCTTAAACTTCAAAAGAGCTGACTTTAACAAACTGAGAGAGAACCTAGGAAAGATCCCATGGATGAAAATCCTAAAGGGGAAAACAACTCAAGAAGCATGGGAAACTCTGAAAAATGCTATCATGAAAGCCCAGACCAGCGCAATACCACTGAAAAAGAAAAACAAGAAATTCAAGAAAAAAACAGCATGGGACAGCATGGGACAGCATGGTCCCATCCAGTTCAATTCTATTCTAAATTCTAAACACCTGCATCTCGCGTGGGGCCCCACACACCCTACAACACTGCTATGTGCTGGCATATGAAGAAGTGCTCAACTTAGCCAGAGACTGACACTGGGCTGGCTATGGTTGGCACAAGTCCTCCCCCTCTGGATGAAAGGAGACCCCAAAATTGGTGAGGGGTGAGTCTAGCCCCAAGCAGCAATCCATAGCAAGTTTCAAGTCCAGGAAGGAGGGGCATTGAACTGCAGAATGCCACTCCATCAAACTCAGCCCCAAAACTGGGGTGACTTCGGGAAGAAAGGTGGAAAAACTGGCTCCAAGGTCCCATGAGACAGTGCTGAAGGGAGTGGAAATAATAATAATAATAATAATAATAATAATAATAATAATAATAATAATAATAATAATAATAATAATAATAATAATAATAATAATAATAATAATAATAATAATAATAATAATAATAATAATAATAATAAATATAATAATAATAATAATAATGTAATGGAAGGTCTTGGAGGTCATCTAGTCAGCCCCCTGCTCAGGCCGGAACCCTATACCATTTCGGACAAATGGGTCCGGTCTCTTCTTAAAAACTTCCAGTGTTGGAGCATTTGCCGCTTCTGGAGGCAGTTTGTTCCACTGGTTAATTGTTCTAACTGTCAGGAAGTTTCTCCTTAGTTCTAGGTTGCTTCTCTCCTTGATTAGTTTCCATCCATTGCTTCTTGTCCTGCCTTCAGGCGCTTTGGAGAATAGCTTGACTCCCTCTTCTTTGTGGCAGCCCCTGAGATATTGGAACACTGCTATCATATCCCCCCCTCGTCCTTCTCTTCATTAAACTAGACATACCCAATTCCAGCAGCCGTTCCTTATATGCTTTAGCCTCCAGTCCCCTAATCATCTTTGTTGCTCTTCTCTGTATTCTTTCTAGAGAAAGAATGGTGGTGACCAAAACTGGATGCAGTATTCCAAGTGTGGCCTTACCAAGGCATTGTAAAGTGGTATTAACACTTCTCATGATCTTGATTCTATCCCTCTGTTAATGCAGCCTAGCACTGTGTTGGTCTTTTTGGCAGCTGCAGCACACTGCTGGCTCATATTTAAGTGATTGTCCACTAGGACTCCAAGGTCCTTCTCACAGTTACTAATATTGAGCAAGGTATTCCCTATACTATACCTGTACATTTGGTTTTTCTTACCTAAATGTAGAACCTTGCTTTTTCACCGTTGAATTTCATTTTGTTAGATAGTGCCCAGTGTTCAAGTCTGTCCAGATCCTTCTGTATCTTAAGCCTGTCTTCTGGAGTGTTGGCTATTCCTGCCAGCTTAGTGTCATCTGCAAATTTGATGAGTTCCCCATCTATCCCCTCGTCCAAATCGTTGATGAAGATGTTGAAGAGCACTGGGCCCAGAACAGAGCCCTGGGGCACCCCACTACACACTTCCCTCCATGTAGATGTGGTTCCATTGAGGACCACACACTGAGTACGGCCGGTCAGCCAGCTACAGATCCATCTGGTGGTGACTTCCGGATCCGGTGGCAGCGCCCGCGGACGTGCAGAGAATTCGTTCTCTTGGCCGTCCGGTTTCCCCCCGCCGGTAGACCCTGGACAGGGTCGAAAGTCGCCCTGTAGGGGCAACCACCGTAGAGGAGGGCACTCGTTGATCTCGGAGGGAGCGGCGGCTCCCTCTGAGGTCCGAGAAAATCACCTTTGGGCCGACGGGGAAAAGATCGGCCAGTAACATGGCCGATCACTCAGCTGCTCCAGCCGAAAGTCACAGCAACATCTAAGCACAAAGAACCACCATGGAAGATCCGGGTGAGAATTTTCCTTCCCTCTTGTTACCTTCCTTACTTCCCTATGAAAAGCTTTTAGAAACTACTCCCTTCCTTAAAAAAGCAGCGTTTGAATACTTGGGGGAAAAAAAGTGAGTTTGCTATTTTGTATTTGAGCTGTTGGAGTTCGGGGGATCCTGGAAAAAAAAAAAGAGAAGAAAAAAGCCTTACTGTGACTTTTCCTCTCTGTCTGTTTGTTTTAAATTTAAGTGGAAATTTTAGGGAGGGGGGTGGAGTGTTTTTTCTTCCTCCCCCCCCTTCTGAACATTTTTATCCACTTTAAAAAGGGAAAAAAAACTGCCTTGGCTACCGGGATGTGGATTGGAGGGCTACATTGTATCTACATTGTATCTTGGAAACTGGCGTGAAGCCCAGAAAGTCTTATCCTAACGTTGCCATGGTAGCTGAACTTTTGAACCTGGTGCTACGCCCAGACACTGCTGTTTTCTTATTATAGAAAAAAAAAAAAAGGAGAGAAGGATGGAAGCTTATTCACAGCTCAATTATGGATTGATATTAGCAAAAATTTTGGAAACAAGAGAAGAACTAAAAGATCTTTTTAGGACACTAAGGAATGAGGTTGATTTAGAGCTAAAAACTGGATTTCAAGCTCTAACTGAGCATGATATACAATTGGATTTACAATTTAATGAGATGGAGGATCTATATTCACAATCTACTGAAGAGGAAGATGTTACACCTTATACACAAAGGATGGAGACTTCTGAAGACCAAAAGCAGAACTTAATTGAAACATCTATAGACGTAAAAACAACAGAAATGGATTCTCTAATACGAGACATTAAAAATGCTGATAGTACATATAAACAACGAATAATCACCACACTGGCTAAGACTGAGTATATAGTGCAGACAATATTGGGAAAAAGAGAAGAAGACTATGATCAGACGCAACTGTGGGAAAATGTGTATAACCAAATACCAAGATGGGAGGAGCTGAAAGCCGTATTGTGGAAACCTGCTTGGCATAAAAAGAAAGCTAGAATTAGGTTTAAAATGAGTGTTAAAAATTTATTTGATGGGTAAAATGGTTTTTAAAGACTTTAAGTGAGCTAATATTTTTGAGATCTTTAAAGTTTAAGATTTTAGTCTGACCAATATTGATTTGAATTATGGATTTGATTATGGTCTGGAATAGTAACTATGGAAAACTGCAAAAGCGAAAATCAGGAGTTGTATTGAGACTGGTGAAATACTAATGATATTTTTACATGCAATGATTGAAGAATGGATTGACTTATAAAAATGTTTAGAAAATAGGAAATAGAATACAGTGGAGAACTTTAAAAATATACTTATATATGTTTAGCTTAGAAATAATTTAGAAATAATTTAAGCTAATCCAAAATGGTCTAAAAACGTAAAGTTATATTTATTTATAAAATATGTATGTGAGATAGAATAAGAGATAGAACTTAATTGAGAAATATAAACTGAATATTTGGAATAATATGGTCTTTATTATATGGATACTCGAACCGTATTCTATATGTCTATGTAATGCTAGTTGGAATATGCTAATAGTTAATTAAGCTTAAAATGGGTGGAAATATCGTTGATAGTTTGGTTTTGTTTGTTTGTTCTTGCTCTTTTGATTGATAAAATAGAGAGGGAAGATTTAAAAAAGTGTAAATTGTTTATGTATGATTGTATGTTCTATTTTATTTTATGGAGTGCCCTATCTCCACGATGAGTCTTAAGCACTTGCCTGTAAAATTAAAAAAAAATCAATAAAACTTGTTATAGAAAAAAAAAAAAGATCCATCTGGTGGTGATGCTGTCTATCTCACATTTTTCTATCTTGTCAAGTAGTAGGTTGTGATCTACTTTATCGAATGCCTTACTGAAGTCCAAGTAAATTATATCCACAGCATTCCTCTGATCCACTAATTTTGTCACTTGGTCAAAGAATGCAATAAGATTTGTCTGGCATGATCTGTTTTTGACAAACCCATGTTGGCTTTTAGTAATGACTTTGTTTGCCTCTAGGTGTTCGCTCATTCGTTGTTTGATTATCTTTTCCAGAATCTTCCCAGGTATTGAAGTCAGGCTGATAGGTCTGTAATTTCCTGGGTCCATTTTTTTTCCTTTTTTGAAGATGGGAACTACACCAGCTCTTTTCCAGTCCTCCGGTAGTTCCCCAGTGCTCCAGGATCTTTGAAATCATTGAGTTCACCCCTCCTAACTATGAGGGGTTGGAAACTTTGCTCCGGGTGAGAGTGAGTCTGATTCTGACGATGATGCCTTGGTAAATCAACATGTAATCCCTGTGACCATCCTTGTGGAACTAGTGGTGCCCTCAATGGGAACCCAGGGGAGGATGCTGGCTCTACTGGACTTGGGCTGCACTAGGTGTGTGGTTAGCCCTGAGGCTATAGAGAAATTGGGACTCAGGCTTAAGCAGCTGAAGGTGCCAATAGCATTCTGCCAACTGGATGGGATAGTAGTAGATAAAATGGCTCATTTTATAATGGAACCGTTGGAAATGAGAATCAGAAAGCATAGAGAGACTCTGAGTTTCATAGTTGCACCGGGGTTGGAGAGACCCCTCCTGCTTGAACTGTTACAGCTCAAAAACTATGTAAACTGGAGGAGAGGGCTCTTGAAAGTCCGGCAAAAAATGGCCAGAAAAGGGGAGGAGGTCGCAATGCCCAGAGACAAGAAAGCTAAGGAAAAATGGGAATTGGGAGCAGCAGTGCAGGAATGCCCAAACAGTGAGCCCAAGATCCTCAAGGGGTACTTGGCTCTACAGGATGTGTTTAGCAAGAGAGGCTCCGATGTGCTCCTACCACATCGCCCCATTGACTGCAGTAACAAGATGCTTCATGGGGCTAAGCTCCCAAAACCCAAACTTTATTCGATGACTCCATGAGAGTTAGACGAGCTTCACACTTTCATAGACAAAAATTTAAAATTTGGATTTATTCAACTGGCTAGACCACGAGTGTTATTCCGGGAGAAAAAAGATGGAACTCTTCATAAGTTGATTATAGAGGGTTTAATGCTGTGTTTGTGGGAAAGTTTATCCATTGCCCCTGATGAAAGACATGCTTGTGCATTTAGCCAAAGGCAAAATCTTCACTAAATTAGACTTGCAGGAGGCTTACTATCGAATCAAGGAGGGAGATGAGTGGAAAACTGCATTTAATTGCCCTTTGGGGGTGCTTTCAATTCCTAGTACTCCCCTTTTGGTTGCAGGGGGCCCTCACTGTTTTCATGCAGTTGATCAATAGGGTGCTGCATGACTACCTATACAAAGGGGTTTTGGTGTGTTTGGATGATATTTTAATATATACTGAGACTATAAAGGGGCATGTGAAGTTGGTGTGCATGGTCCTAAAGAGACTCTGAGTGGTCAAATTGTATGCAAAGCTTTCCAAATGTGAATTTCACCAAGATAAGATTGACTACCTGGGTTACCGTATATCCCATGTAGGAGTAGAGATGGACCCAGAAAAAGTGTGGGCAGTGTTAGAGTGGGCCCCTTCCCCGCACCAGAAAGCAGTTACAAAGTTTCTTAAGTTTTGGGGTGACTTTCAATCTAATTTTCATGCGTGCTTGCTTCAGACCTTGCCTGACTTTCATTGCATTTAGATTTTTTCTAGTAAAAGTACCTTTTCTCTAAATTCATGGAGTCAAGGGTTTTCTTTCCTGGGAATTGATCAGGGCAGTCCTGACAGCTAAGTTTTAGCTTCAAAAAGCCTGAGTACTGCTGCTATGAGTTCACCTCCTTGGGAGTAGAAAATTCTTCTCATGGCTAATATAGATTTTGATGTCAGTTGTATAATATGGGTAGTCCTCACACTTGGGACTGGCAATTCTGTTCCTAAGTGATTCTTCTACTAACTTCTTCTTGATCAGACCAATGGTTTAGAATTATATTTTCAAAATGCCACAGATGTTTCGTTGGAATACCATAATCAGGAATAAACGTTTCAGCTTTATAGTTCTGAAATATCTTTATAAGGATCAACCAACATAGCACAAAAAATTGTGGATATTTTTTCCCAATCATTCCAATATACTGTCAATATGTATCATATTGCTGCCTGCAAACTTCCTATACTGACCATATGGACTGTAAGCGAGAATCAAATTGTCACTGGTATCTGGCATTTATTACAACATCCCTGCTTTCTCAAATTTCCTATTCAGTTTAACTTATGCAGAATGAATGATGAAACATAATATTAGGAATTGCATCACATTAAGTAAGTTCTTAATTTCTTACTGGAAGTTGTTTCAAGAGGACAGACTTAATAATATCATAGGCTGGAAGGGACCTCGGAGATCATCTAGTCCTAACGCCCTACTCAAGGCAAGAGTTTTATACCATCCCACTCAAATGGCTGTCCAGTCTATTTTTTAAAATCTCCAGTGATTTATACAATATCATCCCAAGTTACTCTTCCTCCAGCAACTGTCAAAAATGCCAACCATGGGTCCCTCCCATCCAGTCCATTATCACTTTTTAGCAATTGCACACAAATACTGTATTTACATTTCTATGATAATGTGAACCTGTGGGAAAAATCAGTATAGCCCATAGCCAGTATATCTCATGAATACATTGTAATAATCCTTAAATTACCTGCAGGATACAGCAGCTTGTCTATGACATGAATCACACCATTAGTTGCCATGAGATCAGATTCTGTTGATTTCACTTCATTTACCAGAAGAGTGTCATTTATCTAAGCAACAATCACAAAAATTAAAACAAGAAAAGTATTCATAATTAGTGAAAGTAATATTTTTATCTTCAATATTAGAGAAATTTGGAGATTTAGGTAAATTTAAAGAAGCTGGTAGAATTTTAATTGACAGTAATGCATAGTTTTTGCAAGGGTGCTCCCCACTGTCAGTTTGGATATGTAATGGTCAGTGAATTAACTATAAACAAAGCTAAGGGTCTTTAAAAAAGAAAAGCTATAGCTACTTACCATTTTCAAATATAGTTTGCCACCTTGAATAGTTTTAAGAATGCTAGTCACACCAGGTTCAATTCCATTTGCAATGAAAACTCCTCGTATCAAATGATAAAGCAAAATATTCCTAAGAGCATTTTGGTCTCCTGGCAAAAAAAAAAAAGATGGTTATCCTACTTCAAATAAAATTAAACAAATTTGCATCTTCTATGTAAATAAATCCTTTATTGAAATCTAACATATAAATCATAAGTGAGAACAAGCCAAAAATAACTCACGTAACAGAAAGAACAAGGATCTCAATATCACAGGATGACACAAGAATGAAAATGCTTATTCAAGGAAGGTAGGTTAATACTATATGCGTGTGTGTGTGTGTGTGTGTGTGTGTGTGTGTGTGTGTGTGTGTGTGTGTGTGTGTGAGAAAGAGAAGGTTAGGAAGGAAATCATAAAGTGGTGATTTATGTATTTTTTAATCCTATCCCCTACCCCATACAGAAATCCAAACTAAATCAACCACAACAGCTAGTTGCTGAAAACATATTCAGTAGCTAGAAACTAAAAATATATTCAGTGATGGTGAGGCTACCAAAATCTCTCTCTCCTCCATCTTCCTGTCTCCCTGTCCCTACCCCCTCCCATCTGGAAAGATTTATTATTGAGACATCTTCTGAAATTTCAATACATTGTTATTTTAGGACTTATTATAGAATTTTCCAGATACCAATGAAAGTCTGACTGGTGTGTCTTTCTTCTCCCCTTTTTGAAAATACATTTTATAAAGATTTAACCAAACCATGACCAAATTCCTTCAGTATCCTAAAATACAATTCATTTGATCCTGGAAATTTAAATTTATTCATAATAAATAAGTATTCTCTGACAATAACTCTTGTCCTTCAATCCTGCCATTTATTCTGTTCTACATAGAATAAACCAAAAGAGATATGTAGAACTGTTAGCATTGTTTTTTATTTTGACTGAATAGATAATGTACTTTCCTTCTTCCTTTTATTTTCAACATATCTATACAAGATTTTTTTTTGTTCTAATTGTTAGCTTTTTGATACCATCTCTACAGTGTCTGTGCCATTCTTCTTTGGTGACCTGTCTCAATTTCTATCTCTTATATGTATTCTTCAGATCTTTACCAAGCTATTTGTGCAGCTAGTTTCATTTCTTTTGTTAACTTCTTAAAAATTATTTATGATTGCTATTGCTATTACCTTTTTTAAGAATATAAATCTATACAGCATTGAACATCTTCTGCCATGGATTCATATAATAATTGCTCTAAGTTCTCAAAATATCCCATTCTCTCTGAAGTACATAGACGTACATGTTAGTTTCAGATTCTTTTAAAATCTTTTAAAATCAAGAATTCCAGACTGTTATGGTCACCTTTCAACACTGACTATTGGTCAGCATCAAATCAAGGAGAACACTGTCAGTAAGACATAAGGAATCTCCTGGTAACTTAAGTGAGGAAGAGGCAGAATATATTGTCAAAGCAATAACCATATACCTATAAGGTATCAAAAACAAAATATAAACAAATTCTATATTATCAAATAGTGTTGACTTGTTTTTATATTTTCATTGCCTCTGGATAAGATGGGTGGTACACAAATCAGATAGATAGATAGATAGATAGATAGATAGATAGATAGATAGATAGATAGATAGATAGATAGATAGATAGATAGATAGATAGATAGATAGATAGATAGATAGATAGATAGATAGATAGGATAGTGATGATAGATAGATAGATAGATAGATAGATAGATAGATGATAGATAGATAGATAGATAGATAGATAGATAGATAGATAGATAGATAGATAGATAGATAGATAGATAGATAGATAGATAGATAGATAGATAGATAGATAGATAGATAGATAGATAGATAGATAGATAATACCTGCCATGGAGTCACACTTTGTTTTATTTGGGGGGAGGCTTTTGGTTCACCTACAGGAGGGGAATGCCTTTTTTTTTTAATCAAAGTTTAATATACATACTATAGGATTTATTTTATCAAAAAGGAGGAGAAAAGAAATAATTGCACTACTGGAAATTAAATTTTGCTGCTGAATTTTGGCAGTATAATATTAGGACCATAAAGACCTTTTTAAAAAACCGAAATAACTAAGAGAAATCACATTACAATTCTCATAGTGCAAAAAAAGAAATGAAACAATTCATTCCCAGGGAATGCCCTTATTTATCTTTTTATGACTTACTTATCAGAATCTCTTTCTCCTGTTCAGTCAAGCCTTTGAAAGCATCATTTGTTGGAACAAAGAAAGTCCAATCACCAGGCTGGGATAGAACCTCTTCTAAGCCTGTAGTTTCCACAAGACTGAGGAAAAGGCTGGGGATGAAAACAATACCAAATATAATATATCTCTCAGTATTGCCATTTGACAGAACATTAAAATGAAATTGTATATAGAAAGTAGAATATGCAGTACTCCCAATATCAAAGTCATTTTTATTTTGTATTCAGTTTCAACTACTTAATTCTGCTTGTTATGAAGTGCCCAAATAGCAATGATAGTGGGACACAGCTGTAAATTCAAGGACTAGTCACAAAACTGGTTTTTTTTCCAATGGTCATAACTTCAAACAATCAATAAACAGGCAGTTGATAAGTGACAACTACCCATATTCTAAAGTCTTGGAAGACCTCCAAGGTCCCTTCCAACTCTGTTATTCTGTTATTCTTGGAGCAGGTCTAGTATAGTCTTGCATTTGGGTGCTTTTGCAGCCTTCAGTTGAGTTATCTGTATGGAATTCCTATAGAAAAACTCTAGACAGGTGAATAGTGGAGAGGGAAGGGATAAAAGTGGATCTGAATTCACTGAATTGGATTACTGTGGCTAGACACCAACTGTCTTTCAATTAAAAAAAACGGGGGAGGAAATATTCCCTAAAAGGAACTAATCTAAGGATAATGGAAGGCAGCTATGCTCACCACTATACCACCAATGCATTTATCAATTATCAGAAAACTAAAATCATGGCATTTGCCAAAAGACATTCTTGGAACATAGATGACCACAAAATTGGGCAGATCTCCTGATTCAACTACCTGAGGGTAATCCATCTTTCTGCTGATAGTAGGAAATCCTTAACTATGCTGCACCATAAATGTTGCAGAAAATGTGCTACTGTAGTTGCTTATCTTCCATTCTTAACAAGAGGTAGTCACTATATGCCTGCCGCACTCAAATTATTCAAAGCCAAGCCAATAACATGTTCTTCATGGTTTCCCAACTAAGCTCCTTCTCCGATCTTTACTATTAGAACCTGTACAATCCAAATTTCTAAGATCAGCCCTTCATGTCATAAAATGTGTTTCTAATGCTAACTGCAATTAGAAACAGGCCTCATGAAAGTGGAAGCTAGTGTGTAGATGATCATACTCAGCCATTTGTTTAGACTTTCATTCCCCTTGGTCTTGTCTGATTAGCTATGAGTGATCCACATGGAAAAAGGTAGTGGCAACTATAACAGAATAACAGAGGGACTTTGGAGGTCTTCTAGTCCAATCCCCTGTTCAAGAAGGAAGACCATTTCAAACAAATGGCTGTCCAGTCTCTTCTTAAAAGTCTCCAGTGATGGACACCCACAAATTCTGAAGGCAAGCCATTCCACTGGTTAATTATTTTCACTATGAAGAAATTCCCATCCTTGGGCTTCTCTCCAGGTCTTCTTATCAGCCTAGTATATGATTATTCCAAAGTGTTCATTAAATAGCATGTAGCAGCCACAGATTGCCAAACTGGATGTAGCCAGGACCCCAACATTTATTGTCAGTGAATCGCTTAGATAGTCTGCCTCCCCTATGGCATAACTAACCTTGAAATACCTAAACACAGGAGGGCCTTTGCTCTGACATAAAGTTATGAACTCCCCCCCCCCCCCAGCTGTCTTTGAAGACTGATACATGAAGATTCCTTACTTGGAGAGGTAATGCCCCTATAATCTGAATACACATAAACAACAGAGCACGTGCTTCTTGGTCCCTGTATTACAGAAAAATTTGTATTAGCCTCATCTCACCATAACTTCATAAATATCCAAAGTGCACAGCACAATTTTACACCTCTCAATTCTATATTTTTAAATATCAATCCTGCTAAAACATACATTGTTGCCAGGTTCTGCATAGCAGTGCTTAAAATTGGTCATAGTATGATCTGTGCCATAAATTAGACTTAATGAGCATCTAGTTTGTCATATTAGAGAGCTCTGTAATTTGATATAGACTTAGACTAAATACTAACTTTGGTCTATGACCATAATAAAGATTTGCTTTGTTTTGACTAGGGCGAATGTCCCCTCCAAGAACTAAACTTTGTTTTTCTCAGTCATCTTCTGAAGCATCTCTAAATTGTGCTGGTCTATTCCTAAACCAGTCCAGGATAATGTATTTCTGGAACAATATAGAACAGAACAGAACAGAACAGAATGCATAAATTGGCTAGAAATAAAAGGTGTCTTAAAAAATTCTGTCTGAATCAATCAATCAATCAATCAGAATAGAGCTGGAAGGGACCTTGGAGGTCTTCTGGTCCAGCCCCCTGCTCAAGCAGGAGACCTTACCATTTCAGACAAATGACTGTCTAGTCTCCTCTTAAAAACCTCCAGTGATGGAGCCCCCATGATTTCTGAAGGCAAGCTGTTCCACTAGTTAATTGTCCTCACTGTTAGGAAATTTCTCCTTAATTCTAGGTTGCTTTTCTCTTTGATCAGTTTCCAGCCATTGTTTCTTGTCCTGCCTTCTGGTGCTTTGGAGAATAATTTGACCCCTCTTCTTTGTGGCAGCCCCTCAAATGTTTGTATTCATATAGTAATATCTACTGACATTTCTAATATTAAATATGAAAAGCATTATTGTATAGCTTCATATTTTAGTACCTTCTAATAGTTAAAATTTCATACTACACCTGAATCGTTTGTCAGATCGCAATACTTCATGCAGAGTTCTTTCTGCTGGTTTGATTATTTGCCTGAAAATATGGATAAATCCATTTCTTCCCTCTTTGCTTCCTCGAATCATGCATGAATTTTCAAAACACACAGCCTAGCAATATAAAAGGCAAACAGCATATGAGCTAAATCTCACTGGAAAATACGTAAAAACTTTTTGTATGGAAAAGTTTCATGTAGTATAAAATATTATCCATTTAGTTCTTGTGCAAGCAGTCTGCTAAAATAAATATAACATTTTCTTTGATGGCTGAATAAAAGTCACCATGAAAATAACATCATAGTGATTTTAGTAACTTTTTCTGAACAGGTCAGAAATGATCATTCAGGGCCAAGCATAAGAACTTTAATGTGTAAACAATTATAAGATGTATCTAAATAACTCCACAGAAACTAAATCATTAGAATCTTACTAAGGCTATTGAATCTAGAATCATAAATTTTCTTTAATATATTAACTAAATATAACATTTCAAGGGTGATCTTGAAATCCTAGTACATGAGGGTAGACTGCTTTCAATCTTTCAAATGAAGCTTATTTCCAAGAAATACTGCACTGTACTAAACTGTTTATGCATATATTACTAATATACTTTTGTACCATTATTTCAGGAATTTCTTCTCTGAAAAAAATTATCTTTAGAAACAAAACAAGCACATTTTGTTCCTAAGTGTCTTAGGACCAGATTCTGCTCATCTTGAAATCAGTGTCAATCCAAATAGCCAATTAAAGCAAGAACATAAATTGAGCAGAACATTATTAAGTTTAGATACTGGATTTAGCTGGTAAAATTCCATATTTAATAAATGCACCAATATTCTACTTTCATTTCCAAAGCTGTAGAATTGCTCCCATAATACATATCAGGAAATGTATTCCAAACAAAAAAAATGATCAACTACAGCATTTACACCTACACCTACACAGAATGGTTAAATGTAAGGTTGCTGGAAAGTAGATCAGATTGAAATTTGGTTACCCAGTCAGTTCCATTATTTTACAGAGCTATCCTAGCTGTGTTTACTACTCATATTTTCCCTGTGTGCTCAAATAAGTTAATTTCAGCTCTCAGTGTTTAGCCTTAACCTTTTTAATGGGCTATATGGCATAATCTTTGACTGAAGCATGACTACAGAGTTAAAATTTTACTATCTTTTACTATAATATATTTTTAAAAATCTTTAATTTTACTTACTGTTCGATATATAAACACTCTTAGCTTCTTTCCTCCCAGTGTTTCCAAGAATTGCCCATTGTAGAGATCATTCAAACCAATTTTCACTTTCAAAATGTGATTCTGCAGAATCAGTTTAAGGATTCTCTGATCCATATTTAAAGTATCATCTAACAATTTAAAAAAACAAAATCTACATTACGTTTCTTTTGTGGAATTTAACATATGCAAGGCATGATATTAATTTTAAATGCAGTGAAAATGCTATCTACACATAGTCATAATTTGTGGCTCAGTTTTTCACATCAATTTTTAACATGCCATCATTTTATCTTAATTGCATGTACATGATCACCAAATGTCTTCATAACATCACAGAAAAGGTCATTCACAGCATTGAAACAAATCCCCTGCTCATTGCAGGATTCCAAATTAAATCATTCATGATAGATGGCCATCTAGTCTATGTTGAAACACCCAGTGCATAGGAAAGATTCTCTAACATTTAGATCATCAGGTTTTTAAATGCTCACAGGACATTTTACAACCCAATTACCTTCATCTGCCAAAATCTAAAGCCTCCCTCCTTTACCATCCCCTTTCTTCTTCCCTCCCTCCCACAAGTTTTGATCACTCTGAGAAAAAAAAAACATTTTAAATTCAAACTAATGTTTCAAGTGTTCTAAAACAAAACATACATACTAGCTCTCCATAATCACAGTTACACTGTCTGGCTCATTTTACTTTTATCTTTTTGCTTTGTAAAATTCACCAATTATTACTGTCCATGGAAGTAAATAATCAAAAATCCCACAAAGAGCCCATCTGTTAGTCTAAACCATCCTGGCTGATGATTCCATCATTGTGCTATTTCCACTTGCAGAGTCACTCTTAGTCCACTTGCAGAGTCCACTTGCACTCTTAGTCCACTTGCAGAGTCACTCTAAAAAGTCTGAAACCTTGTTTTTACTTTGTTTTCCCAATTTAACCAATAGAGCAATAGGGAGTGATTGTGCTTATTTAATATAGTTATTTAAGTTTAATACAGTTATTTAAGCATATAATGGATTGTTATTTGTTAGCTTCTCTTGCAGAGGCTCAGCACTGTTGTCATTTACCAGTTGCAACTGGACTGCTTGCCATTACTGCTGGAGCTTCACTCAGGCAATCCCTCTCACATGTTTTATTTTAGCAGTCTTTTAATAGACACTAGTTGAACTAATATATTATAAGAATTGGCAAATGAGGCGGAGGCAGAAGAAGAAGAAGAAGAAGAAATGAGGCGGAGGCGGAAGAAGAAGAAGAAGAAGAAGAAAAAGAAGAAGAAGAAGGAGAAGGAGAAGGAGAAGGAGAAGGAGAAGAAGAAGAAGAAGAAGAAGAAGAAGAAGAAGAAGAAGAAGAAGAAGAAGAAGAAGAAGAAGAAGAAGAAGAAGAAGAAGAAGAAGAAGAAGAAGAAGAAGAAGGAGAAAAGAAGAAGAAGAAGAAGAAGAAGAAGAAAAGAAGAAGAAGAAGAAAAGAAGAAGAAGAAGAAGAAGAAGAAGAAGAAGAAGAAGAAGAAGAAGAAGAAGAAGAAGAAGAAGAAGAAGAAGAAGAAGAAGAGGAGGAGGAGGAGGAGGAGGAGGAGGAGGAGGAGGAGGAGACCATATTCTGTTTTCCAATACATCCTCCTCTAAAGTTCAAAGGACATGTCAGGGAAATTAATTACTCAGTTAGGTGATGTTGTGTTTTTAAAAACATGGCTATAGAAGTTCATAGGAAGGGACCTCAGAGGTCTTCTAGTCCAACCCCCTGCCCAAGGCTTGGAACCTTGCTTGGAAAATATTGACAAGCAGCTAGTATTCATTCTGCTAGTCAAGGGTCGGGGGTGGGGAAATAACATGCTGCCTCTTCTGTGGCAGTACTGCAGCTAGCTGGCATTACAGTTGGTGAGGCAATCCTCAATGCTGGTAGTATGTTCCTCCCCAGCACAAACAGAAAAGGTGGTAAGATTTTTTTGCCAAGTCAGTTGGGCAACTGATAGCAACCAGGGGTTGAGAATGAAGGTCAGGAAAAGCAGTGGTCGTCCTTTCATTCATCTTGTATGGTGGGGCTAATTTGAGGCTAAGATGACATTTGATGCTAGAAGGATCAGCACTTCTTGTGGTGCAGAGCCAGGAATAAGTTGTTTTACACTGAGGTACTGGACCTGGGTTGCATAGCAAATAGGATGAGTGTGTCTATTATGTGTATGTTAGAGACACTGCCAATTTGGTCCTACTTTTTCATGAAGGCATAGTTGGCAGGCTCTCTAACATACACATAATAGATACACATGCCTTCATGAGAAAGTAGGACCAAAGATACAAAAAGGTAGGCAGGTATCAGCCCACATTTTTCAGCACCAGCTGTATTGTTCAAAAAGTGCATATGATCACATAGGTTATGCTTGTTGTTGTCCCAGAATATTATTACATAATAATGTATAAATATGCAAGTGTTTATATGTATGGATATGGATATTGGATATTGTTTGTGGTTTGTGTGTTTATTCTTATTCTTAATAACTTGTTTTTAATCCTAATATGTAAGTTATCTAAAGTTGTTTCCATGATTGAAACATCAGATAAGATTATTAAATAAAATAAATAATAAAATAAATCCTTTCTTACCATATCCTGGACAAAGGCCATCCAGAGTCTATTTACCTCCAATAAGGAAGAGTCTATCACTTCCCAGCAGCTCATTGATGAGCTTTTAAACTTAGGATTCACTTAACAACCATGATGATTCACTTAATGACCATGGTAAAAATGATTGTAAAATCAGGCCCAGTCATATGATGACTCACTTAAGGGCCATATCACCTAGCAACTGACATTCTGATTCCAATTGTGGTCATACGTCAAGGACTACATGTATGCTAATTGCAGTCTTAGAAGAAACTAGATGAATTATCTTGATCTTGACACAATAGTTCTACTCCAGTGAGGCCAAGATTGTATAGTGATCTGTTGGTTGTCTCAGAATTGCTTTTAATATATAGGATAGTTATTCTTTTCATAGGTTATGATGCTTACTGTCAGGTCCACCATTCGTATTCTGGGTCCTTCCATTGTGCTGAGGGGGGGAGGGGGATGGCATGCTTGGGATTTTTCACTTCTGCTGTTCACTTGGGAATTAGGGAGGGGGACTGTCTTCGGAGATGGGATGGCTCCTACCCAGCCAGTTTTCACCAGGTTCCAAGGCCATCACGCCCTGAGCATTGCATTGGCTGCCGGTGGACTGGTCTGGTGGGTTGGGATTGGGAAACCGAAAGAATTACTTTATGCTTTGCGTGGGACCTTCAGGTTCCGCCTGATTTTACTGCATCCAGTTTCTCTCAGTAAAAGTTCTTTTGATTCAACTCGATGAATTCAAGTGTCTTACTTTCCTGAGGGGGATAACTGGGACAGGTCTGACATTAGGCGCAATCTGCAGTACTGATCAACTGGAGAGATCTACCACTCTACCATGGAGACTGTGCACATGATCTCAGCTCAAGGCAGTGTCCAGAATCCTGGGGGATGCTGGGGGGGAAGCCAAATCCAGGGCTCCCCCTGGACTAGACCTCTCTGAATGGATGGAGGAGGTTGGGGGCCTGGATGATTCGTCGAGACCCAGGTGGTCCATAGGCATTGGGAAGAAAGAAGACTGGGAAGGAACAGCCAAGGGAGTGACCCTCACCCATGGCAGCCATGGAGCCTGGCGATGGGAGCATCAACTAGAGCTGGAAGAGCTTGAGGATGACAAAGAGGCAGGCGGAGAACCTGATCATGCTGACCTGATGATAAAGCAAGCGATGAAATTCATGATGAATACCTTCCAAACCCTCAAGTCCCTTGCCAAGGCCACCACCAGAGCTGTAGTGGCACAGTGGTTAGAGTGCAGTACTGCAAGCTACTTCTGCAGGCTACTTCTGCTGGCTGCTGGCTGTCATCAGTTTGGCAATTCGATTTTCAATGGCTCAAGGTTGACTCAGGCTTCCATCCTTCCGAGGTCAGTAAAATGAGGACCCAGATTGTTGGGGGCAATATGCTGACTCTGTACACCACTTAGGGAGGGCTGTAAAGCACTGTGAAGTGGTATATAAATCTAAGTGCTATTGCTATTGCCAGTGAGGCCCAACAGACCCAAGCGGAGGAAGACAATGGGAGAGTATCACTGACAGCCACCACACTAGATGCCACGGCAATCCCAGCCTCCACTACCGCAGCTGCAGGAGCAGCACCAAGGGGGGGCAGCCAGAACCGCCACACCAGCCAGAGTTGCCCCAGCCAGGGGGAAGAATTGGAAGACCCTACCCCTCAGGTTGAAGCTCAATGGGGACTCCCAGCAACTGGGATTCATCTTGGCCCATGTCTTGAACTACATGCAGGAGTATGGCCGTGAAATACCTACTGAAGGCGCTAAGGTGAGGCGAGTCACTCTGGTGCTGGAAGGAGCCACCACATGTTGGATGGTCCTGAATTGAGGAATTTCAACTGCTTCATGGCAGCGCTCTGCTGATGATTTGAAGACCCCCTAGCAGATTGCAAAGTGAGAGACCACATAGAGACCATCTTCCAGGGTTGCAGAGGGGTGGCAGAGTACACCAAAGAATTCCGTGATCTGGCGTGCCAGCTCACCGACTGGCTGAAAGACATCCTCATCAGCTGCTTCAAGAATGGTTAAATGATGACATTTACAACACCCACATTTCAAGCACACACACTCCACACACACACCCTTCATGGCTGATACATTTTGGCTGAAGAAGTAGAGATCGAACAGGCACAAATAGGCACTGCCTGGGGCAGGGGTGGAAGAAATTGCCTCTGGAAAAGAGAAAGCCAGCAAAGCTGCAGAACCCAGAGCCACGCTCAATTGCTTGCTTCAATGTGATCAGGAGGGGAATCAGGCAGCAGAGTGCAAGACTGGGTGACCCAC
This sequence comes from Azemiops feae, assembly GCA_023970755.1. Taxonomy (NCBI): domain Eukaryota; kingdom Metazoa; phylum Chordata; class Lepidosauria; order Squamata; family Viperidae; genus Azemiops; species Azemiops feae. Next base: position 373,613 of record JALGBA010003683.1, read on the forward strand.
CAAAGAAGACCAACCTGGTCCCACTGGGAAAACTGTTAAATCACCACAACAATCCCGAGAAATGGCACTGAAAGGGGTGGAGGTCATTGAGTTTACTCTGTCTCGCAAAAGTAGCAAGAGAACTCTGATCCCGCTGAATGAAGGCCAGGGGCTGAGCAACACTGACACTGATGACAACTCCTTGGTATGTGGCCCAATGATGCTGTTAATGATCCCCATAGAGCTAATTATCCAATCATCAAGACAAAAAGCCAACCTATCAGCTCTCCTGGACTCAGATTACACCAGATGCCTGGTTAACCCAGCCCTAGTAAAAAAAGTTCAGGATACGATTAAGACAGCTGAAGATTCCAGTGACATTCTGCCAGGTAGATGGATCCCTAGCAGGGGGCATCCCAGCGACATTTGCCACTAAGCCTGTAGAAATGCAGATGCGGGGGAGGCATACCTAGACTCTAAGCTTTATAGTGGCTCCCAAAATGGAGCACCCCTTGGTCCTGGGGTTGGTCTGGCTCAAGAAGTGGAACCCTTTTGGGCGTCTAAAAATACTAGTGCCAGTTGTTTCCCTGGATGAAGTTCATAATATTCCAATATATCTAGTATTACCCTCAAATTATTTTTTATTTGTCTCTTTGGCAAAAATCCCTTTTGATCTGGGGTATATAAATTCAGTCAAAAATCTTTTCAGCCTCTCAGCTATTATTGAAGTGAAGATTTTATAGTCCACATTCAGTAGTGATATCGGTCTATAGTTTTTGATCTGGGTCAGATCTGAATCCTCTTTTGGTATCAAAGTAACATTGTCTTCTGTCCATGTATTTGGGAGTTTTGCCTCCAATAAAAGTTCATTACATACATTTTTCAATGGTGAACTTAATATATCTTGTAAACATTTATAAAACTCTGCCGGGAGTCCATCTGGTCCTGATGTTTTTTCATTTTTTTTGTCTTTTTATTGCCTCTGTCAATTCCATCATTGTTATTTTTTTATTTAACATAGTCTTAAAGTTTTCTGGAATTTTTGGTAAATTACTTTCTTCCATATATTGAGTCATTTTCTCCCATGGAGTTTCTTCCTTGTCATACAGTTTCTCATAGTATTCTTTAATTGTCTTTTTTATTGCTTCATTTTTAAATTGTAAACAGCCTTTTTCATCTACTAAATTGTTTATCAATTTTTTCTCGTTCTGTTTTTTAAGTTTATAAGCTAACCATCTTCCTGGTTTGTTTGCATTTTCAAAAAAGTTTTGCTTTGCCCTTTTAATTTGTTGTGCCAATTTTTCTGATTCTACTAAATTTAATTTATGTTTTATTATTTCCATTTGTCTTTTCAATATTTTCTTTTGTGGGTTTATTTGTAGTTCAAGTTCTAATTTTTTTAATTCTTCTCTTAACAACTGACATTGTTGTCTCTTTTCTTTATTTTTTTTCACCATGTATGTTATCGCTACACCTCGAAAATATGCTTTGGTTGTATCCCATACATTTTGTAATGTTGTATCTTTTTTATTTTCTTTGAAGAAAAATTCCATTTCTTTTGTTGCTAAGTCCAACACTGGAAATTTTTAAGAAGAGACTGGACAGCCATTTGTCCGAAATGGTGTAGGGTTTCCTGCCTGAGCAGGGGGTTGGACTCGATGACCTCCAAGGTCCCTTCCAACTTTATTATTATTATTATTATTATTATTATTATTATTATTATTATTATTATTATTATTATTATTATTATTATTATTATTATTATTATTATTATTATTATTATTATTATTATTATTATTATTATTATTATTGATTCAAAGTCCATCTTAATTTTTTCTGCATTCCTTTCCACACCATTTTTAAGGGGTTATGATCTGCCCAAGTACCTAATTCTATTTCAGTTTCCTGCATATTAACCCTTAATTCAGGTGTCATCCAAATCATATCAATTCTGGACCAAGATTTATGACTATTAGAATAAAATGTGTATTGTGATTTTCCTGGGTTCGTTTCTCTCCAGATATCTTGTATACCAATTTCCTCTATCATATTGAAAAAAGTCTTAGGTAATCTTTTTCTTCCTTGTTTCCCTGATTTACTGCTTTTATAATCTAATGTCCCATCTACTACTGCATTGAAATCCCCAATTAAGCATATATTTTGGTATTCCATTTCTACTATTTTTCTGTGAAGGTTTTGATAAAATTCTTGTTTATTATTTGGTGCATATATTGCTATCAAAAGTATCTGTTTTTGATTTAAAAATATTTCTACCATTAATATTCTTCCTTCTTCATCTGCATAAATCATTTTGGAATCTATTGTCTCTTTGACATATATAACTACTCCTCTTTTTTTTTTTTGAGCTGATGTATAATAAAGTTTTCCAAGTTTTGGATTTTCCAAAAATTTATGATGTTGTTTTTTTATGTGTGTCTCTTGCAAACAAATTATATCAATGTTTAATTTCTGTAGTTGTTTGAAAATTCTTTTTCTTTTTGATAGGGAATTCAATCCATTTATATTCACTGAAAAAAATTCCATTTTCCTTCTCCATTTTGGTTTACTTATATTTAGGTCTTGTTGATTTCGTAATTCTCTGCTCTCTTACTGTTCCCTTATCTTCTTGATTCATCTTCTCTTTTTCCTCTTCCACCTGTGTTATTGTTTCCTCTATTGTTTGCTCTGTCTGTTTCTGGCTTTTTTCATTCTCTTGTTGATATTGTGGTCTTTCTCCCAGAAATGCTCTATATCTTTCATCAAAATCCTCTGCCTACCACACTGAGTCCAAACGATATCTTGTGTTATTTCAATTGATTAGAATCCCTTCTGGCATCAGCCATCTAAAATTTACTCCTTTTGCAATCAGCTTTGTAGTCAAGAAATGATATTGTCTTTGAGTATCCCTTATTTTCTTGGGAATCTGTTTCAGCACTACTATTTCTTTATCTTTATATTGTAATGGATCATCTCTAACTCTTCTTAATATCTCATCCCTCGTTGTTTTCTTCATAAATCTTACATGGACTTCTCTGGGCAATTTGTGTTTCCTTGCGTAACTTGAATTCATTCTAAATATTTCATCCACTTCTTACATTAAATTGTTAAACCAAATAAAGCTTGATTTGGAAAAAATGAAAGAATCTTCAACTGTCAATGTTAGGAAGAATTGCTACAGTGAAAATGAATATATTACCAAAAATATTATTTTTATTTCAAACGATACCTATAAAACTGGAGAAAAAATTCTTTGAAGATTTAAACTCTCTAATTAAAAAATTTATCTGGCAAGGAAAGAAAGCTAGAATTAAATTGAAAATGTTATAAGAAGCCAAGGGAAATGGAGGCTTTGGCTTGCCAGATTGGGTTTTATATTATCAAGCACCAGTGTTAACATGGATAAAAGTATGGATAACTCTTAAAAATAAAAGATTGCTGTATCTGGAGGGACATGACCTGCAACTTGGTTGGCATGCTTTTCCATGGTATGGGAAAAATAAAATACATAAATACTTCCAAAATCGCTACATTAGAAATGCATTATTATTAACTTGGGGGGAAAAATAAAACGTAAAATCTATTTGAAAATTCCAGGATGGCTTTCAACAATGGAAGCATTCGTACATCCAAATCTAGTCAGTCTCGATAAAATATGGACATATAAAGACATTCTAAATTCTGAAGGGAACCTAAAATCCAGGCAAGAGATGGAAAATCAGGGCATCGATTTAACATGGTGGTCACACTTACAAATGCAAGTCAGATATGATAAAGATATTAAACAGTATGGATTTTACAAAGAACAGACTATGTTTGATCAGACATTATTAACTTCTGATGAAAAGTTAATTAAAAAAATGTACAATTTCTTATTAAATTTCAAAATGGAAGATGAACAAGTAAAAGAGACAATGATAGTATGGGCAAAGAATTTTGGATATAATATAGACTTAGAAAAGTGGCAAAGTTGTGAGAAAGAAACTATAAATTGACAATGTCAGCTTCATACAAAGAAAACTTATATAAAATGTTTTATAGGTGGCATTTGCCACCAACAAGATTAGCAAAAATGTTTAAAAACTTGTCAGAGAAATGTTGGAAATGTAAACACAAACCAGGTACTTATTATCATATGTGGTGGACATGTGTTAAAGCAAGGAGATATTGGACAATAATCCACACTTGGTTAGAAAAAATGTTAGAGAAACACATAGACTATAAACCTGATTTTGTTTACTAAGTATAATGCCAGAAAAACTTGATAAGCAAAGTACATATTTGATCCTACATGTGTTAACAGCGGCAAGAATTATATTTGAACAATATTGGAAGAATGAAGAAATACCACCAGAAGAAGAAATAATCAAAAAAATATTAGACTGTATGGAAATGGACAGACTTACTTTAAGGTTGAAATAAAAAGAAGAAACAGAATATTTTCAAACTTGGGACCTATTTTATCAATGGTTAGAGAAAAGATTTAGGGATTAGGAATTTAATTTGTATTAGTGAATAAGATAATCAGACAACACGTTTTTGTTGAATAATTATTATTGAACTCTGTTAAAAAAAATAAAACTTTTTTAAAAAAAGAAGTGGAACCCCTACATAAATTGGAGCAGGGGGCTGCTAAAAATCTGATGAGCCTATCTAGCGTGTGGCCCAGAACAAGTTCAGGAAACTATTCCAGTGGGCTGCTAGGCAGGGGCCATAGCACAACAATAGGGAAGAGACCTTGGCTCTATCCCTAAAGAATACTGGGACTTGAGGGAGGTGTTCAGTGAAAAAGGATCAGATGAGCTTCCCCTCACCGACAACAGACTGTGCTATAGAGATTTTACCAGGGGCTAAACTACCTAAGCCAAAACTCTACTTGATGACCCCAAGAGAACTAGAGGAATTGTGTTCTTTCATTGATAAGAACGTTGCCCGTGGATTTACCCAGCCAGCATGACTCCAGATGGCTGCTCCTGTTTTGTTTCGGGAGAAAAAAGATGGATCACTTCGCCTATAGAGGGTTAAATGGGGTGTGCGTAGAAAACATTTACCCCTTGCCCCTAATGAAGGACATGCTAGGCAACTTGGCAAAGGGCAAGATTTTTACTAAGTTGGACCAACAGGAGGCATACTATTGCATGAGGATCAAAGAGGGGGGACAAATGGAAAACTGCTTTTAATTGTCCATTAGGGTGTTTCCTGTTTAAAGTCCTCCCTATCGGCCTCCAGAGTGCTCCAGCCATCTTCATACAGTTAATTAATGAAGTGCATGAGCACTTATACAAAGGGGTGCTGGTGTACTTAAATGACATATTGATTTACATCAAGACGAAAGCTGAGCATGTGAAATTGATGAGAGCTATGCTCAAGAAACTAAAAGCTGCTAAGTTGTATGTCAAGGTCTCCAAATACAAGTTCCATCAGAATAAAATAGTCTATTTAGACTCTATCACATATCGCATGAAGGAATCAAGATGGATCCCCAAAAGGTCCAGGCGGTACTGGACTGGGCTCCATCCCACACCAGAAAGCAATTGCAAAGCTTCCTGGGGTTTGCCAATTTCTACCACCAATTCATCCCATCTTTTGCTCAGATCGCATTTCCTATCACTAATCTTTTAAAGACAAAAGGAGAAGACAAGCCCAAACCTAGCCAACCTTTAAAATGGACCATGGAGTGTCAGGCAGTGTTCAAGAAACTTAAACGCTTATTTGCAGCCGAACCTATCCTAAAACACCAAGATCCAAATGCCCCATTTATTATTCAGGCAGATGCTAGTGATGTGGCGGTAGGGGCCATACTGTTGCAATGAAATGAACAAGGGAACCCACAATGCTGTACCTACACATCTAGAAAACTGTCAGAGACTGAACAGAGATGGTCAGCCTGGGAAAAGGAGGCTTACGCCGTGTGCTGGGCACTCTTAACATGGAGGCATTTCCTTGAAGGGAGCAAGGTGCCATTTGAGGTGTGGACTGACCACAAAAATCTAGAGGCATTGAAAACCCCACAGAGGCTGTCACCCAAGCAAGTCCAATGGGCACAGTACTTCAACCAGTTTAACTTTACTTTGCGTTATCTCCCGAGAGGAACGAATTTTCTGACGGACACCCTATCACGAATGCCTCAGTATAACTGTACCAAGTCAGACATGGTCCAACCATTAATCCCATCATGCCAGCTGAGCACTCCGGTTACAACCAGAGTGCAAATGAGAGAGAAGCCTCAGATAGACAACAACGTCACAGTGACTCTTAAAACCTCATTACAGGAAGACAATTGGTTTCAAAATCACAAAAATGAATGTTCCATACAGGACAGTCTAGCCTGGGTGAGGGCTAAATTGTATGTACAAGAAAGCCAGAGGTTACGGGTCCTTAGTAAAAACTATGATTCAAAAACTCTGGGTATTTTGGTTTTGTAAAAACTTTACATTTAATTAAAAGGCAGTTTTGGTGGCCATCCTTAAAGAAGGACATTGAAAGCTATGTGGCAAGTTGCCCGATTTATGCCTCTGCCAAGCAGTGGCAGGGGAAAACCCCACGGCTCCTCCAACCAGTGGCTAACCCAAAGGCACCATGGAGAGAAATCTCCATGGATTTCATAGTAGAACTCCCAGAAAACTCAGGAAATATGGTTATATGGTTTATAACTGATTTGTTTCCCAAGCAGGTGCACTTTGTCCCATGGCAAATATTACCTTGGCACATACACTAGCCAAGCTTTTTGTGCAACGTGTCTATCGACTGCACGGAGCCCCACAACACATAATCTCCAATAGGGGGTGCAATTCACTTCCAAGTTCTGGCAAGCATTCCTAAACCTTCTTGGGACTGATCAAGGGCTTAGCTCCAGTCACCACCCCCAAACCAATGGGGGGTCCGAACGCACAAACTCAGTATTGGAACAGTATCTCGGGTACTATATTAATTGTCAACAGGACAACTGGACAGACATCTTACCATTTGCGGAGGTGGCATACAATAATTGGGTACACAATAGTACAGGGTTCACCTCTTTCAGAGTGGCTACAGAACAAGACTTCACTCCCATTCCTGAGCTGCTTTTGAATGATCCCCCTGTGCCTTCTTTAAAAGAATGGGTCTCCCAATTACGGAATACTTGGCCGGTTGTGAGGAAATCCTTTACAGATGCTAGGGAAGCATATAAAAAGCAAGCTGACAAAAAAGGAACCAAAAATCTTTAATGTGGGTGAATGTGTTTACTTATCCATCTGATACCTACAATCTCTGCAACCACTGAAAAAGTTAGGATCCAAATATGTGGGTCCCTTCCCCATCAAATGCATTATTAACCCAGTAATGATGGGATTAAATTTCCCCAAATCTCTTCGATGAATCCACCCAGTGTTCCATTGTAGTTTGTTAAAGACCAAGATTACCCCCCCTTAGATCTGAATTACCATCAACCTGAGCATTTAATGATAGAGGGGGAACAACTGTTTGAGGTCAAGGACATTTTAGATTCACGCAAACATCGTGGGAAGGTTCAATATTTGGTAGTGTGGAAGAATTTTCCTGAATCCCAAAATGAATGGGTTGATCAACATCACATTAAAGCTGCTAGCCTTCTTAAACGGTTTCATAAGCAATATCCTGATACACCTAAGTAAGCTGCCATGCTAACCCTCTTTTCTCCTTTATTGTGTTTTGTTCTACAGGACTAACATTGCTGTTCAGGGGGCAGCATGTCAGGCCCATCATTCATGCTCTGGTGTCCTGCTATTGGGTTGAGGAGGAAAGGGGGATGGCATACTTGGGATTTGTTTTGCTTCTGCTGTTCTCTTGGAAATTAGGGAGGGGGACTGTCTTTGGAGATGGGATGGGCTCCTTCCCAGCCAGTTTTCACCATGTTCCAAGGCCATCACACCTTGACTGTGAACTGTTATCTGCCTAGCACCTCAGAGTTCTCAAAACATCTCCTTGGCATTGCATTGGCTGCCGGTGGACTGGTCTGGGGGGTTGCAATTGGGAAACTGAAAGAATTGCTTTACGCTTTGCAAGGACCCTCAGATTCCTCCTGATTTTACTGCATCCAGTTTCTCTCAGTAAAAGTTCTTTTGATTCAACTCGATGGATTCAAGTGTCTTACTGTCCTGAGGGGGATAACTGGGGCAGGTCTGACACTTACATTGTGATGGATAGTATAATTAAACACTTTTTAAATGGAGTTGCATGGATATCTATTGAGTTAGAAGGCTTATTTAGGGTAATCTGTTTCTTTTCTTTTTTTAGCATTATGGCTTATTGCAGTGTGTTTTTGTTTACAGATTAATGTTCTTACCCAGCTCTTCTTGTAAACAATTTGATTATTACTTTGGTAATGAAACACTTGTTTAGAGTGAGCTATTTTTCAATACACTTGGATTAGTATATACCACTGTTTTCCCTGCTTATGATCCCACCAAAGGAAATGGACAGTAATTTGTCTGGAATGGTATAGGGTCTCCTGCTCGAGTAGAGCATTGGCCTAGAAAACTTCCAAAATCCCCTCCAATGCTGTTATTGTGTTGTCTCTGCTCCCTCTAAACTATGTTAAGCAAACCCAAACACCCATAACCAAAGAAGAAAAACAGGAGTCATCTTTAACATTCAAGGTAAAGACTATAATAACCATTATGTAGGACATGTAAGTATCCATGAAATTAACTGGCAATCAGAAGACATTATGAAAATACCTTAATCTCTCAAAAACTACAATTTTAATTGGAAAATGTTGACATTTTAGAGCAAGCCAAATCAAAGACAAGCAGCCCAGTGCACATCATTACTTAGATAAGCAGAAAACAGCACTAATTAATCAGGAAAGAGCTGATTTTTTTTTTATCATGATCCTCACTATGATGCCATAATATTAGTGGTTGGTAATTATAATGTAAAGAGTTTAATGAAAGTAGAAAACAGTAGATAAAATTATTAAAAACTGATAGTTGTTTGCAAATCCTGACAAAAAACAAGATTCCAAATAGCTCTCTCTTTAATCCTTACACAACATTAATATGGCCCACCTACCAGAAAAAGCCCCATTCAATGGAGCTAGCAGGGTATATTCTTCTTCTGGCCGTAGAGATGCAGCCAAGCCAAGCTGAGCCACCAAGTCCTTGAAGGTAGCTTGGTGGGGGCCAGCAAGTTCAATAACTTGTTTAGCTAAAATTGAAAACAAAATGGTAAATAGAGGTTTGATTTGCTTCAAAATTCTTACTTCACAAATAAATATTTCATATAAAATTTAAGGAATTATAGTTATCAATTTTGGCTATAAATTACTCTCCTTAATTGAGACAAAAATTAGGTCAGCTATTGGTCCAGTCTGGTGAGCAATAGTATGAAAAAAAAGATGAGACTGAGTTTACTCCTGCTTCACTTACCAGAATCAGGAACAAGCACTTGATCTATGAGATGAATGACACCATTACTTGCCACAATGTCTTTTCGGTTCACCATTTTGACTCCATTGATTATCAAGCTTTCACCATCGCAGCCAATTTCAATTGTATTGCCTTCCAAAGTCTCAAAGACTGCCCCACCCATGATGGCCTCAGAACACTGAAGAGTATTTAAAATGTGGAACTTTATCAGAGCTGAATAGGGAAGAGAACAAAAAGAACCATGCTCCAATGAAAAACAAGATATCATACTGAAGTACTGCAGTAATTTGACTGTCTTCCCCTCAATTCAGTTCCATTAAAAACAGCCCTAAATTGAGCAGAGACACAGTGATTGGTCAAAAGTTATGCAATCAAGTAGCAAACATGGTCATCTAAGTCCATCATCTAAACACATTCGTGATCTGAATTTCCCCCCCTATATTGGGAAGAAAAATAATTTGCAGATTTGTCTCTCATCAGTTGTTCTCTAAGATGGGAAAGTAGCTTATCCTATCCCCCCATTCCTTCCTATCCCCCAGAATGTGGATTACATCTGAAGGCTTTTTAGTTACATTGACACAGAGATTTATTGAACTGGGTACCCTTTTGGTTATGGCAGTTTGTCTCCCCAACAAATATGTCTAAATGAGAAAGGAACTAAGGACCTTATTTGAATAGGTAAGCCTATACCATTATTTTTTAAAGATTACTCCCATTCAAAAAAGTAATGGAACCAATCTGCAAAATCCACTGAACTAAAAAGTTTGACCTCACATATGTACAAGTGTTGGTCACTCTGAGTAAGGAGATTTGATTCTCCATGCCATTTTTCTTTTTTCTTTAATGTATATGGGCAATGTATATTTCCATTGACCAGCTTTTCTTGAATCTGACAGTAGAACATTAGACTTAATAGGTATATCTTGTTTCAAAGGAACAGGCAACACAAGAGAGGAGATGCTATAATTTTACATTAATATTAATATTAATATTAATTAAATGCTGTAATTTTACATTACAAAAAAAGACATTGAGACTTTGGAAAAAGTGAAAAGAACAACTAATATGATTAAGGACCTGGAGACTAAAACATATGAAGAATGGTTGCACGGGCTTCTGGTTTTGCGCAGTAGTGCAAGTAGCTGAGGGATCACTGGACTCCACAACCTATGGCCGATTCTTTTCTGTTTGGGGACCCTAAATGAGCCTAAATTTGCCCCAGAGAGGTGACAAAGAAGGAGGGAAGCCCAGCCGACTGTGGAAAAATGACAGTCGATCCAGTCATTCGGGGAAAGCCCTCCAGAAACCAACAGGAGAAAGGCTAGCTTAAGCAGCTGAAGTCCAAAAGCACTATTTTAAGCTGATTGTAAACAATATGCTTGGAACTGGATAAGAACATTGATTTTCTCTCTTCTACTTGATAATTGATTTCCTGGAGAGAAAAAAACCCAAGAAGCAAAAAGTCTCCAAAAGTGAGAAGGAGAGGTTTTTTGCCCCACCCTCCTACAGACGGAAGAGGCGAATTAAACTTTTTATGGGGGACAGAAATATATTGAAATGAAATGAATATAAGACCTAAATCTGGATAAGTTTGAAATTGGTGGAATTTGTTAAGATTTTCTTTTTAAATTATGAAAACAGAAGAAAAGCAAATGTTTATTTTGAAAACTGAAAAATGAACTGGTGCTGACATCTAGTGGTGGATGAAAATATACAATAGTAGTTGCTCCAATATAGGAACTGGCAAAGCCCAGGAAAAGATAACTTGTTTCTGTGACCTTCAATATCTTAACAAAAGAGAACAGCTGTGACAAAAAAAGAAAACATTTTGGGCTACCTACAAAGCGAGAATTATAAACTTTAGAGAGAAAAATATTGACCTTTCTGGATTATAAATACCTACTCAATTGTGACTCTAAAGCTGTTTGCAGAGAACTGCTATGTGGAATTATCAGTAAAGTTATACTCTTGGTAAAATAATGTCCCTGGAGTTTCTTTTGCTGCATTTACCAACGTGACAGTTGACAGTAATATTATAGATCAGGAATGAACTTATCTGTATGAAGTTTTATTGTACTGATAAAATGTGTGGGTTACAATAAAGGGTAAGCTAAACAGAAAAAAATAACTGCTACAGACTATCCAACCAATCAGAAGAGATAAATGAAGATAAATTAAAGCAAATAACTGAAACCCTAGAAAATGAAAATCATTTGAAATGAAAACCCATTAGATGGGACATTACAACCACTCATCTGTTAGAAGACAACCAAACACTGAGCCCTGTCTAACAGAATGAAATAAAAGTAAGGTTTTACACGTAGGCAAGAAAAACCAACGGTACAGGTACAGACTAGATCAAACTTGACTCAATGCCAGCAACTTGGAGGGGGATTTTGGAATCGAAGTGGACAATCACTTAAATATGACCCAGTAGTGTGCAACAGCAGTCAAAAAGGCCAATGCAGTCCTAGGCTGCATTAACAGAGGGATAGTATCAAAATCACATGAACTATTAGTACTGCTTTTCAAAGCTTTAGTATGGCTACACTTGGAATACTGCATCCAGTTTTGATCACCACAATATAAAAAAGATAATGAGACTCCGGAAAGAGTGCAGAAAAGAGCAACAAAGATGATTAGGGGGCTGGAGAATAAGACATATGAAGAACGGTTGCAGGAATTGGATATGCCTAGTCTAATGAAAAGAAGGATCAGGGGAAAGATGTTAGCAGTATTCCAGTATTTGAGGGGCTGCCACATAGATGAGGGAGACAAACTATTTTCCAAAGCACCAGAAGGCAAGACAAGTAGCAATGGATGGAAGCTAATTAAGGAGAGAAGCAACCTAGAACTAAGGAGAAATTTCCTAATGGTGAGAACATTCAACCAGTGGAACTAATTGCCTTCAGAAGTTGTGGGCACCCCATTGCTGGAGGTTTTCAAAAAGAGACTGGACAGCCACTTGTCTGAAATGGTATAGACTCTCCTGCTTGTACAGGGAATTAGTCTAGATAACCTCCAAGGTCTCTTCCAATTCTGTTATTCTATGTTCTATATTCTAAGATGTCAGATAAATTCTTGATAGATTAGTAATGATTCTCCCTTTCAGAAGTTTGAGGTAGGCACTGGGAGATCTGTTAACTTGGATTTTTTACTTGGAGTTGTTAGAAGATAGTGAGAACCACTTTTTTTTTTTAAAGAGAAAACAGTAATTGCCATGTGAAAATTGCCATAAATGCAAAGATGCAACCAACTGAATTTCTAGAAAGTGATATTAAGGATCTCAAAACACAAGTGAGAACTAAAACTAGGAGTCATCCAAAGGAGCCAATGTGGTTGAATAGGCAGCTCATGAAGGAACTAAATTGTAGAAGGAAGGATTGACTAAAGAGAGAATCTTCAGAGCTTCAGTTTGGAAATGTAGAAATGAAGTAAGACGACAAAGATTAAAAGCAAGCTAAAGCTTAGCAAGATAGGCAAAATCAAGCAAGAAGGATTTCTTTAGTTATATCAGTAACACAAAGAAGACAGGATTTTTATTTTGGATTGCTTATTCCAAATGGAGACATCTTAATAGATGGTCAAGAGGAAGCAGACATATTCAGCTCCTGTTTTGTCTTTGTCTTTCAAAGCAGGTTTGGTATAATGGTTAGGGCAACAGGCTATAAACAGGGAGTCTGTGAGTTGTAGTACTGCCTTATACATGAAGCCAGTGGGTGTCTTTGGGCCAGTTCCTCTCTCTTAGTCTTAGGAAGGAGGCAATAACAAACCACTTCTAAAAATCCTTGCCAAGAAAACTGCAATGAGTTATCCAGGTAATCGCCAGGATTCAAAAAAGATTCAAAGGGACAAATATTGAATTACTTACTTTACACCCACAAAAATGTGATTTTGTAGATTAGGAATTAATTAAGGAGTTACAAATTAGTAAGAATGAAGTAAAGCTAATCTAAACATTTACATTCACATTCCAAGCCATGAAGGAATATACTTAGAATATTGAAAGAACTGGTAGAAGAACTGGTAGGACCTTTGTCAATTGTCTGGGAGGAGTCTTGGAGAACTGGGGAAGTGCCAGAAGATTAGAGAAGAGCAAAAGTGCCCCCCCTTCAAGAAAGAAAAAAGAGTAATTATTAACCAGTGAGCCTTACATGATGAAAAACAACAACATTGCAATCTGGCAGGTTGGAAAACTGGACAGTGAGCAACAAAACAGCCTTCAACAAAATGTCTTTCAACTGAAAGAGGAAATATATGGGACATGCATACCAGATGGAGGATTCGTGTTTTCGAAGCAATACATCAAAAAAAGAACTTGAATGACAAATTGATCATAAGCAACTGTTGGAGCTAATGCAGTTTGAAAATGCATTAGAAAAAGCATTTAATCAAAGCTATGTGAAGTCATTATTCCTCTATTCTGCACTATGAGATCATACCTGGAGTACTGTGTACAATTCTGTGCACATTTCCAGAATGATTTTGGCCATTTTGTCAAGTTCAAAGGAGAATGACAAATGAATAGATGAATAAATAAAGGAATAAAGGAATAGATATCAGGCTGAAGGAACTTGAATGTAGAAATTTAGATTTAGGGATACAAGATAGCTATGCTCAGATCAACCATCCCATTTGGCACATTTAACAAAAGAAACTCCAAATCTTTAGATTAACCAAGAGTGTAGCTTTATTGAAAAAATCCATCTAGGCACGGCAGAAGCAAAGTCAGTTCTAGGATTTTTCCCACGAAAACCCACATAGGTAACTCCCCTCTTCCCCACCGGGCCAACCACAGTCCATAGTTCACCAACTGAGTTCAGTTCTTTTGCTTTGGGAAAAGCTGTCTGCTTCAGTCAAAACATTCTTCATCACTTGGCCTTGTTAGATAACGTCTCCCCAGCAACAGATGGTTCACTTGCATTCCATAGCCTCCCTCCCATCCTTAGGAATTCACCACCCTCCTCCTGTCACTGTTTGAAAAAGCTGCTATCATGGTTCCGATAGATGAGACCAGTATAAATAAGAACTCTGAGGCAATTGCTTTCCTCAAAGAACACTTTTAATAACTACATAATATCAGCACGAACAAAGGTGAAACCAAGACTGAAAGTTACCCCCCCAAAAGGTTACAAAGTAAATGTTAAACTCCCCACCCCTTAGTGTGTCATAAACCACAATCCCCAATTACCACCTTTGGCAGGTTTCCTAACGGTAGCTCCAGCCCACCAAACATTTAAACTGCTTGACCTCGATTCCCACAAGAAAGTTATTGTTTTGACTAAATTAAAAGAATGCATCTCCCCCCCCCATTGCTGTGACAACTGAAAAGCAAAGAAACATGGCTGAATTCAGAGTATTTGAAGGTTTGACAGTCGGATCCCCTAAAGAAGAGAGAAATCCTGTGAATAGAGAAGAATTTAGAATCAGAAATCAACCCCTAGGCTTATTCGAATGTTTATCATAAAATTTACATATTAATCTATCAGCTTTTACATCAGCACTTTTCACCCAGGTGGCCTCTGACCATGGGTAACCTTTCCATTGCACTAGATACTTTCCCTTATACAGCCTTGAGTCAAGGATTCATTTTATCTCATAATGAGTCTCTCCCTCCACAACAAGTGGACCAGGTGCCTGTTTGGGAGGAGGTCTCTGTAGGGCTTCAATAGGCTGCAGTGGAACACAGGGTGAATTTTCCCTAGAAGAGGAGGAAGCTTTAATTCCACAATGACTGGATTTATGATCCACACTATGGGGAAAGGTCCAAGGAATTTTGGCCCTATTTTTTTACTAGGCAGTTTAGAGTCTTAGATCATGAAATGATCTCTGAGGGGCCCTCCTCTTGTCTGCCTGTTCTTTATAGACTTTTGAGGCTTTTGTTAGAGCTGCTTTTGCATTGTCCCACACAGTTTTCCAGGAAATCACCCATTGATCTAAAGTTTGAGAAACAGGAGGATCTTGAGGGAGCTCAGGCATAGGAATGAATTCTCTACCAGTAGTGATTTTAAAAGGAGTGAGTCCAGTGCTACTGTGTACTGTGTTATTATAAGCCACCTCAGCGAAGGGAAAGAGGTCAGCCCAAGTGGTCTGTTGGTAGTTCACATAGCACCTAATATATTGCTCCACCATTGAGTTAGCCTTTTCAGCAGCTCCATTAGTAGATGGATGAAAAGCCGATGACAGTTCCTGCATGGACCCAATAAGTTTCAAAAAGTCTTTCCAGAACTTGGCAGTGAATTGTACTCCCCTATCTGATATAATCTGCTTCGGAGTTCCATGGAGTCGGTAGATATGCTTGAGAAACATTCTTGCCAATTTCTTTGCAGAGGGGAGACCGGTGCAGGCAATGAAATGAGCTTGTTTAGAAAAAAGATCTATCACAGTTCATATTACCATATTTCCCAGACTTTCTGGCAATTCAACTATAAAATCCATGGCTATTTCTTCCCAGGGCTGGGAAGGATCTGCGACTTGCTGTAATAATCCAGGGGGTTTTCCTGGACGTTTTTTCATGGTTGCACAAGTCGCGCAGCTTTTCACATAATTTTCAAAGTCTTTTTTCAATCCCGGCCACCAAAACTGCCGTCGAATCAAATGTAAAGTTTTTAGATAGCCAAAGTGACCCGCTTGTTTGCTATCATGGCTGCGTTGGAGAGCCTGAACTCTGAGAGTCTCTGGTAGATACAGTTTCAACCCCTTCCAAGCTAACTCGTCCTGACAAGTCAGTATGACTGAAAGGCATGACATTGAAATTTCCTAAGGGGCTGTTAAAAGCGGTTTTCCATTCATCTCCTTCCTTGATTCTTACTTGGTAATACGCCTCTCTTAGGTCTAATTTGGTAAAAACTTTTCCTTTTGCCAAATGGGCTAACATGTCCTTCATCAAGGGGAGGGGGTACATGTTCTCCACACTAACGCAATTTAACCCTTTATAATCAATGCACAGTCTCATCAACTCATCTTTCTTTTCCTTAAACAGTACTGGGGCAGCTACTTGGAATTTTGCTGGTTGGATAAATCCCCTTTCTAAGTTCTTATCAATGTATGATCTCAGTTCTTTCAGTTCTCAAGGGGTCATTGAATACATTTTCAGTTTGGGTAATTTTGCTCCTGGTAAAATCTCAATGGCACAGTCCATAGTTCGGTGGGGTGGCAGAATGTCACACTCTGCCTCGCTGAACGCTTCTGCTAAGTCTCTATATTCATTTGGGATGATGGGTTCTCCTGGTGGGGAACTAACAGCAGACTTCAAGGTTTCCAAGTACTGCATATGACTTTCAACTGGGCTACTGATAGGGGTAGGAGGCGACAGTCCAGTTGCTAACCTTAAAGTCTTAACTCCATTTTCTCACCAAATCATGGGGCACCATTTATCAAGCCAGGCCAACCCCAGAATCACTGCTTCAGTCATTTTTGGGATCACCACAAAGTTGATTAACTTCCAATGCTCCCCAATTTCTAGACGCACTAGTTCAGTTAGGTGAGTAGCTGGGACTCCCCCTATGAGAGATCCATCAGCCTGCTCCAACCTCATGGGTGTGGGTAGCAATTTCGCTCTAATACGTAGTTTTAGGTAGGTTGATTAAGCATCAGGTGCATCCCGAATCTACTAAAATGTTCAAGTCCAATTGAGCCCCTGATTTAGGCACCACTATTTTGGTGGGAAAGGCAAAAGGTGGGACAGGCTGACTCACCATCGGGTCATCTTCCCCACTGTCATCGCTGTCATAAGGATCTGATACAGGCAGGCTTTCAGCTGGTTCCTTTTGCTTCTCCTTGGGATAACTTGCCCCTGGCTGGCCCAATTCAACTTCTCTTGTGTCGGCAGAGATTGTCTCTTTGGTTTCGCCGGAGCTGCGGTCGCATTTTTCAGTGATGGGAAAGGGACTGGGCACTCTGCAGCTCAATGTCCAGGTTGTCCATACATAAAGCACTTGATTTGGGATCCAGCAGAGGCTCAAATGGGCCCATGAGTCATAGCGGGTGGAGGCCACGGCGATGGTTGACGCCTCACAGGGTCTCGCTTTGGTTAAGGTCCTGAAGCAGCAGGGTTGTGGTATCGTGTCAGCTCGATATTCCATGTTTGTAGCTAAGTGGTACCATTCATGGAGTTGATTAGGATTGCATCTGCAAATGCATATCTGGAATAGGTTGCGATCCAAACCCGCTTTGAAATAGTGGATCAACGATTGCTCGGCCATTGCCTGATCTTCCCTGCCAACCTTCAAAATTCTCTCACATATTCTCTTGTTGGCTGACCCCTCTGCTTCACATCGTGTAGGTCTTTTTCCGCTTGTATCGCTTGGGATTCATCCTCGAATCTAGCCCTCAGCCCATGCATGAATAGATTGAAGTCCCATAATTCAGGCGCTTGCTCCTCCCGTAGACCAGCCACCCACTCCGCAGCCTCTCCTTCCAGGTTGGCAGCCACAGTATCAATCATCTCGACTTCATCCAAATAGGCCCGTTCATAACGATTAACGTGAGACCACACCTAGTTTAGAAAGATGGTCACCTTCTCAGGGTCCCCATCGAAAGTGGGCTTAAGAGGAGGTGGGTCAGCTGGGTGGCGATCCCATAGAGCTTGCATTAAGCCAGGGAACTGTGGTTGGGGCGACTGCAATCTCCCTCTTCGGAAAACCCCTGGTGGAGGTCTCGGGCTGGCAGGACGCCAATGGCAATCAGGGCTGGCACAACATCGATAAGGGTCAGGTTCCACTGGGCGCTGGTGGCAATATGGGCTGGCAGGATGCCAAAGGCAATCGGGACTAGCATAGTGCCGATAGCGCTCTGGGCTTGCAGGGTGTCGGTAGCAATTGGGGCTAGGAGACCGACGGCACCGATCTGCGTCGCTTGGGACTAGTGGATTGTCTGTAGTATTCAGGACTAACCTGTCGTTGGGGTCGATCTGGGCTGGCTTGGCATCGGTAGTGATCGGGGCTCTGTCAGTGCACTGGGCTCGACGTCAGGTCAGGATTCGGGAGTGGGGAGGCTGCCCACTCGATCACTGCGGGGCTAGGGCTTCATCGGGGCAGCTGTGGCTCATGTGGCCTATTACCCTCTCGCCTACTTGTAAATATCTGGCGAATGGCATGTCTCCCTTCACCCATGTCCAGCCAATCGAATTTCTCCCTTAGGCATTCCACTGAGTGGCTGTGGATGGCTGTCAGATACTTCCACTCACCTGATTCGTCCCAGGCTGCTGGCCACTTTGCCTTCATTGGTACCGGTGAAGGGAGACCTTGCGATGAAATCAGTGGGAATTCAACATCTGCAGCCTTCAGCATGCTCTTTAACGGCAGTGCAGCATTAGACCACCAAGTCCCACTGAGGATGATGGCTTCCTCCTTCTGAGTCAGCTTCTCCATCGGGACTTCATGGGACTTTGGTCTCGCTCCAGCTGCCAGGACCACACTCTCCACAAAAGTAGCAGCCTGCATTCCATCCGCTGCAGCTGCCCCCAGGCTTGGGATTGATTCCCCTTTCTTTTCCATCTCTGCATCTTCCCTGAGTCTTTGTCGTCCTCCCAAGGTTTAGGTAGGTGACCAGGGCTCAGGACCCCATGGATAAATGAAATTTGGAATCTTGGTTTACTATCATGGTTCCGATAGATGAGACCAGAACTCTGAGGCAATTGCTTTTCTCAAAGAACACTTTTAATGGCTACATAATATCAGCACAAAGGTGAAACCAAGACTGAAAGCTACCCCCCCAAAAGGTTACAAAGTAAAAGTTGAACTCCCCACCCCTTAGTGTGTCATAAATCACAATCCCCAATTACCACCTTTGGCGGGCTTCCTAACGGTAGCTCCAGCCCGCCAAACATTTAGACTGCTTGACCTTGGTTCCCACAAGAAAGTTATTGTTTTGACTAAATTAAAAGAATGCATCTCCCCCCCCCCCATTGCTGTGGCAACCGAAAAGCAAAGAAACATGGTAGAATTCAGAGCATTTGAAGGTTTGACAGTTGCGAGCGAAAGCAGGTACAAGCAACTATGGAGTTGATGTAGGTTTGTCAATAAAGGGAAGCTACAGTGAACATGGTCAGGAATTCCCAAAGGTGCTTTTTTCAGGAGGCAACTGGACTTTCTTGTGTTTCTTTTGAAGACATTTCGCTTCTCATCCAAGAAGCTTTGTGTTTCAATTTGAGATTCTGACAGCACAGACTCATCCCCAATAGCCTGTGCCTGTTTTCAACAGTGAAGGGACACAGGGCAGAAAACATCCTGCAGCCACATTTGCACTTCTCAGGTTACCCTGAGGTTACCCTGAGGACACAGGTAAACCTCTGAAATGGTTTCAACGACTCTCTAAAGGAATGCAAATGACCATCTGTCTGTGTCAGAATCCAATTATATTTTATTTCTAGCTAATCTACTCTGAGAAAACCCAATTCTTACTCTCTTTTGGATTCTGTCATACTACAAAGGGGGGGGGAGTAAACACGGGTGTTTATGACTGGCATTCCTCCTTTCAACTACAAAGGAACATCTTCTGTGGATTCTCTTAGAGGGTACTAAAAATAACAATGCGGCCATCAGCCTTTGATCTCACTCCCTATGAAGCCTCCTTTTACCGGCAGCAAGGAAAAAGGGGGGGAAGATTGCAACGTTTGGGATCCGATGGATTTAACACCCAGCCATCTGCCAATTTGAATTGACCGGAAGGAATGTGGGGTGGGACTGCCTGGGAACACTTTAAAACATTGAATGATCGGGGGGGGGCTCAGATCCTGTCTAGCATGCCTTCAGTCAGTTTTTCTTAATAAAGATTCCTGTTGGAAGAAACGTTCCAAGAGTTCTGTCTTCTTAAGATGTAAATTGAGGTGGGTCCTTACAGTCTGCAAGCAACATAAATCCTTCCACTCCCCACCATCTAGTCAGAGCTGAAGAAGCTTCTTGGGTGAGAAGCAAAACGTCTTCAAAAGAAACACAAGAAAGTCCAGTTGCCTCCTGAAAAAAGCACCTTTGAGACAAACATACCTGGGTGACTGAGAATCTCCATAGACATGGTCAAGAATTATTTTTCCTTGCCACAAAAAATCAGTACTAAAAGTAATGAAAGCTACCAACATTTCATTTATAACAGAATAACAGAGTTGGAAGGGACTTTGGAGGTATTTTAGTCCAACCCCCTGCTCAAGCAGGAAATCCTATATCCTTTCAGACAAATGGCTGTTCGGTCTCTTCTTAAAAGCCTCCATTTTCCTTTTTTTAAAAAGGAAAAATGTCTTGATGATTTACTAAGGAAGCTTGTGGCCTTGCTATCTTTGGAAGTGCTTTACATGAGATCAGTAAGCCACATCTCTAGGATGGTTTAATTAGTTTTCCTGCATATTACAAGGGTTGGATTCCCTTGTGATCACTTCCAATTCCAGAATTCTATGAACTGATTCAAATATAACATGCATCCAAAACTGAACAGCTAACTAAGGAGCTTTTGGTATTCTGATTTATATTTATTAGTTATTAATAAAATATGCATTGTGATAGATATGACATGTGTTTCAACACTGTATTTTTACTTTTGGTAATTTAACTATCAAGTAATTTTGAGTAAAGTTACTATAATACCTTCAGAAGCCACCCTGTCTCCCATTATCCTTTCCAAGATTCCACGTGGAAGTTTCTCAAATGCTTCATTAATAGGTGCAAAAAGTGTATAATGCCCGGGCTTCCCTAAAGTTTCCATTACATCTGATGTAAAGGCAGCAGCCTATGAAAAATAGGGAATAAGGAATCTTTTAAACTCTTATGCAAAAACAGTATAGTTATATTTTTAAATATAGCCAATTTTCTTTGACATCATACCAAAATACACGGTAATTAACTGTACTGAAAAAGTTCCTTAGCATAAAATATAATTGCAAGATGATATATTTATATACATGCAAACTGTATGTTACTTAAAGTAACTCCTACTGAATTGTGACAGGTTTTCCTTTGTGAAGTGAAGGAGCTAGCAAAAGAAATATTAGAACAACTAAACCATATCTTGGAGAACTGGAGAACTACCAGAAAACTGAAAAAGAGCTGATGTGGTTCCCATCTTCAAGAAAGGGGAAAAAAACAGATCCAGGAAACTATAGACCCGTGGTGGTGAACCTATGGTACGCGTGCTACAGGCGGCACCAGAGCCGTCCCTGTGGGCACGCACGGCATCGCCCTGGAGGGAGGCGGGGCCAGACTGCTCCCTTCCGCCTCTCCACGTGCGCCTGTGCTCTCGGCTCTCTTTCTCTCTGCACTGAGAGCCAGGGAGCAACTGCAAGAGCTGGGTGGATCTGAGCTTGATGGTGGAGGCAGCTGCCAGCACGAGTCCAGGTAAGCCTCCGGAGCGATTTTTGCGGCGCCCCAGTGGGCCGATCCGGGGTCCAGAGGCCTGGAAAAGGCCTCTGTCGCCTGGATCGGCCATGGGGGGGGCCCAAAATCCCCCAGCTGCCACACGGATCACCCTGACGCCACCGCCATTCCCCAACAGCCGCACGGATCGCACTGCCGCTGCCATTTCCCCGCCACGTGGATTGCATGCCGCTGCCCCCCACCTGCCGTGCGAATCCCACTGCCACTGCCGTACCTCCCCACCCATCTCGCAGATCATGCTGCCGCTGTTCTCCCCCATCCGCCGCATTTTCCAGGCCTCCGGTGCCCGGATCGGGCCGCTGGAGCGCCGTAAAATCGCTCCATGGCCATGGATGCAAGCTCCAGAGGCTTCGAAAATGCTGGCCCCTGACGTGAGTGACATCGAGCTGGCCATGCCCACCCAGTAGACCATGCCCATGCCAGCCACACCCACCCAGTGGGCCATGCCCATCCGGCACCCGACGATAAATAAGTGGGGTTTGGGTTGCAATTTGGGCACTCGGTCTCTAAAAGATTTGCCATCACTGGACTAGGGGGTGACATGATAGCAGTCTTCCAGTATTTGAGAGGAGGGGGTCAACTTATTTACCAAAAGCACCTGTAGGCAGGACAAGAAACAAGAAACAATGGATGGAAACTAATCAAGGAGAGAAGTAATCTGGAACTAAGGAGAAACTTCCTAACAGTGAGGACAATTAACCAGTGGAACAGCTTGCGGTCAGAAGTTGTAGGTACTTCATCTCTGGAGGTTTTAAAGAAGAGACTGAACAATCACTTGTCTGAAATGGTATGGGGTCTTCTGCTTGAGCAGGGAGTTAGACTAGAAGACCTCCAGGGTCCCTTCCAGCTCTATTTGGATTGATTGATTATTTACCAAAGCACCTGAAGGCAAGAGAAGAAAATGGATGGAAACTAATCAAGGAGAAAAGCAACCTAGAACTAAGGAGAAAATTCCTAACAGTAAGAACATTCAACCAGTGGGACTAATTGTCTTCGGAAGTTGTGGGTGCCCCATCACTGGAGGCTTTTAAGAAGAGACTGGACAGCCATTTGTCAGAAATAGTATAGGTCTCCTGTGTGACTAGGGAGTTGGACTAGATGACCTCTAAGGTCCCTTCCAACTCTGTTACTGTTACTGATAACTGCATAAGATTATGCTTTAAGTATATGCATAGGTAGGAAAAGAAAAGGGTAGAGGCACATCTTCCTCCACTGTGTGCATATCAACATTCCATAAAGCAGCTAAATGCACTGTGTGAAAAGAACATATTTCTCTGCTTGCTAATACTTTATTTACATATGGCTTTTTGAAAATTAATTCAAGCTATTTAACTAATCTATCTGCAAATGAAGTTAGGTTTCAAACCTACATCTCTTTCCTTTCTTCATTTTCAGATAAATTAGTTTAATTAAAACGTCGTCGACTTATGATCACAACTGAGCCCCAAATTTCTGTTGCTAAGCAAGGCAGTTGTTAAGTGAGCTTTGCCCGATTTTACAACTTTTCTTGCCACGGTTGTTGAGTGAATCACTGCAGTTGTTAAGTTAGTAACATGATTGTTAAGTGAATTTGGCTTCCCCATTGACTTTGCCTGTCAGAAGGTCAAAAAAGATCACATGAGCTCAGGGCACTGATACCATCATAAATGTGAAGAAGTTGACCATAGGGATGCTACAGTGGTCGTAAGTGTGAAAAACAGTCATGTCACTTTTAGTGCCGTTATAACTTCAAACAGTCACTAAATGAATGGTTGTAAGTTGAGGACTTACACCTGTAGTGACAAGGTCTGCCTTAATCGGGGAAAGGAAAAGACACCTGGAAAGCCAATAAAAACATTTATAAATATTTAAAGAGAGAGAGAAAAGAAAACAAAATGAACAAAAAATAAAGAAAAAAAGTGTTGCAAATATAAAATAGCATACTTGCTATTAAGGTGCAAAGAATCAGGGCCATTTGTTAAGTTGCAGTTCAGATTTATTGCTCAAGCCTATACACAAGAATCTTGTCAAGTAAAGTTCAGTACTAAATTAGTACCAGAGAAGGTTCACGGGAATTCAAGAGGGGCTGATCTTAGATAATATGTGGGAATGTAAAAATGCTAGGCTGATGACTTGCTTAACTTCACCCCCAATTCTGCCTGCTCTTCTTCTACACTTGCAAATTTAATCAATATTCTAACACTGAAAATTGATCAACATATAGTTCATTAATTTCACTCCTTTTCAGTACAACTTCCTCTATTATATAAAAACTTTCATTAAAAAGAATTCCAAGAACAATCTAAACAGTGACAAAATTAACAAATTCCTTCATTTGTGCAATAGATCATAGCCAAAATCTAAATTAGATAGTTAATAATATTGCAGTTCTGTTCACAATTGCAAAGATGGATTCCCCCTTCTCAAGCACTTTAAGGAAAGAAAAGCAGATGATAAAAAATATTCCCAGTTTGTCTGGGGAACAGGATGCACTTTCAGTACAACACAAGCAAGGTTAGGCTAAGCTCCATTCATTAGGCAGCTGGGCAAATTGTCAAATAACTCATTGCCTCAGCTCTGTTTAAAGGGCTTTTTACCTAGTAGATGGAGCAGGAGCATACAATGCTTCTAGAGTAGGATACAAATATGGCACCACATTTGCATTTCAGATTATCAAAATGTAGCCTCTGTAGCTCAAGAAGAGGTGAGGGTTCAGATTTGTCAGTGGGAAGATTTTATTTTATTTGCAATATCTTTTGATACTACTAATTCTGGAAAATCAATAATTTTCCAAATAGCTTTTTCTATCACTGGCCTAATAATAGATCTGGGTGGGAGGAATAATTACCAACCAAACTACTTTTATTTTTAAAATAGTATTTTACTGTACTATCTACTTTCATTACATGCAATTTAGTTTGATTTTTAGTTATATATAGGGACACCAACTATTTTAAAAGACTAGGTTCAAAGAAAATAAGATTAAATAAAACTTACTCTGAGAGAGGAGAGATCATCTTCAGATTCAATGAAGTCTTGAATAGTATTGCCAACTGGAGTTAACACACGATCAATTACATGAACAACACCATTTGTAGCAATTTGGTTGCCATGGATGATTCTGGCACAATTAACAGTCACAACCTAAATTGGAAGAATAGCATGAATTAACATTTGTTATAAATTTGGCTTCCCAACTTTTACCAAACAAGCTTTACATAGTCTTTTCTTTTAATTAATTTTATAATTTGCTTATGAAACTTGTGCTGCTTGTTTTTAAAAGTTCAGGGAACAATAATAGTTGCACTTCATTTTGTGTGACTGAAAAAGTGATAGCAATCATGATTACTGAACTACTTTCATATAGATTGTTGGTCTGAGTACTAATCTAAGGATTCTAATAGGATGGGTAAATTAATTAAGATCAATGAGAGATTACCCACATTTGAAGTGCATCAACACCTTGTCCATGGGACAAGTAATATCAATAGGAGTGCCCTCAAATAAAGTTCTTTGGACACCATTTTTATATATTTTAAGTACACTGGAGTTTTAAAATATTTTTATCTTTGATTATTTTTATGTTGTTTTCTATTTTTTTGAAAATCATTAACATAATAATACATGACATAACTATTTTATATGAACAAATTACTCATATGAATTTCAAGGGGAAATTAAACTAGAACACTGAATCTTAGATCTCTTTCCAAAATTTATGATGTAAGCCACATCCTATTGTCCACTTATGTTATACAAATAAGCTTACCCCATTGGGATAGTGATTTATATGCAGTTTTTGATTGTTGTACATAGACACCAGAGTCATGCCATTCCGAAAGTCCTTTGTCAACATCCGTTTGTTTACCATATGATTGTGGAGAGCATTATACAGTTCGATGTTTACATTCTCAATCAGACCATTGTAGATTTCCTGGAGGCAGGGGGGTTGAATTCAAGTAGATATTCCATTAATATTATTTCAGTTAGCTAGTGAGGTATTTTTGACTACTTTCTGAATCTTCTGACTTACCAGCCTACTAGTGATTTCATTGACATAGCCACTACTTGGCAACAGTAACAAGTAGCTAAACATTTCCTTCTTCCAGGATAGCTTCAACTGTCTGCTCCAGCCTATGGCCCTGATATTTTCTGGATATCTCACAATTAAGTACAAAGCAGGCAACGAGACAAACATGCTACTGCTGCCTAATGACTATTTCAGTTTCCTACTTCTTCTACTAAGTATGCTCTTCTTACAGCTCATTTTCTTGGTAATCTTTATATTTTTTCATATCCCCCTTTTTTCCATCTAGCTTTTCTTCTTCTTCAGAAAAAGTTTAATTATATTCACCTTTTCTATTCCTCCCTACCTCATTAGCAAAGGTTTTCTTAGATCAACCTGCCATAATACTTGCCAACTCAACAGTGTCCTTCATATCATTATTATTCCACTGTCAAAAACTGTCCAGTCTCTTAAGCTTTGTCCTCTTCAATTTAGTCTACACCTAGCTTCTCGTATTCAGTTAATTCCATCAATGCTGGGTAATTGGAAAAGCCTAAAACCAGGCAAATTAAGCCTTTACTGAGCATTCTCTCCATTTCAGCATTAATTCCATTTTCTAAGATTTAACGACAACCTGAGGGAGGATTGTGGGCTCTCCCTATATGAGCTCAGGGCTTTCACTGTAGCTAGAAACATAGGATTCAGCAACTGGAGAACATAATCATCATTTTACTTGTTACATGGTACACTGGAAAAGACATGATTGGTTGTCACAATAATACATTTTCATTACAATAAAATAGACTAGAAAACAGATTTCTGCAGCCTGGTCCTGTGAATATGAACATCTACCTTTCTGAAGCCAGAAGTTGTATTTTAGAAGCTACTGTGAAAATCCAACTTTAAGTTATTGTTCCAGCCATTTTACCTCATGCCTGCAATGCTAAACATTAGTTATTTAGAGCTGTGTGTGTGTGTGTAAATGAGCTTGTGAACATATGTGTATAAACTTAACTATAATCAATAGTTCCAATAATATGTACAAAAGCTGAGTTATCAGTCATAATTTATTCATCTATGGATTTCTTTGTATAAAACATTTTTTAAAAAATCAAAATTGCTATAATTACACGATCTAAAAGATTCCAAGCTTCATTGCTTGGTGCAAAGAACGTGTAAGAGCCAGGTCCTTCAATTTCTTCCTTCAGTTTCGACATCTCAGAATAATGTTGAGTGGAGGTAGCTCCTACAATGCCCAAAGTACCAAATATGTGATCTATTGGAGCCACTGAAAAAGAAAAATAACTTATAGTTATTTATAGTTAACTTATAGTTATCCAATTCTTTTCTAAATTAGTTGCTCTTTACCTAGTGGGATTTGCTGAAGTATTGAAGTGCTTCCTGTTTTAATGCCCAGATTTTAATGCAAATAAAGTTCCTTAGGATCTTTTGTGTTGATCAATGATTTGAGTAACCTGGGATTTCTTCTGGCATGTGAAATCCAAGGAAGTAGAAAGCGCAATCTTTTACATTATCCTCTGTTGTGTGCAAGCTTGATCTATTCTTATCCTGGTCCAACTTGCACATGGCAGAGGATAATCAAACTTCCTTTTTATGATGTCCATAAACTGCTGAATGATCCAACAGAATAATATCACCAATTTGCCAAGAATACCCAACTTTAAATCAACATTTCAGGCTGTAGGGGAGATGTCATTGATGCCTTATCACAGCGTCTTGAAACTGTCAGGATTTAGATAGGACAAAAGAAGTAGAATTGAACTCTGACAAGATTCAAGTACAGTTTGTACATCAAAGCTCACCACCCACAGCAATGTTATCACTGGACAAGCATTACCCTTGAAAGAACAGATCATGATCTGGGAATCTTTTGAATTTATGGTTTCTGCTGGCTTTGGCCCAGCATTGGCACCCAGCATTGGCACCCATTAGCACAAGATGCCCTAGGCCTAGGTAATTCATGCACTAATTACCACCAGTTTAGTCTGCTGCAATACATTTCGCACAGGACATTTCAAAAATGCTTAAAATCTGCAATTAGTCCAAAATGAAACAGCCTCTGTTACTGCAGCTAGTTTCCATCATTGAGAACACACTACAGGCCCTGCACTGATTAGCTTTCAGGTACAATTTAAATATTTTTTTACATAGATGGCTTGGCACTTCTGCACCTACAAGGTTGCCTAGTCCAACATGAATTGCCCTAGGGGGAATTTATTCCTAATGTTCTACCATTGGGAAATAAAGGGAACTGAAGCAATGAAGCTGTTTGTTGGTGGCAACACCTATACCCTGGAACAGCATCTCTGTATGGTTCAGGTTGGAACGATCGTCTAGTTCATTAAAGGAAGAAAAATAGTGCTGTTCAAGGGCATCTTCTAATTTTTTCAAGGCAGTCTTTTCTTCTGTAGATGTTTTAAATTTGTCAAATTAATTATGGTGGACACAAATGTAAAAATAAAAAAATTGGGTTGATTAAATAATTCCATGATAATACCTGCAGGACATCCTCGTTCTCCTTCCATTTTCATATAGCCAGGGCAGCATTCATATAAAACCGTTCTGCAGAGTACCAATACAAGATTATTTTATCTTCCTAAATCTTAATATTTATTTAGTATCACTTTTAATCTAAACACATTTGAAGTGGATTAGAGGAATTATATAGAATATATAAAATATATAGAATATGTAATATATACAGTATATAAAAACAAAATGCACAATACAAAAACCATATTAAAGCAACAATAAGAACAGATGTATTAAAAGTCTGTAATCAGAGTAAAAGCCAGGAACAAGAGTAATACACAGAGTAAAGGTAAAAGGCAGTTAAAAAAGGGATCCTGTAAGGATCCACTTCAATCCCACATCTTAAGAAAGCAGAACTCTTGGAAACAATTTCTTCCAACAGGAACTTTTATTAAGAGTAGTTGATAGCAGGCATAATAGACAGGATCTGAGGGATTTCTTTACAGATCGATACTTTAAAGTGTCCCTAAGCAAACCCCACCCCACAGTTCATCCGGACGGTTCAGACCGGCCAATCCCCAGGTGTTAAGTCCATCGTGGGAAAGGGGAGATAACATCGGTCTGGCTCCGGTTGTAGCACGATGTTCAACAGCTCTTCGCACCTCCTTTTGAAACCGGAGAAATAAGCCAGGCTCCGGAGGTTTGTATTTCTTCCCCCCCCCCCTTTTCCTAGCTGCCAGGTTAGGGAGAAGAAAGTTCAGAGAAATGTATAGTGCAGGAGGCAAATTGTTACATTGTAATGGGCAGCAGACACAGGCAATAAACAAAAGGTTACATTGTAGCGAATAGAGGAAGTGAAAGCAATAATCCTGCAGGCATATCCCCCCTCCCCCTTCAGAACCCAGGGGAAGGTGAGATTTGGTTTTAGATCAGAGGAGATAGATAGAAATGAAATATAAATGGGTTCTGACAGATTCTGGATTTCCACAAGGAGGATAATTAATCTTTACTGAAAACCCTGTATCTGAAATTCCAACAATTTATATTTTGTATTTCATTTGCTACAGGGAAGCTCTCTAAGAATTAAAGCAAAGCTAGTTTGCAGTACTAACAGATCCTTAGTTTACAATTTATTAAATAACATTTTGCACTCAAAATAGGTCATCACATTACTTAATTGCTCAGTAGTCCTTCAGTACTCTGATTCTGTTCAGGACCATATCCTTGAATCCTAAACTCCAGTAGTTATCCTCCTGCAAGTCATTTATCCAATTTCAATTCTATTTTGCAGCAACAGAATTGGAAGTGACAGGTTTGTGTTGCAGTTCTAAGCATTTATAGCAACAATCAAAACAAGCCAGTCTTTATTACAGTCTTTATAAGTTCAGAACAAATACTGTTTTCGATATATGAATGTTGTACAACTTAAGGAATTCTAGGTTCCCATATCCTAGATAGAGCTTTTATATCATTCCAGTAAAGATTAATCTATAAAATTTGCTCTCTGAAATATATATGCAGGTAGTCCTTGTTCACTGACAGGAATTGAGACTGGGAATGCAGTCATAAGGTGCAACATCATGTGACTTTCCAACAAACAAAATCAATGGGGAAGCTGACAGGAATTAACAAATGTTGATCATGTGTCTATGAGATGCTGCAATGTGATTGCAAGCAGATTGTCACATGCCCCAATTGCAACCAGGTGACCACAAGGACACTGCAATGGTCACAGCTACAAGGGCCCATCAAAAATACCTCTCAGCATTGCCATAATGAGTGGCAATCTGTATATACAAGGGCTATCTGTATATTTATTTCCATCTAAATACAACCATAAAAATCGAGCTGGCTATGCTACACAGACATTTAATATTATTTATTAATAAATAAAATTATAAAGTATTACTATAATTATAGTTAATAGTCTTGAGCAGAACTTACGCTTTCTTTCCACAGATGGCTCCCTGGTACCAGTTCCTGCATGTGCTGAAATATTTCTTATTGGTTCCCATAACTTGCTGGAGAGCACAGACATTTGGCCTGAAGGAAAAAAAAAAGGCCTATGCGAAAAATCCTTTACAATGTAAATGTTTACTTACTTAAAATATTTATATATTGCCTTTATGGTTGTGAAAGTAGGACCATAAAAAAGCAAGACAGGAAGAAAAATCAACTCATTTGGGGTGTGGTGCTGGAGGAAGCTCCTGCATATTCCTTGGACAGCAAAGGTGACTAGCAAACAATGATAGATTCCTCCAAATATGCATTTCTCATAACTATATTTCTGTGTACATGTTGAATACTACAGGTAACAGGATGCAACCTCACTGAATGCCTTTTCCAATTCTGAACCATTCTGTGTCTCCATGTTCCATTCTTACAGTGACTGTCTTATCAGAGTACAATGACTGAATGAGCTGGATGTGGTCTAGTGATATTCCCAGTTCTTTGAGGCAGTTCCAGGACTTGTCATGGTCAACACAGTCGAAGAAAGCACATGTAGAGGTCTTTTGGGCATTCCTTTGCTTTTTCCATCTTCCAACACAGACTGGCAATATGATCATGCATTCCTCTCCCTTTCTGAAACCCGGCTTGTAGATCAGGCAGTTTTCTGTTGGCAGTTGGATTCAAACGTTGCTGGATTATCTTCGAGAGAATTTTACTCACGTGTGGTATCAAGGCTACGATTCAGTGATTGGAACAGTTTTTCATATCACCTTTCTTTGGAATGAATATCAACCTTTTCCATTATTTTGGCCACTGACCAGACTTCCACATAGTTTGGCAAACCGCTGTCAGTGCTTTTGTTGGCAGAGTTCTCAGCAACTCTGCAGGAATTCCATCAACTCCTGGGGCTTTGGGGTTAGTCAACTGGTTGAGTGCCCACACTACTTTCTCCTCCAGGATACCAGGTTCCATTTCTGGTAGGTCAGTTTCTCCTCTTATGGCTTGGCTTTGGGTTTTTTTTGTGTAAAGTTGTTCTGCATATTCCTGCCAGCTTTCTCTGATTGCTTGTTGGTCATGCAGTTCCTGTCCTTCATGTCTTCTGACCACAGCCTTTCTTGCCATAAAGGGGTTTCTGGCCTTTACATAAGTGAAAAAGTCTCTTTTATGACCTCTCATGGCTCCTTCCTCCAGTTTCTTACATTGCTCAGCCCAGTTCTTTTCTTTATATTTTTCTTGCTTCTCTCTGGAATTTTGTGTTTAGTCTTCTCATTTCTTCTCTGTCACCAATGGCTTTTGCTTTCCTTCTCTCTTCTGCAGTCTCTATTGTAGCTTCTGATATCCATTCGGCCAAGTTCATTGGTTTCGTGTATATATTTTTGGGCTACTAGTTGTTTTTATTTCCTCCCATAGCTCATCTAGTTGTCTTTCTGTGATATTGAACAATTCAAATCTGTTCTTAACCTCAACTATATATGCTGGGAAAATCTTCTCAACATTAAATTTCTGAATCATGGGTGAATAGATGAATCAGATGTTTTCCTGCCTCATTTTGTTCACCAAGGCCAAACTTGCCTGTGATCCCTGTTTCTTCCATTTCCATCTCCCACTTTTGCATTGAAATCTGCAATAATATAGATGTCTTTCTTTGGTGTTTGTTTCAAAGTTTCCTGAATTTCAGCATACTGCTGAGTCCACAGTGGGAGTATAAACTTGCAGAATTGTCATGTTGTGAGGTTTTCTGTTGATATGTATTGCCGTTTCCTATCACTATTCAAAAACTTTCTATGGTTCTGCCTTTTTTATGCAATATGAAACCCACTCCTCTTCTTCTGATGGTATCACTGTCAGAGTAATATACTATATGACCATGAGAGTTGAAGAAGCCACAGCCAGTCCAACAAATTTCACTGATGCCTAGTATATCAGTGTTGAGCCTATTCATTTCATTCTTAACAATGTTTAGCTTTCCTAGATATAAGTCATTGATATTCCATGTTTCTAATTTGAAGAGTGGGGAGATCTCTTTTCACTACGAACTGTGTCAATAACTGGGGGGAGTGGGCATTAGGATTTACCCAATCTGCAGCATGGATACTCCTGCTACTATAATTGTCTCTTTGCTCTCCCTCTGTATCTTTATTGGTACCTCCCAGCCAGGGGAACTCACTGCTTGGTACCATATCTTCCTCATTTTTGAGTTGATCCATAAAGATCATCATCATACTTCTTTAATGTGGTCATCTTCAGAAAATTATACATCATTTTACTATTGTACAGTACTAATGCTGGCTCTAGTCTAGGCCACACTAACTGAAGTGCCCCCTATACTGCTGATGTGAAGACTTACATTTTTAGAATGATTCAGAAGGAGGGGCAGCATTGGTGCCCTTGAAGCTTTGGAACCTTAGACTAGTGCCTACTAGACTTTAGTGTAAAGGCTATTCTTCATTGTACAATTTAAAATATAGTAAAACATAAGCAAATAAAAGTATATTAAAATATTTAATATTAATATTAAACAGAGACCAGGCATAAACTATATTTGATAGATATATTGTACAAGCAGAAGTGTGAAAGTACTGTACAGTCAAATAACAGTGTTAAAGGTTATCAAAGAACTCCTAGACCCATTAATATGAATTTGGCCTATGTCTAGCAACTGGAGGGGAGAAGGCATGCCTATACCAGCCTAAACTAGCCAATAGGTGCTCAGCAGATCCCATCCTGGACTACATCACCAATAATATCATTACTGAAGCAGCTAAATCAGGTACATGGCAGAAATTGACTTGGGAGAATAGAAAAAAGACCAAACTGTTCAAAACAACGTTAAACAACTTCCACTGAGGGCTAGTAATAAATTTGTGCTCATCAGAATATCCTTCTAACTATAGCACAAAGATGCTTATCATAATATTATCATTACCTGTCCATTTTTCAGGTTTCATATTCACACACCCAATTGTTAAATGATGATAGCAATTTAATAGGCTGAGTAGAAAACCTCCAAGGTCCCTTCCAGCTCTATTCTGATTGATTGATTGATTCAGACAGAATTTTTTAAGGCACCTTTTATTTCCAGCCAATTTATGCATGGAAGACATGACACTTCCTGTTATGTCCTGGGACTGCTGAATGACTCAGCAGGCTCAGGAGGCTGCAGAAGGCCCGGGCAAACCACATGGGTGCCCGGGACCAGACAGGCTGTCTCCAGTTTTGTGCGCATGCGCAAGGCGGGAGACTAGCCTTGCATTGATTGGCTGACACTGTCCCTTGCAAGGGAGTATAAGAGGCCTGGCGCCATTTTGTGTTCTGTTCTGTTCGTGATCTAAATAAAGAAGTTGTGTTTGTTACTCCTGCCTCGCCTCGATGTCCTTTCTTCTGAAACAGAACATTGGCGACGAAGGTGGGATTCGCTGCAAGAAGAACAACAGGAGAAGCTAGGCTGACTTACCAGAGGAGGCCTGAAGTGCTGGGAAGTTCGGCGTCCGGAGGAAGCGATTGCCTGCCAGTACAAAAATGCTGGAGGTGAGCTCGGCTTCAAGGGACCCCTTCTCATTCCTTGCAGCGAGAGGCATCGAAGAGGCTACAGGCTGTAACGATGTCAAAGCTGGGCCGTCTGTTGGAATTTGATACTTCTCACCCTGAGCACTGGAGTTCCTACGTGGCTCGAGTGGAAAATTATTTTTGAGTAAACAAGATCCAGGAAGACGGCCTTAAAGCTGCTACATTACTGTGTGTCTGTGGGCAAGAGACTTTTGATATTGCAGAGAATCTTGTAGCCCCAGCACCACTGGAGTCAATTGTGTACACTGACTTAAAGAGGATGCTGCAAGAGCACTTCGAACCCAAGCTTTCAGTAATTGCTTGGAGGCATGCATTTGAGCAGAGGGATCAGAGGCCTGGTGAGTCTGCTGCGGACTTTGTTGCTGCCTTAAGACAAGCAGCTAGGCAGTGTGAGTTCAAGGATTTGGAAGAGAGGCTCCGGGATCACTTGGTTTGCAGACTGCGAAGTCGTGAGCTGCAACAGAAACTTTTTGCAAAAGAAGATGTCTCATTCCAAGATGCTTTGAGAGAGATTGAAGCTGAAGAAGCAGCGGGCAGCGCTGTGAAGGCATTGCGGCTCGTCAGGAACCCTCCAGTGGCGGTCTCCATCCATCAAGAGGTCGCTCGAGAGGACTCTGAAGTGGATCCAGAAGAGGAGGTGGACAGGCTTCAGCATGCAGAAGAGAAGAGGCCTCAAGGGCGCAGAGAAAAAGTGACAGCATCCCCTTGGTGTTTCGGTTGTAGAGGACGCCACAAGTGAGCTGATTGCCGGTTCCGCTCCGCTATCTGCCGGGCATGTGGCAGGCAAGGCCACATTGCATCCGCCTGTTTGGGTCGCCAGAGGGAACGGTCTGCAGAAGAATTGCCTCTGAAAGGTACCAAGGTCCCCAGCCAAAACAGGGTGGGCTTCTGCGCGTCCCGTAGGGACATTTTCAAAACCGGGGTTCACAGGCCACTTAAAAAGAAGCTTCACATTGACGTGAAGTTGCAAGGGGTTACCTTGTCGATGGAGTTGGACACAGGGTCCGCTCTATGGATCATTTCCTTTGACACCTTCAATAAGGTTTGCAACAGAAGTGGCCTACGAGTTAAACTCAGGCCTTCGGTTTAATCCTTACTGACTTCCAGAATTCAAGAGTCAGCGTGAAGGGGGAGGCTATGCTCAGGGTGCAGCGTAGGAGTTTTGAGGGGCTGCTAGATGTGGTGGTAGTTGGGGGTGATCGTACGAGTCTTATTGGACTCGATTGGTTCGAGGCCCTTGGGATTCAAGTGACTGGACTTCACAATCTGCAAACGTCAGGCCTTGCAGACGTTTGCAAGGAGTTTGCTGATGTGTTCAGTTCAGAGCTTGGCTCGTACAAGGGGCCTCCCATTGCTTTACGTTTAGACTCAGCCATCACACCCATCAGGATCAAGCCCCGAAGGGTGCCCTTTGCCCTAAAAAACAAAATAGATGCAGAGCTGGACAAACTGCTCCAGCAGGGCATTTTAGAGCCCGTGGACTCTAGTTCATGGGAAACACCTATAGTTACGCCACTGAAAGCCAATGGAGAAGTCCGGATTTGTGCGGACTATAAATGTACACTTAATAAAGCATTGCAGCAGCATGCCTACCCGGTGCCTGTGGTGAGCCATATTTTGGCCTCCCTCAAAGGGGGGCGAATCTTTGCAAAGCTTGATTTGGCTCAGGCCTATCAACAGTTACCTGTTGATGAGGCAACGGCTGAGGCCCAAACAATTGTGACGCACCGGGGAGCCTTTAAGGTCAAAAGGCTGCAGTTTGGGGTTAATGTGGCCCCTGGCATATTCCAAAGTGTGATGGAGCGAATGCTCCGTGGTATTCCTGGGGTCTGTCCCTACTTTGATGACGTCCTCATCGCTGGGGAGTTGTCTGTGAACTTAGCTGAAAGGCTGAGGGCTGTCTTGCTGCGTTTCTGCCAAGCAGGGCTGAAGCTAAAGCAAAATAAGTGTAAGATTGGAGTCACATCCACTGAGTTCCTGGGATTCTGTATTGATGCTGAAGGCATCCATCCTGCAGAATCCAAGCTTCAAGCAATCCAGCAGGCCCCAAGCCCCCAGTCGAAGAGTGAACTTCAAGCATTCCTGGGGCTGTTAAATTTTTATCATTCTTTCCTTCCCCATAAGGCTGCAGTGGCTGAGCCGTTACACCGGCTCTTGGACAAACAGGCTCCATGGAAATGGACAAAGGTCCATGAAAGGAGTTTCACAGAGGTCAAGGCCTTGCTCTCTTCAAATGCGGTTTTAGCGCATTTCATTGAGCAACTTCCTGTGTGCATAGCCTGTGATGCATCCCCTTATGGGGTTGGGGCTGTGCTGAGCCACCTCAAGGCTGATGGGACACAAGTCCCTGTGGCCTACTACTCCAGGACTCTCTCATCTGCAGAACATAATTATGCGCAGATTGACAGAGAAGCCTTGGCAATAGTGGCTGGCATAAAGAAATTCCATGATTTCTTGTATGGCCGCCATTTCACGGTTTACACAGACCATAAGCCTTTGCTGGGGTTGTTTACAACAAACAAACAAATCCCTCACATAATATCTCCTAGAATGCTGAGATGGTCAATTTTCCTGTCAGCATATGACTACACCCTGGTTCATAAACCAGGTAAAGAAATGGGCAATGCAGATGGCCTCAGCAGATTACCTCTACAGCAGGTAGAGGCAGATCCTGCTCCTGCTCTTCACATTCTCTCCATTCAGGAATTGCCTGAATCTCCCCTCAATGCTAGGGACGTGGCTGCAGAAACTGCCACTGATCACACGCTTACACGCATGCTGACATGGGTGTTGTCAGGATGGCTTGACATGTGTCCGGGTGCAGAATTCCAGAGTTTCTGGCAAAGGAAGCATGAGCTTTCCACTTTCAAAGGGTGTATCCTATGGGGTAGCAGGGTAGTCATCCCGGCCTCATTGAGGACTAGGGTCTTGTTCTCGCTGCATGAGAGACATCTGGGAATAGTCAGGATGAAGGCGCTTGCGCGTAGCCATCTCTGGTGGCCTGGTCTCGATAAAGAGATCGAGACCCGGTGCATGGGTGCCAAGTGTGCCAGTCAAGGCCAGAAATGCCCCAGGCCCCTGTACATAGGTGGGAGGAGACACATACCCCATGGTCGAGGGTACACATCAACTACGCTGGGCCCTTTCAGGGGCAATTCTTCCTTCTCCTCGTGGACAGCCATTCCAAGTGGCTAGAGGTTGTTCCTGTCTCCTCCATTACTACTGCTAAGACCATCCAGGTGCTGAGAGGAATCTTCGCCTCACATGGTCTTCCAGATGTCCTTGTCTCAGACAACGGACCCCAATTCACATCTTCTGAGTTTCAGAGTTTTCTCCAAGCCAACATGATCTGGCATGCCACATCTGCGCTGTTCCATCCAGCTTCCAACGGCCAGGCTGAGCGTATGATGTATGCTACCAAAGATGCTTTAAAGAGAATCACTCACGGGAACTGGCATCACAGGTTAGCTGACTTTTTCTTTGTCACCGCACCACACCTTGCACTGCCACTGGAAAGAGCCCAGCTGAACTCCGCTGGGGTCGCAGACTCATTACTAAGCTGGTCGGGTTGCACCCCGACCGGGTGGCTTCACAGGTGTCACAGCCGCGGGCACCTAGGAGACTATAGGTGGGCGATCCGGTCTGGGCAAGGAACTATGGACCTGGACATCTCTGGGTGACAGCAGTGGTATGCAAGTTCTCTGGGCCGCTGTCCTACGAAGAGGCCTTGGATGATGGTCGGGTGCTCACATTGACCAACTGCACTGGAGGCTTCCCAGCCACTCTTCCGCTCCTGGCTCTGCTCTCGGGGGGGGGACCACAATTACGATTGTGGACCACAGTCTCTCCATGAAGGTGGACCTTCAAATGTTCCTGCACATGTTCCTGAAGGGGTTTTTGCCATGGAGGCAGCTCCTGACTCTGGCACAGGCACCGGGTCTATGGGACATTGCTGTCAATCGGCTACTCAGACCACTCCAGCTGCTGGTCTTGGGCTCGAAGGACAGTGTTCCCAAG
Organism: Azemiops feae; assembly: GCA_023970755.1. Lineage (NCBI taxonomy): Eukaryota > Metazoa > Chordata > Lepidosauria > Squamata > Viperidae > Azemiops > Azemiops feae. The sequence goes on from JALGBA010003683.1 coordinate 411,352, forward strand.
AGGGGTCCATTGTGGATTTGGGGAATTCCACCCCACCAAGGAACTCTGGTTTGGGTTTAGCGGATCCAGCCAGTCAGCAGTTTGGAGGGTTGCCTGGGTCTTGGGGGCATCAAAGTCCTGGTCTGCCTAGCCTAGCAGGCGAGATGGCATGCCAGGCACACACGCTGGCTCCAAGAAGGTCAGAGCGGGCCAAGGGTCCACCCAAATATCTAAAGGACTATGTGAGGTTCCTGTCAACTATAAGGGAGGCTTAATAGTTCTCTAGAACTCAGGACACACTCATAGAAGGGTGTTCTGTTGATAGCCGGAAACAATATGAGGTATTCTTGTAAATACAAGAAATGGAATGAAGGGGTCTGCCAGTGTGCAGGCATAACTGTGTTTAGAAATAATAACATGATAATTGAACACATGTATATGTAGGCTGCTCTAAAACAGTAAGTATTCACTTATTGTTTTATCCAAGGGGGGAGGGGTGTTATGTCCTGGGACTGCTGAATGACTCAGCAGGCTCAGGAGGCTGCAGAAGGCCCGGGCAAACCATGTGGGTGCCTGGGACCAGACAGGCTGTCTCCAGTTTTGTGCGCATGCGCAAGGCGGGAGACTAGCCTTGCATTGATTGGCTGACGCTGTCCCTTGCAAGGGAGTATAAGAGGCCTGGCGCCATTTTGTGTTCTGTTCTGTTCGTGATCTAAATAAAGAAGTTGTGTTTGTTACTCCTGCCTCGCCTCGATGTCCTTTCTTCTGAAACAGAACACTTCCCTTTTGATTTGTCCTACAAGAAAACTGTAAGGCAGCATGACCTCTGGCCTAGTAACCTGAGTATGAATCGAGCCCAGTAAGTGAGGGCAATGCAAAATTTCTGATATCTCAGAGCCTGGAGCAAAGCACTTTAATATGGCTGTGAGGGAGAGGAATCTACTGAACGGTGAGCAAATAGGAAACTTGCACCTTCACACCACAAGTTTCAGCCCTCTTATTTGTGTATGTATGCAAAAGACTGAGTTTGTGTCATAGTGCAATCTGCTTTCATCAATTTTATGAAAGCCTCCAATCCTGCAGGTGCCTCCCTGTTTTATTTAAGAATTATTTACTCTGATTCCATATAATAAAAATTTAAATAAGAAATCCACAGAAAATGCCTTATGGGACTTTGATAAAGCCATGTTTGGTTACTTGCTGGAATTATCACACTCTTTTCTGTTGTCCTGTTCTGTTGTCATTCTGAAGTTGTTTCTCTTATATTCTTGTTTTCTCATACCTAAATGACTAAAGGCTGGAGACCAATAACTACTATTTCATAGGTATGTAAGGCTAGATCTAGAAAGCAGGCAATGGCAGACATTTCTGAAAATCCTTGCCAAGAAAACTATAGGGACTTGTCCAGGCAGTCTTCAAGAATCAGACACAACTGAACAAGAAAAAAAAAGGCTAGATACTATTACAATGCAAAATCATCTTGCTTTTATTGTGCAATCCATCTACTTAGAGAATTGCCTCTTAAGCTTTCATACATACATGTAGTTGTGGCAGTGATGTTCCATTACCTATTCAAGAGCTAAAATCTTTTTCTCATTCTTGACTGGACAATTGTTACCATCCACAGGTTCTGCTTGTTTTGTTTGTTTTCAGGTTTTGTTTGTTTTCAGGTTTTGTTTGTTTTCAGATAAAATGGGCCTGTACTTCTGTAGTTCTGTTCTGAAACCAGCAATGGAGTAATTCACATCTGGATTTGATTAGGAACAAGGAATCATCCACAGTATAGCCTGAAGTGAATTATTGAGACCTAGACTTAATTTTATGGCTCCGTAACATCAGTAACTGTGAGAGGGATTAAGATGTCCTAATGGACCACCACTTATGTATGAGCCACCAATATGTTGCAGCTGCCAAAAAAGCCAATGTAGTCCTAGGCTGCTTCAACAAAGAGATAGCATCAATATCACAATGTTCCATATTGCACCAGTACTGCCACACTTGGAATACTGTGCCCAGTTCTGGTTGTCACAATACAAAACAGATGCTGTGACCCTAGAATGAATGCAGAAAAGAGCAACAAAGATGTTCTGGAGGCTAAACTGTATGATGAATAGTTAAGGGAACTAGTCATGGCCATTATGTATGCATGTGCTTGCTTCCATAAGTTGTGGTACTCCATCGCTGGAGGTTTCTAGTCCCTTCCAGCTCTATGATTCTGTGAAATCTGAAGGTGGAGGTCCACTTTGTCCTTATTATACTCATAAGTATTTAATAGAAATGGATACAGCTTTTTTTCTGCAGAAATGATAGTTTGGTGACATGAATGTGTATCAACTCGACAGCAGGTGAACCTGTGATTACTGTTAGAGTTTGATATAAGATGGACAGGTATATAAATATCGCTGGATCCAATCTGGGTCGATCACCGGGACCAGAGGTTTTTGTCTGACCCAGACTGGATTCTGCAACATTATCTTGGGACATGTATATTCACCTTCATTCGTATATAAATGTTTTAAATAATAAAATAAAGTAAAATTATAGGAGAATAGTTAATATTTTGCTTCCCATTTTTCCCACTGGAAATATCTATATTATGTAATTCAGTTGGTTGATTTGATTGCCCATGTTTGAAATAAAATCAGAAGACCAAAATAAGTAATTCCACAATTAAACAAAAACATATTTTGAATAAAACAAATTATTTTAATCTGAAAAAAATAATTTTCTCTATAAGTTGAATACATTCCAGATTATTCCTTTTTAGTAATTTCAGTATTGTAATAAATTAAAATGTTTCTTTTATATAAAAATGCATTTGCTATTTAATCCCTCATAGTGTTCATTTTTGCAAAGTATGTGAATATTGTATATATTGTAACTAGAGATACACAAACATAAAAAACATATATGTATTTAATAAATTATTTAATTAAATGCATTTCATTCTGAATTTCTTGTGTCAAAATTTTGATAAAACCCAATTGTTAACCAATACATTTGCCACATGGCTATAGTTTAAACAAAGTTTAAAAGAAAGCCAAAGAAACCATTCAAAATTATCAAAAGTGATAATTTTAATAATATGCAATGACTTTATCTTATCACATCTATGTAGAAGGACTATGTAAATTTTAAAACTAAACAAAAAAAGTATTCTGGAGAGTCACATTAACAAGCCTCAACCTATTAATGTTAAAATGCAGTAATTATTTTGTTTAAACTCCACAAAAACAAAACTTGGAAGACTGCAATATTTTTTATCCATGTGAAACATAATGCTTACCCTTGATCACGTGCCCTGATTCGACTGTGGGTCAAAATCTTGTCATAATGAGCAGTGGAAGATTCTGCTAGATGAAGAAACGGCATAAAACAAATAGCGATTGTAACAACCGAAAGGAGGTCCATGTTTCTGTCTCTCTGTTTCTTGAACGTCTGAGAAGAGAACTGGCAAAGACTCTAGAGAGCTCAAAGTTTATATCCAAGATGCAAGACGGAGGGAGGAGAAAATATATCAGCCTGAAACTTTGAACCACCCTCTGAGAAAAAGGAGCATCAGATGATTGTAACCTGTTCTGCATATATGTGAATTACAAAGCAATCTATTCATTTTGATAGCTCCCATAAAATTAATTAGAGTTTATGATTATAGATTTAATGACAGTTTATAATGCAGCAAATTTAAAGTTTCTGGATAGCCTCACAAGTTCAACTGACTGAATGTTTTTCCACGCACAGATATATAAAACTTCTGGATAAAGAACAAGAGATGCTACCTTTTTTCTAACATAGTTCTTTATGAGATATGAGTCTTCATTCTGCCTATAGAAAGTAGAAATGCCACATTACTTTATATTATAAGCAGTTTAAGTACTCCTTGTCCAGAAGGATCAAACCAGAGCTAGTGCTAGTACTCTTCTTGATGTACTACTTGATGTACTTTTTCTGTATAAAATAACAAATAAAAATAGGATATTTTAAGGAGAAACATGATATCTGGAAACCATCAGTCTGAAATAGTTAATTTTAGGAAAATTGTTTAATATAGTCATCCTAATTTGATAAAACACATGTATTTATAGGTAATTCCAATAAGAGTAATAAATATTTAGCAATGTGTTGTAAACAATTGTAAAATATTAATAATATTCACAATAAGTCAATGAAAAACTAGGAATACTGGTGCTCGTAGTTTAAGTTACTTAGGAAATGATTTCACAATTTCCTATGGGGACAGGAATTGACCAAGCCAAGAGTTTTTCAAAACATCTGTTTTGTGGAACTTTAGGGTTCCATAAAAGACTCTGGTGGAGACCACTTGAATTTTTTCAGTACTTTAAAAACATACAATAATTTGTTTCACATGAGTAAACTAGGAACATACAGTATATCTCTTCTATATTCGAAGAACCTTTGACTGTGGTATGCATGTAGAATCAGAATAACAGAATAACGGAGTTGGAAGGGATCTTGGAGATCTTTTAGTCCAACCCCTGCTCATACAGGAAACCCTATACCATTTCAGACAGATGGATGTCTAATCTCCTCTTAAAAGTGACAGAGCACCCACAAATTCTGGAGGCAAGCCTTTCCACTAATTAATTGTTCTCACTGTCAGGAATTTTCTCTTTAATTCTAGGTTGAAGCTCTCTTTGATCTCTTTTCGATAATCTTCTATCCATTACTTCCTGTCCTGCCCTCAGGTTCTTTGGAGAATAGGCTTTTCTGTGACATCCCCCTCAAATATTGGAAAACTGCTATTATGTCACCTCTAGTCCTTCACTTCATTAGACTAGATATACCTAGTTCCTGCAACCATATATCATACGGTTTATCTTCCAGTCTCCTAATCATCTTTGTTGTTCTTCTCTGCACTCTTTCTAAAGTCTCCACATTTTTTTGTATCTAGGTGACCAAAACTGGACCTGATTTTCCAAATGTGGTCTTACTAGTGAAGTATAAAGCAGTGCTAACACTTTACATGATCCTGATATTATCTCTCTGTTCATGCAGTCTAGGACTGCATTGGTTCTTTTGGCAGCTGCAGCACACTGCTGGCTCATACTTAAGAAGTTGTCCACCAGGATACCCAGATTCCTCTCACAGTTACTGCTGTTGAGCCAAGTCCACCTATTCTATACCCACGTGTTTGATTTCTCTTGCCTAACTGGAGTCCAAATATACTATGTCCATAGAATTTTGCTGGTCCACTAATTCAAAGAATGCAATAAGTTTTGTCCAGCATGATCTGTTCTTGACAAACCTATGTTGACTTCTAGTAATAACTTTGCTTGTTTCTAGATGTTCACAGACCCATGGTTTGCTTGTCTTTTCCAGGATCTTCCCAGGTATTGTTGTCAGGCTGATTAGTCTGTAGTTTCCTGGATCCATTTCCCCCCTCTTTTTGAAGATTGGAACCATATCATATTTCCAGTCTTCTGGTATTCCCTGGTGTTCCAGGATGTTTGAAAGATATGGTTCAGTGGTTCTGAGATCACTTTACACTGCTACCAAATATGGTGCGGATGAGAGAGTAGGGACAATACTATTATTGGTATAGGATCACTTGATAACTCCTTTTTCCTGTGCTTTAATATGTGAGTGGTGTCATATTGTGAACCCTTCTAATAACTTTCTTACAACTGGGTAAGTCTTTAAATCAAGATGATTTTGCAGAGTTAAGTGACTGCTAATTTAAATTTTCATTAAATTACAGCGTATTAATGTTAACATTTCCAATAATAATACCAAGACTTAACAATTGTCAATAAGAAAGACTAAAAAATCTGGATAGTGGATGTGGCAGTATATGGAGACAGCAGAAGACAAGAGAACGAACTGGAGGAAATCACAAAATACAAAAACCTGCAAATAAAAGTAGAACAACTGTGGTAAAAGAAAGCAAAGATAATGCTAATGGTGATAGGCACTTTGGATGCAATCCCAAAACATCTGGAGCACCATTTGAACACCATAGACATTGACAAAATCACCATCAGCCAATTGCAAAAGGCAGCTTTACTTGGAACAGCTTACAATACCTTTAACACCATCAAATATCCACATCTGCATACCCCAGGTCCTTGGGAAGGATTCAATAGGTGGATAAAAATGCCAAAACCAATCTAAACATCTTCTGACTGGGATGAACCATAATATTAGCACAGTGCTTTATTGGGAAATGAACCCACTTGCTACATCAGAAAATATCAGAAATTTGTTTACTTTTATTTAAATCTTCTTCCCACATTTGCCAAGAAACAGAAAGATTAAGCTGGATTTCCCAATTCAAATTCACCACTTCAACTTGATGGAGAAATTAATAAGTAATTGCAGAAGTGTTAATAGCAGTGTTTCCTAAATTACCAGGGTCTTACAGGGAGTTGTCATGCGTGATGGCTTATAAGTGGCATAAACATAAGGAGAGAGAGAGAGAGAGAGAGAGAGAGAGGGAGAATAGAAACAAGACTGATGTTTTTCTTGGTATCTATAATTAGAGTGGGTTAGAATCCTGTTAATTGAGGGGAATATAAGAGATGCTAGGATAGCCATTGTAAAATCTATTTTATTGTAGTTTCAAAATTTGAAACATAAAGAACTTCTGCCCTTTCTTGCAAAATTAATCAGAATTGGTCCCAAACCTTGTGGCATTCTGCCATAATCATCACTCTAGTCTCTCCTTTAAAAAAAAAATGTTCTGAAATATAACATTGATAGTCTCTGGAGACCTCTAGTGGGCAAAATGTATGGACATATATCTTATATATAGACCTCAAAAGCAGGGAGGCTAGGAATTATACAGTTTAAGAATATATTTTCAAGATCTCTCCCCTCTGCCCTCCAACCTCGACCTCTTTTAACAGCTAAAACTAAAAGTGACAACACTTAATCAATGGAATAGTTTGGCTCCTGGAGTTATGGGTGCTCCATCGCTGGAGGTTTTCAAAAATAGACTGGCCAACCATTTGACTGGGATGGTATAACATCTCTTGTCTTGAGCAGGGGATTGGATTAGAAGACCTCTGAGGTCCCTTCCAGCCCTATGATTCTATGTTCTATAGTGCTGGAAGGAACCTTGGAAGTCTTCTAGTCCAACCCCTACCCAAGGTAAGAGACTGCATAGTAAGGACATGTTTTTTAATTCATTTCAGAAGACCCATGTAAATAATGGATCCAAATAGAAATTATATCAGAGCCAAATTGTTTTATAAACCAATGGTTCTTCCCCTTCCCAAACTTTTCTTAAAGACTAGACAACCTGTGACCCATTGGGGCATTGTTCCAGAGAACAATGCATTACCCAAGCAGAGAAACAGAACAAGCATGAGAGGGCAAAAAATCAGTGGGAGCACAAGTGACTTTCATTTTCTTGATGGCTTTCTCAATTAAGTTTTCTTGAAGGAATCTGGCAGTGAACATCAAAAACATTCCTTCCTTCCTTCCTTCCTTCCTTCCTTCCTTCCTTCCTTCCTTCCTTCCTTCCTTCCTTCCTTCCTTCCTTCCTTCCTTCCTCCCTCCCTCCCTCCCTCCTTCCTTTCCATTCATCTCTCTTCTTTCCTTCCCTCCCTTCATCTCTTTCCTCCTTTCTTCCTTTCCTTCCCAGCTGGCAGTTAGGGGTGGCTACCAGTTGGGAAAGGACTCAGAGTATTTGCAAGTGTCAATACAATGTAGTATTACAAATTTTTAGTTTATTGAAATATAAACTACAAAGAAAAATGAAAATAATGGGAAGGTAGGGGAAGAAAAAGGAAAAAGGAAAAAGTGTAGAGTAAAAGGAGAAAGAAAAAGAACAGCATTAACCTCTGACTGTTTTTAGCACAATAGAATAAGGTAATAATACACAACCTCAACTTTTTACTTTTACATAGTATTATATACTAGCCATTTCTATAACAATAAACCTATTTAATCAGCAAAACCCAATCAAAGTTTCACTTTTTTCCACCTCAAACACAAAATCCAGAAGTGATTTCCAAGTAAAAACGAAGTTAGTTCTTTTCTTTAATTAAAGCAGTCAATTTAGCCAACTAAATGTGATACCTAAAGAAGTACTTTTGCAGAGAACCTTATTTTATATTTGTTCTAAATCCTTAGGATGGCATGTTTGACAAAGTGATTGTTGAAATCAACAATTATTTTAACTTTGTCATACCATAAGTAGGCATGCCATCCAAATCCTAATTCTTGGCCGTCTAATTCAAGTAGTCTCTTGTTTTGGAGAGTAACCTGTCAGGCTGCCCTCACCATTGCTTGTGCTGCAGCCTGCCACAACCCATAGAGGGAGGGGGAGTAGAGATGGTAAGGGGGCCTGTTGTAAAAGGGGGGAAAAGGGGAGACCAATGCGAACAGGAAGCAGAGATGTGAACCAGTTTCATCCGACCGCTTCAAAGACTTTTGGGCGCCCAGGATCTGGGAATGGAATCTTAACCGCTTCTCAAAGTGTTCTGTTCTCAAAACATCCGGCTACCATCTTATTGGACACTGATGAACTGGTCAAAGTGAGAAGGGCTAAGGGCTTGGAACAATGTAGCAATTTGCGTGAGTTTTCTTCAGATCTGGCCTTGCTTTCGCTGCTTCCAGTTGTCTCTAGTAAAAGAGTCTTGTAACCTTTAGATGAAGTCAAGTGTTTTTCTTTCCTAGAGATCTAGCTGGGACAGGGCTGACAAACCCACTCTTTCATCCAGACCAAACAATAAGCATCAAAAGTACAATTTCAGATTTGGTAAACCCAAACCTCCTCTTTCTTTAGCATCTTGCAGTAGTTTATATATAATTCTTGGGGGTTTTTTGCCATATGAACTTGGAAATATTCATTTGCCATTGTTTAAATGGAGTCTCAATTAAAAGTATTGAGTTTGAAATAAAAATAACATCTTCAATAAAACGTTCATCTTAATTGCAGAAATTCTACTCAATAAGGATAATTATGAATTATCCCATTTTAATATTTCTTTTTTATATCATTCCACACAGGTACAAAGTTCTTTTGAAACAATTTAGAATTTGTATTTGTCAATGTAACCTTTTTCTCCACTTTGAAACCCAACTTTTTTGTCAATATTTCATAATCCTGAAAAGACATATTTCTGATGAGCATTGTTGTTTTCTGTTTATTTATTTTAAAGGCCAGTAAAGCTCCAACTCATTTAGTTTCTCCATTCAAGTATTCTATATCAGTTTTGGGTCTTGCAAAAATATGACAAAGTCATCAGCAAATGGTCCCAATTTATAAACTTCCTGTCAACGCTGTGACAAAACAAACTGAAGCCGTTTTCATTTTGACTTCATTGCCACATATTTAGTTTAGAAGAAGAAGGGGGGTGTAGTTCTCAGTTAGCCAAAACAATTCAAATGTATGGGAACCAAGTTCATTGCTGATAACATTTTGGTGGGTTGGAGAGCTGGGAGGAGTGCCCACATTTTCTAACAATTGGTGAATGTGATTTATGACAGCAAATTGGGGTGAGAATTGCAACTTGCAACTTTGTAACCAAGGAGAGGGGAATTTAGTCTTGGGTTCACCTTTGTATGTGCAGTTATTTTGTAGCCAAATAAAAATATTCTTTGAGGAAGATTTCCTTACCTTGAAGTTCTTTTAAATGGTCTCATCTATCGGAACCATGACATTAACCCAAGACTCAAAACTATTTTAATACCACGAGGTCCTGAGCTCCGGTTGCCTACCCAAAGCCTTGGGAGGACGACAAAGACTCAAGGAAGATTCCATGATGGAGAAAAAGGAAGAGCCTATTACTAACCTCAAAGCTACAGCTACCACATCAGTGGATGGAGTGCAGGCCATTGCCCCAATAGAGAGTGTGACTTCGGTAGTTCCGGCAGCCGGCGTGACACCAAAGGAACGAGAGATCCAATTGGAGCCATTGTTGCTGTCAGAAGGAGTCCTATCTATTGGAGACACTTGGCATTCAGAGTCAGCCCAAAGAAAAAAGAGTTCACTAAAGGCCGCTGAAGCCGAATTCCCGCTAACTGCTTCTCACGAATAGCGCTCTCCTGATCGAAGAGGCGCCAAGTGACTAGCACCTTGGGATGAGTCGGGTGAGTGGAAATATCTGACTGCCATCCGGAGCCAGTCCGTTGAGCAGTTAAGAGAGAAGTTTGAAGGACTGGAGGTGGGAGGAAGGGAGCAGGTCACCCATCAGTTACTTTCCAGTGAACGGGATGACAGACGCCCTCAAGACCGTCCCCAATCCAGGCAAACTCCCAGTCCCATAGCTGGGGCCCGAGCTGCCTCCCCCCAACCAAAACCACCAGCTTTAACTTCGAGTCCACTGCGGAGGCGAAGCCCAGACCGCCGTCAGTGTCACAATAGCCCTGACTGTCAGTGGCGGCCTGCCAGCCCTGACCACCGTCAATGCTATGCCACTCCTGACCATCAGCAATGGTATGTTAGCACCAACCGGTACCGCCGTTATGCGAGCCCTGACCAGGCCAGATCAGCCCTGAACGTTATCGGTATACAGCAAGCCCTGATCACCCCCGATACCCGGATAGCCCTGATAGATATCCACGTCGGGCTAGTCCGGATCGATATTGGCACCATGCTAGTCCAGACCATCATTGTTACAGAATTAGTCCTGAGCGATACCCCCGGCGACTCAGCCCCGAACGTCACCAGTGCCACACCAGTCCAGGGCCCCTGCCAAGAGCTGATTGAGCAGCGGGACTCCCATGAGATCAGCTGCAACAGCATGGGTTGCTACAGGCTCTTTTAGATCAGCAGCAACCTGTAGCAGCCCCTCCTTTCAAACCCACATTTGATGGTGAACCCGAGAAGTTAACTTCCTTTTTGAATCAAGTGCGCTCCCACATGAACAACAATGCCAATGTCTATCCAGACCCTGCCACTTTGGTGATTGTGATAGCGGCAAACCTAGAGGGGGAGGCAGCAGAGTGGTTGAACAGCTTGTACAACGAACAAGCACCTGAGCTATGGGACTGCAATCTGTTCATCCAAGGTTTAAGGACCAGGTTCGAGGATGGTTCCATAACCTTGCAAGCTGAAAAGGACATTCACGAAGTGAAACAGAGAGGTCAGCCCGCGAAGGAATACGTGCATGAATTCCAGAGAGTGACTAGCAGAATTGTGCAGTGGCCTGAGCGATCACTCATTCATCATTTCAAGTCTGGTCTGGACCTAGATCTATTCCAGGCATGCATCTACAGGGGAATCCCTGATCAACTCCATGAGTGGTATCGCTGGGCCGTAAATTTAGATATCGAGCTGAGCCGCTACAAGAAGCCACCGACTCCTGGACCTGGACCGAAGCCAGACCTGATGGGGCATCCGCTTCCCCACCGACCCCACCGACTGGGACGACAGGAACTCCAAAGGCATTGTCTAGACCACCGATCAAGTGTTTTAGATGTGGCCAACCGGGCCACCAAGCAGCTGTTTGGCCAGTTTCTTTCCCTCAGCAAAAAAGTGTCTCGACCCCACCAGAAAAGCCAAAAGGAAGGTAGCAGTCCACCAGAGAAAAATCAAACTGAATTACCAAAGAGCAAGCCACTGAAGTCACCTCCCCTACTCGAGAGACGGTCGAGGCCCTGACTGAAGCCGCCATTGGACCTGCTCCATATGACAGCGATGACAAAGGAGAGAACGACCCAATGGTGAGTCAGCCTGTTCCACCTTTTTCCCTCTCTGCTAAGCTCTTAGTGCCTAAGACAGGCACTTGAATGGACTTACATATGTTAATAGACTCTGGGTGTTCACAATGCCTGATCAGCCTCCCTACTGTCCTCAAATTGGGCATCAGAGCAAAAATGCTTTCCTCCCCCATGAGGCTTGAACAGGCAGATGGATCCTTAATGGGCAGAGCTTTAATCATCCACCTAACAGAACCAGTGAGACTAGAAGTGGGGGAACATTGGGAGTTTATCCGATTTGTGGTGGCCCCAAAAATGACTGAAGCAGTGATTTTGGAATTAGCTTGGGTTGGACAAGTGGAAACCTCTAATATGGTGGGAGAAGGGGATGATAACCCTGAGATTACCCATAGGACCATCACTCCCCAACCCCTCTAATGACACCAACAGAATAGCAGAACCGCCATCCGAGACACTACAAGTGGCAGCAAATCCCCTGCCAGGAGTGTCTCTCATTCCCAGAGAATACCGAGACTTGGCTGAAGTGTTTAGCGAGGCAGAATGTGACATTCTACACCCCCCCCATAGAACCACTGACTGTGCTATTGAGATTCTGCCAGGAGCTAAATTGCCAAAGTCGAAGATGTATGCAATGACCCCCCTCAAAGTGGAAGAATTGAGGGAATACATTGATAAAAATTTGACGAGGGGTTTTATTGAACCTGTAAAATCCAAAGTGGCTGCAGATGTGCTTTTTAAAGAGAAAAAAGATGGATCGCTTAGACTCTGCGTTGATTTTAAAGGTCTGAATGCTATTAGCGTGGAGAATATGTACCCTCTCCCCTTAATGAAGGACATGTTAGCCCACCTGGTGAAAGGATGAATTTTTACCAAATTAGACCTAAGGAGGTGTATTATCGTGTGAGAATAAGAAAAGGTGATGAATGGAAAACTGCCTTCAACAGCCCCCTGGGTAGTTATCAGTTTAAAGTCATGCCTTTTGGATTACAAGGAGCTCCTGCTGTGTTTATGCAGCTGATCAACCAGGTGCTGCATGATCATTTATATAAAGGGGTTTTTGTGTATCTTGATGACATCTTAATCTATACACAGACTATGGCAGAACATACAGTTTTAGTATGAGAAGTACTAAAAAAACTGCTGAACGCTAAACTCTATGCCAAACTCTCAAAGTGCGAGTTCCATCAGGCACATTTGGATTATCTGGGTTACAGAATCTCCAGCAAGGGCATTGAAATGGATCCAGCTAAAGTAAAAGTGATGATTGAATGGCAGCCCCCACAAACTTGGAAACAACTCCAAAGTTTTTTGGGATTTGCTAATTTCTACTGCCAATTTATCCCTTCATTTGCTGAGATTGCTTTTCCCCTTGCAGAACTATTAAAAACTGGCAAGGATGGGGGTAAACCATGACCAGGTCAACCCCTACACTGGTTGTTATAGTGCCAAACCGCTTTTGAAAATTTAAAAAGACTGTTTGCTGCAGAACCAATTCTCAAACACCCTCATCCTGAGGAGCAATTTGTTATTCAAGCTGATGTCAGTGATGTGGCTGTGGGGGCAGTGCTGTTACAAAAAAAACATGAAGGAAATTTACAACCCTGTGCTTACACTTTGAAAAAACTCACCGACACAGAACTGAGGTGGGCCGTTTGGGAGAAAGAAGCCTTTGCAATCAGATGGGCTTTATTAATTTGGCATCATTTCCTAGAGGGGTGCAAGGTGCCTTTTGAAGTATGGACTGATCACAAAAACTTAGAGGCACTGAAAGCTCCCTGTAAACTTTCTCCCAAACAAGTACGCTGGGCGCAATATTTTAATTGTTTTAACTTTACCTTAAAATACATACCGGGTGGAAAGAATTTCTTAGCTAATGCCCTTTCTAGACTGCCTTAATATAAAAGCCAACGTGAATAAGTCATAGATTCTATTTTGCCACCACCTCAAGTTATTTCTCAAATAACCCCTGGGAAACAACGACACGTGAAGTCCCCTAACCCAGATGACCCATTGACAAAGAAATTAAAGCTAGAACTGAAAAATGACAAATGGCTCAAGGAAAATCAAACCATCCTAACCCATAGTGATGGGTTAGTTTGAGCTTGGAAAGGGGAGAAATTATATTTGCCTGAATTGCTCAGACTCCAAGCACTCCAACGCAGTCACAACATTAAACAAGCTGGTCACTTTGGATATTTAAAGACACTACACTTAGTTTGGAGGCAATTTTGGTGGCCAGGCTTAAAGAAAGATGTGGAGAGTTATGTAAAAAGCTGTGCAGTCTGTGCTACCATGAAGAGGATCCCAGGAAAGCCCCCTGGGCTGTTACAGCCTGTCGCAGATCCTTTTTAGCCATGGGAAGAGATCACTATGGACTTTATTGTTGAATTACCAGAGAGTAAAGGAAATACGGTAATATGGACTGTGATTGACCTTTTTTCAAAGCAAGCTCACTTAATAGCATGCTCAGGTCTCCCATCTGCCCAGAAACTAGCCAAGTTATTTCTCAAGCATATTTACCGATTGCACATCGCACCAAAATGAATAATTTCTGACAGGGGAGTTCAATTTATGGCCAGATTTTGGAGGGATTTCCTCAAGCTGATTGGGTCTACACAAAGACTGTCATCGGCTTTTCATCCCTCTACGAATGGAGCGGCTAAAAAAGTGAACACAATGGTGGAGCAGTATCTTAGATGCTACATAGATTACCAATAGACAAATTGGACTGATCTCCTCCCTTTTGCTGAAGTGGCTTACAACAACACAGTACACAGCAGCACCGGACTTACGCCGTTCAAAATAGCCACTGGAAGGTATTTTATTCCGATGCCTGAATACCCCCAGGACCCCCTTACATCTCAAACATTAGACCAGTGGGTATCTGCTTGGAGAGGTGTTTGAGACAATACAAAAAAAGCTTTAACAAAAGCCTCAGAGATTTACAAAAAGCAAGCTGATAAGCTCCTCAGAAGTCATTCCAGGTGGGGGGAAAGATTTATTTTTCTACAAAGTATCTAAGACTTAAGTTACCTAGCAAAACATTGGGGCCAAACTACCTGGGACCATTTCCCATAGTGTGGATTTTAAACCCAGTCACTGTAGAATTAAAACTCCCTCGTCTTTTAGAAAAGATCCACCCAGTGTTTCACTGCAGTCTGTTAAAACCTTTCAGAGAATCAACCCTGAGACCCCCTCCTAAGAAAGCACCTGGCCCGCTTGTGGTGGCTGGAGAAACTCATTATGAAGTAAAGCGTATTCTTAATGCTAAATTATACAAGGGTAAATTGCAATATTTAGTGCAGTGGAAGGGATATCCGTTATCAGAAGCCACCTAGGTGAAGAGTACTGATGTGAAAGCTGATAGACTTATACGCAAATTCTATGATAAACATCTAAGTAAACCGAGAGGGGATTCTTAACTTTTATTCTTGTTTAATTTGCAGGATTTCTCCTTTCTTTTAAGGGGAGCCGAATGTCAACGCTGTGACAAACTGAACTGAAGCCGTTTTCATTTTGTCTTTGTTACCACATATTTAGTTTAGAAGAAGAAGGGGGGGTGTAGTTCTCAGTTAGCCAAAACAATTCAAATGTATGGGAACTGTCAGAACCCATTTATATTTCATTTCTATCTATCTCCTCTGATCTAAAACCAAATCTCATCTTCCCCTGGATTCTGCCATACTCCCAAGGGGGAGGGGGGGATATACCTGCAGGGTTATTGCTTTCACTTCCTCTATTTACTACAAACCTCCGGAGCCTGGCTTATTTCTCCGGTCTCAAAAGGAGATGTGAAGAGCTGTGGAACATCGTGCTACAACCGGAGCCAGACCAATGTTATCTCCCCTTTCCCACGATGAACTTAACACCTGGGGATTGGCCGGTCTGAACCGTCCGGATGAACTGTGGGGTGGGGTTTGCTTAGGGACACTTTAAAGTATCGATCTGTAAAGAAATCCCTCAGATCCTGTCTATTATGCCTGCTATCAACTACTCTTAATAAAAGTTCCTGTTGGAAGAAATTGTTTCCAAGAGTTCTGCTTTCTTAAGATGAGGGGTTGAAGTGGGTCCTTACATTAGACAGGATCTGCAGTAATAGTCAACCTGGAAGGAAGACCCTTACCGGGGGACTTTGGAAAATCTACAATGTCAGACGACGGGGCAGGGAAGGAAGAAACCACCATGGAAGGGGAGCACTCACTTCGGCAGGGACCCTGCCAGCTGTCGGGATCCAAGACATCATACTCCTCAGGAGAAGAAGTGGAAACGTGCGATCACAAACCTCGGTGGTCGATGGGCGTTGGCAAGAAAGACAAGTGGGAAAAGATATCGAGAAAGGTAACCGCTTTGGAAGCCCCCAATCCCCGCCGACCCGCAGATGGCGATCAGGATGGGAGACAACACCGTTGGCAGCGAAGGCACTGATCCATCCAAAGATTCCCGCCACTGGACGCGAAATTCAGGGGGAGCCGCCACGCTTGGGGTTCTTCCTAACCCAAGTCCTTAGCTACATGGAAGAATACGGGCGGGACATCCCTAGCGACAAAGCCCGTATCCGGATTGTGCAATCCGCTCTGGACGGGGTGGCTGCAGACTGGATGGTGAACCTGCATGATTCCAACGCCCCAGAGCTCAACGACTTCAACCGCTTCATGTCCTCTCTGAGAAGGCGATTCAAGGACCCCTTGGCTGATCGAAAGGTCCGCGAAAGAATCAAAACGGTGAGGCAGGGCAGGCACCTGGTAGCCGAATATACACAAGAATTCCGGGCCATCGCCAACAAGCTGAACTGGCCGGAAGACATCCTCCTTAGCCATTTCAAAGACGGCCTAAACTACGACCTATATGATGCTTGCCTACCTCGAGGGGACCAACGCCAACCTTCATAGTCTTGTGGATTATAGCTGGAAAAAAGAGAAGATTTTCTTTGGGCTGTTTTTTTTCCTGCAGGATGGATTATAACTAAAAAAACATACACCACTTTGAAGCCATCTGGCTTTTTTGGATTATAAGTACTGTTTGAGCTGTGATTTTACAAGCTATTTAAAGACAGAGTGAGTGGTAAGGAATTACTACTAGCAAGACATTTTTGACTATAACCTTGGCAGATAGGCAGCGTCGGACTTTGGGATAAATTTTATGTTTTTCTTTTTTTTCTTTTCTCTCCTTTTTTCTTTTTTCATTTTTATCTCTCCTATTTGTTTGGGGAGCCTAGTGGATTACAAATTCTTAACAGAAGTTGAAACTCAAATACTTTGGCCACCTAATGAGAAGGAAGGACTCACTGGAGAAGAGCCTGATGCTGGGAAAGATTGAGGGCAATAGAAGAAGGGGACAACAGAGAATGAGGTGGCTGGATGGAGTCACTGAAGCAGTAGGCATGAGCTTAAATGGACTCCAGAAGATGGTAGAGGACAGGAAGACCTGGAGGAACGCTGTCCATGCGGTTGCGATGGGTCGGACACGACTTCGCAACTAACAACAATAACAAAGATGTGCAACAATAAAAGAAGATAACTAAGTAAAATTATTTAAACAAATAAATCTAGACTTGGAAAAATGGAAAAACCTACAACTTTCAATGTTGGGGAGAATAGCAAAAGTGAAGATGAATATTTTACCAAAAATACTTTTTTTGTTTCAAACAATACCTATAAGATTGGGGAAAAACTTCTTTGATGAACTAAAGAAATTAATACTGAAATTTATTTGGCAAGGAAAAAAAGCTAGAATTAGATTGAAAATGCTTCAAGAAATGAAAGAAAATGGAGGAATTGGACTGCCAGACTGGACTTTATATTATCAAGCCACTGTATTAACATGGCGAAAAGAGTGGATAACTCTTAGAGATAAAAGATTACTATACCTAGAAGGACATGACCTACAACTCGGGTGGCATGCCTTTCTATGATATGGGAAAAATAAAATACACAGATACTTTCAATATCATTATATAAGAAATGCACTTTTGCTAGAATGGGAAAAAGTAAAAGCGAAAATTTACATAAAAGTACCTGGATGGCTCTCAACGATGGAAGTGTTTGTTCACCCAAACCTAACGAACTATGAGAAAATTGTGACCTATAAAGACATTTTGAATAATGAAGGAAAATTAAAACACAGACAAGAATTAGAAGAACAGGGTATTGACCTATCATGGTGGCCATATCTGCAAATCCAAACCAGATATGAAAAAGATGTGAAAACATCTGGATTTTATAAAGAACAGATAGAATTTGACAAGATACTACTGACATCAGATGAAAAATTGATTAAGAAACTTTATAAATATATGTTAAGTTTAAAGATGGAAGAGGAACAAGTTAAAGAAACAATGATAACATGGGCAAAGTATTTTGGACATAACATAGAACTAGAAAACTGGCAAAGCCTTTGGGAAAGAAATTCTAAAATAACAAAAGCAGTAGCGTACAAAGAAAATCTATGCAAAATGTTTTATAGATGACATTTAACACCGGTGAGGTTAGCAAAAATGTTTAAAAATATATCAAGCAATTGTTGAAAATGTAGACAAAAACCAGGCATGTATTACCATCTTTGGTGGACATGCCCCAAAACCAAAAGATTCTGGTTAAGAATACACACATGGTTAGAGAAAATGACTAGAAAACATATAGATTTTAAGCCAGAACTATTTTTGTTAGGCATAATTGTAGGAAATTATGAGAAAGAATGTATATATCTAATTTTACATGTATAACTGCAGCGAGAATTGTTTTTGCTCAACACTGGAAAAGTGAAGATTTACCAACGGAGGAAGAGTTAATTAAAAAACATTAGATTGTGCAGAAATTGATAGATTGACATTGAAAATGAAAGAGAAAGAAGATTCAGTTGGTGGCGAACCTTTTAGAGACCGACTGCCCAAACTGCAACCCAAAACCCACTTATGTATCGCCGGGTGCCGGGTGGGCGTGGCCGACTCGGTGGGCGTGGCCGACTGGGTGGGCATGGCCAGGGTGGGCACGGCCAGCTCGATGTTGCTCCTGGGGAGGGATGCCTGTGGGGCCGGGCAGGGTTGGGGAAGATCCAGGGGGTCTCTGGCGGGTGGGGCAGTGGGCAGGAGGCATCTTGCTCAGCTGATGGCTTGGGGGGGGGAAGGGGGCAGCCACACCCCCTCCCAAATGCTGCCCTCGCACGAAAGCAGGATGAAAACTCCAAAAAGCAACAAGGAAAAAAAGTTAAAACAGAAGAGTGTCTTGCGATGGTTTTCTTCCCTGGGGGGTGGGGGTGCATGGGGGGAGGCTCCTGAGCCCTGCAGCTCTTCTGAGGGGGGGAGGAGAGTGGGGAGGGGCTGTGCTGGGATCGGGGCTCCTCGTGCCTTCCGCTGCCTGCTGCAGCTCCACTTGCCTGGCAGGGCGGGGGCGTGCTCGTGCACAGGGACGCACATGGGGCTGCTGCCTCGCTTTCCATGCCATGCTGTGACGGGACTGGGCTGGACTGGACTGAGTGCGGAGCCTCCTCGCAGCTTCTTCCCCCGTGGACATCGGGAGCACCCACCCCACCTACCGCTCAACCCGGGGCAGCTGCCGCCGTCCTGCGCTCTCCAGCCCCTCGCCGGCCAGCCAGACTGCGTCTCTTTGAGCTCCCTCAGCCTCTCCCCCCCTCCAGGCTGGGGCTGGTCAGATTCCCCCCATGGGCAGCCCTGCGCCTGTCCCCGGCCAGCCCTCCTCCTCCATCTTCCTGCTCCTTCTGTGGGCGGACCGCGGCTTACTGAGCTAGGCAGCGCCTCTGCCCGCACACGTCCTTAGGCAGAGGAGGCAGGCAGCCATGGCTCTCTCTCCCCTCCAGCCTCCATCTGCCCGGGGCCTGAGCTTGGCACCCCCGGCTGGCTGGCGACAGGCTGGAGTGTGTGGGATGGCGGCAGGTGCCCTGGGATGAGTGGTAGGTGGGGTGGGCACTCCCGATGTCCATGGGGGAAGAAGCATCGAGGAGGCTCCGTGCCCAGTCCAGCCCAGCCCTGGCATGGCACAGAAAGCGAGGCAGCAGCCCCACGTGCACTTGACCCAACCCTTGCAGAGCGCTGTTCTCCTGCCGCCCCGACCCAACCCTCACGCTTGCCTCCCATGGTGGAGGGGCCAAGGCGGTAACCGGGGCTGGCTCTGGGCAAGGTGGGTGGTGCTTTGGCAGCTCCACATCAGCGGCTACGGCCGGGCCAGCTCTGAAAGAAGCGAGCAGGATGCCTGGTTGGAAGAGCGGGTGGGCAGGCGCTGCTCCGATCCCTCCCCGGCGGGCCACCCTTTGTTTGTCCGGAGTCCTGTGGTGGGTGCCTCTCTCGCGGCCATTCCCCTTAGTGGCACATGCCGCTGCCAAGTCCGCCACATGGCCAGGAGGAGGCAGCCGGAGGGCCGAGCGGCTCTGGCCATGCCCTCGCTCCAGCTGCGACCCCGGCCTTACGAGCTGCGGGGGGAGGGGGGTGCTGGGCCACAGAGCCAGCAGCGATGATGGGAAGCCAGGCCGTCTCCGGTGGCTGTCTTGGGGCTCCAGGCACAGGAGGCTGCCCTGCCCTGCTGGGCACCCCTCCACAGCCTTGGTCAGGAAGCCTCCGATAGGGCTCCGTCCTCCGCACAGAGCAAGGCCTAGGCAGCGATGGTGGGACCCCTAGCGTGGCCTCTCCGCCTCCAGTCCCAACCAGGCGCTGACAGGGCGGGGCCGCCGGGCAGGTTGCCAGCCAGGAGTTGGCGGCCTTTTGGGAGAGCAGAACCCCCATCCACCCCCATGGCCCAGGTGGCTGGTGCCTTCTGACTGGGGGCGAGCTGGTCACAGCTGGCCTTTGACTCCCGGGGGCCACAAGAGCGGCCCACAGCGCAGGGAGTAGCAGCCTGCCATGGCGGGGGAGGGAAGATTGGTGCCTCAAGGAATGGAAAGAGTGGAGCGAACAGTCCCCCGAGCCCTGGCCAAACCGCCGCATGGATCGCCCTGCCGCCGCCGTTTCCCCCCCTGCACGGATCGCCCTTCTGCTGCCACCGTTTCCCCCCTCATGGATCACCCTGCCACCACCGCTGTTTCCCCCCACCCCCCGCCCGCATCACCCTGCCACCGCCGCCGTTTGGAAAGGTCTCTGCCACCCGGATCTATGGCTACAGTGCAATTTTGTGCCCCCCCCATGGCCGATCCGGGTGGCAGAGGCCTTTTCCAAGCTTCCGGAGCTCTAATCCATGGTCGCGAGGTGATTTTGCAGCGCCCCAGTGGCCCGATCCGAGCTCCGGAGGCTTGGAAAAGGCCTCTGCCGCCCGGATCGGCCGTGGGGGGGGCGCAAAATCGCTCTGCAGGCTTACCTGGACTCGCGCTGGCAACTGCCTCCACCATCCAGCCCGGATCCGCCCAGCTCTTGCAGCTGCTCTGACTCACAGTGCAGAGAGAGAGAGAGAGAGAGAGAGAGAGAGAGAGAGAGAGAGAGCAGGCACACGTGGAGAGGCGGAGGAGAGCAGCCTGGCCCCACCTCCCTCTGGGGCGATGGCGTGCGTGCCCACAGGGATGGCTCCACATGCCGCTTGTGGCACACGTGCCATAGGTTCGCCACCACGGTTTTAGAACATGGGACGCTTTTTATCAATGGCTAGAAAAACGAGGTAGAGAGAAAGGAATTTAACATGTGTTTGTAAGTTAAATGTTAGAACCCAGACAATATGTTGCTGATAAAATATTAAGCACTTATAAAAAAATTATATATATGTGTGTGTGTGTGTGTGTAAAGAATATTCAGCAGCCCAAACCATACCCATTTTAGCAACCCAATGAGAGTTCAAAATTGTCATCTGAATGCCATCTATGACAATAGATAAATGTCATAGATTGTATTTAAATGACAATTCTGAACATTTTGTAACATGCAATAATAAATCAACATTTCTCAGATTTGTTGTTTTGATCATTCTAACACACAATGAAATTCATGAGACCCCGTGATTTTCTTAATTCTTCTTGCTAGGGAGAAGACAATCAAGACCTGTTTTTAAAAGTTTACTGACCTGGAAATTTCAGTGGTTACAGTTAAATGCTGCATTTAATATAATAAGCATTAAAGGAATTGCTAACATGAGGCCTCTCTATTATGCTGCATCAGACTATGTGTTATAGACTGAATTTAGACCACAATTATTTGCAAATCCTATTACATATTGCATACTGAATGTAGAATTCAGTTGTAATACAGGTAGTCCTCAACTTACAATTATTTGTTTAGTGTCTGTTCAAAGTTACAACATCACTGGAAAAAGTGACTTATGACAATTTTTCACACTTATGTCCATTGCAACCTCCTCATGGTCACGTGATCAAAATTTGGAGGCTTGGCAACTGGTTCATATTTATGATGGTTGCACTGTCCCAGGGTCATATGATCACCTTTTGCAACCTTCTGACAAGTAAAGTCAATGGGGAAGCCAGATTCACTTAACAACCCTGTTACTGCAGTGATTCAGTTAACAACTATGGTATCACTTAACAACTATCTCACTTAGAAACAGAAATTTGGGCTCTATTGTGATAGTAAGTTGAGGACTATGAGGACTACTGTAGTTCAAGTTTCCATGATAGTGGAACAGCAGAATTAAAAAGGGGCTACTGATCCATGCTGTCCCTAGTTGGGAGAATCTGAAAATTATGTTGTTTTCTCTAATGACTCTTTGACTTGAAAAAAACAAAACAAGAGCAATTTTTCACTAAAATTCCTGGTACATAAAAAAACAAAAAAACAAATTCTATTTGATCTATTTCATTCCAGGGGAAAACTATCTAGTAATGGATTGCATTTCACTCATCTCTGTTTCATTTAAAAATCGACAAATAATCAGATTATAGCAGTGGTGGTGAACCTATGGCATGAGTGCCAGAGGCGGCACTCAGAGCCCTCTCTGTGGGCACACCTGCTGTCACCCCAGCAGAGTTCGCCAGAGTAGCAAGCATGTGGCATTTGGAAGCGATGGGGCAGGAAGTGAGCGAGGAAGCAGTGTTGGCCGCCCGGGGATGTCCCGGAGATGGCTAGGGACTGGCTCCCGTCACCTTGGCCCCGGCCCTGCCCAGCCCAGTGGCCCCCAAGGCGCACGCACAGGAGGCGGTGAGTGCATGGGGGCTGACAGCATCTGGCAGGGGCTGCGTAGCCCACTGTGAATACTGGGCCGGCCCTCCAGCAGCAGCGCTGCAGCGGCACCAGCAGTATGCGGAGTCGGGGGAGCATGTGATGTGGACCACCGGACATGCTTACTCCATCCCATCTCTTTTCGGATGGAGAGCTGGTTGCCATTGGTCATCTCCTCAGCCCCCTTGAGAGTCTTGCCCTTGGCCCGCCGGTGGAGCGCATTCCCCTCACGCACCTCGGTACCTACCGCAGCCGCCAGCTGCTCACGCAGGTCCGGTAGGCCATCGCCCAGAGCTGCAGGCCCGCCCAGCACAAAGGAGGCAAAGCGGTCGGCTAGGAAGCCCTGCGTAGAGGTGGTAAAGCATGCCCAGGGCCAGCAGGCAAAAGGCCACCCCGAGCGGGGAAAGCCGGATCCACATTGGTGTCATGGTCACCCAGGCCCAGCAGAGATGGGGCGGAGGCACACAATCCTAGCCATGCCCCATCCCACCCCCCCGAGGGCACCACAATGCTGATGCGGCCCTGGAACTTTGTGATAAATAAGTGGGTTTGGGGTTGCGGTTTGGGCACTTGGTTTCTAAAAGGTTCACCAACACTGGATTATAGCATTTTTGCTTTCCTGTGGTACGCACAAAATGAGCTTCATCGCTTAAATTAAGGCCTACCCTTAGAGAATTGAATGCATTTGAGCCCTTGCCAACAAGATGCAGTTTAGTGGTGAAAAATCAAAGTTCTGTATTTAGGCATGAAAAAAACCAAATGCACAGGTATAGAATATGTGGTACCTAGCTCAACGCTAGTAACTGTGAGAGGGATCTAGGCATCCTAGTGGACAATCACTTAAATATGAGCCAGCAGTGTGCTGCAGCTGCCAAAAAAGCCAATGCAATCCTAAACTGCACTAACAGAGAGATAGTATCAAGATAGTATCAAGATTAAGTGAAGTGTTAGTACTGCTTTAATAATGCCTTGGTAAAATCACACTTGGAATTCTGCATCCCAGTACTGGTTGCCACAATATAAAAATGATGTTCAGATTCTAGAAAGAATGCAGAGAAGATTATTAGGGCGCTGGAGAGAAAAAATGAGGAACAGAATTTGGTATTTCTAGTCAAGTCTAATGAAGAGTAGGGGTGACATGATAGCAATGTTCCAATATTTAATTTATCACAAAGAAGAGAAGACGCTATTCTCCAAAGCACCTAAATACAGGACAAGAAGCAATGGGTGAAAATTAATCAAGGAGAGAACCAACCTAGAAATAAGGAGAAATTTCCTGACATTGATAACAATAAATCAGTGGAACAGGTTGCCTTCAGAAGTTGTTGGGTGCCCTATCACTGGAGGTTTTTAACAAGAGATTGGACAGCCACTTGTCTGAAATAGCATAGGGTCCTCTGTTTGAGCGGGGGTTGGACTAAAAAACCTCCAAGGTCCCTTCCAAGTCTGTCATTCTGTTCTGTTTATCTCTGTGAGAAGTTTCATATCAAAATATATTTTATTCTTTATACTGTTTCCATCTTCCCTTAAAACATGAACAGAATACACAATGGTCTGAGAATCAGCATCTCCACTAGATAATTAACAGTCAAGCTGAAACTAAATTAATCAAGTAAAAATAGCAAATGGGGGGAAATCTTTTACCCAAATTTCCTCAAAATCCTTAATAAGTTACCCAGACCTAATCCACACATCAAAGGATAAGGTCCACGGACACAGATAGAATTAATTAAATTAGGTCTCCCAGCAGAACTGCATATTCACAAGAATAAACATCATAGACATATCTACATACTCACACACATACATCCCTCAAGTGTCACTCTAGAATCAGCATGTAGATACTTCCACACCCAGGACAAGCTCCCCTATATAACTGTTTCGACTGTACCCCATTTCTCTGCAGCTGCCCCTAAAGGCAAACTGTTTTGCTTTTAGGAATAAATATTTCTTCTTTCCTCGCAGCTGTCTGGATCTCATTTTTATTTATTCTTGTATAACCCCGGCTGGAGTTGGAACCCCAAATTATTCCTCTGACATTCCAAAGGTGCTTTTCAAAGAGCAACTGGACTTTCTTTGTTTTTTCCTTGAAAACGTTTTGCTTCTCATCCAAGAAGCTTCTAATTCAGAACTGAAGAAACTTCTTGGATGAGAAGCAAACGTTTTGAAGGAAAAAAACAAAGAAAGACCAGCTGTCTTTTGAAAAGCATCTTTGGGACAACCATGACCTGGATGACTGAGAATCTCCATAGACATCTGTTCTGTTTACTTTCTTTCTCACTATGACTTGTATTGACCACAAGAAGTTGTTCCAATGCAAGAAATGGTCATACAGACTATCTCTCGTCCTGGTGACCGACCCAGATTCAATCTTGCAACATAGAATCTTTCCCATAGTTTCCTTTTTCTCTCACCACAAGAGGGCAGTCCAACACCACCGCAACTTTCTTATTCTTTTAAGGTGGAATCTGTGGATGCTGTTTGCTTCTTTCTAATGAAGATTCTAATATGTGAATAATGTGTGAATTTCTTATAATGAAAGGCATTCTTAATACAAAGATATATCCATTCATACATTTATTTAATTCAGTGTTGATATATATTTTTTATTTGATTTTAGTTTGATATACTGAAGGGACCAAGACAGCATTTTTGAAATTCAGTGAAAGATACTAGTAAAATATATTTCATTTCCAGCCTGCCTTTGCTAGCTAGATTTGTTTCCATAATTTTCACCTCATGAGAAACTGATTTATGACAGTGTGATACAACATCATAGAGAGTCGTTATGTTAGCAACCCCTATGAAGCGTCTTATAGTGAAGGCACAATTCCATTTTAAGCAGATTCAACCAGTGGTGGGATTCAGCCACTTAGCACCACTTCGGCAAAACCGATAGCTAATTTTTTGTTGCCCAGGCCCAGAATGGACTTCTGGAAGCGGCATCCACACAGAGAACTGGTTGTTCACATATTTGAATCCCATCACTGGATTCAACGTTAGTCAAACATCATATCTGAAAAACAGCTTTTGATTCATGTTCTCCTTGGGAAGGAGAAGCAGGAAAACCATTTACTTCAGGAGTCTTCCTGGTTTAAGAAAGCTCAAAACAAAAAAATATGTTGCACTTTGTTTGAATCTCCCTTTGGTTTAACAGATACCTAAGCAACAAACCTGCTGCAGCTCTTGTGAAGCATCTTATAACCAAATACAAAATTCAACTATTACAACTAAAGTTTCCAGCTCAGAGATAAAATTTCAAAAACACTTGTAGATTCTGAAGAATGTTAGTGGTGGAATTCTACATTTCTAATCAGATGCTTTCAAAGGGATTGCTAGCATGAGGCCACTCTCTGATTTTATCTCAAATTAAAAAAATATCAGACTGTATCTAGGTGACAATTCTGAATTTGGATTGGATTCCTAAAGTGACAATGTAGCTAACTTTTCCCCTGTTGGCTCTTCTTATTTGGTGACATGCAGCAAATAACAAAGATTGATTGTTTCAATCTCTTCTAAGTCAAAGAGAAATTCATGAAACCTGATTTTAGTGCTTTTCCTGATTTTCCTTGCTAGGGAAACATGAACTATGTGTCATTTTTTTCCAGATCTGTTCTTTGACTGAGCTGGAAATTTTAGAGCTGAAAGTGGTATTCTGCATGGATTATAAGGGCTTCAAGGGGATTGCAACATCTTTGTTTTTTGAATCTCCCCTTAAACCAAAAAGAGATTCATAAAACCAAGTCATTTTCTAGATTCTTCCTGTGAGAGACAACATGAATCTACAGTTGTTTTTGAAATCAAACCTTTAACTGAGCTGAAATCTTTACTATTAATAGTAGAATACTGTATGTGCTAGTAGCCACTTCATAGGGAATGCTAAAATAAGACCAATCACTGAGGTTATGTCAAATTAGAAAAGTGGCATAGACTATATTTAGGTGACAATTCTGAACTTGCATTGGATTCCTGCAGTAACACCGCAGTTAATTCTAATTCTTCCCTTATAGACTCTTTTGTGACATGCACTAAACAATAAACATTGTCTGTTTGATTCTCAGAATTTCTCTTAAGCTAAACAGAGATTCATGAAACCAAGTGAGCTTCCTGACTTTCCTTCCTAGGGAGAACATGAATCAACAATTGTTTTTCAAATTGGATCTTGAACTGTGCTGGAACCTTTAGTGATAAAGGAGTTTCTCAGTCATCCAGGTCATGGTTGTCTCAAGGTGCTTTTTTAAGAGAACAAACCCATCAGGACAAGATTCAGCAGTCTATCTGCATTTAAAAAACAAAGGCCACTCCTTTGAAGACAGCAAAGTCCACATTTTGGACAGAGAGGACCGCTGGTTTGAAAGAGGGGTCAAAGAGGCCATCTATGTCAAAACTGAACAGTCCTCTCTCAACAGAGGGGGAGGGATATGACATCATCTGTCTTCAGTCTACAACACAGTCCTTTCAACAGTTCCAATAAGGCTCCACACCCATTTGCTCAGGTGTCCCTGAGGACACAGGTAAACCTCCAGGTGGCCTCAACAACTCTCTAAAAAGAAGACAAATGACCAGCTGTCTGCAAGGAATATAAATCTTTCCATTCCCCACCATCCAATCAGAGCTGAGAAAGCTTTTTGGATGAAAAGTGAAACGTCTTCAAAGGAAAAAAAAACATCTTTGGGATTGATCGTGAGGGTTTCATAGGGATTGCAACAAGTTTGTTTCTTGAATCTCCTCTAAGCCCTTCTCTACACTCTTTCTTAGAGTCTCAGCATTTTTTTTGTATCATGGTGATCAGAACTGGACACAGTATTCTAAGTGTAGCCTCACCTTCAGAGAATTTGTCTCACTATGAAGGGTCTCACCAAGGAGTATATGGATAGTCTACATCTAGCAACTTTCTGCCATCAAGCCAAGTCATGTAGATTCAGTCGAAACTTGGAGACATGTTTTCATCTGCATATTATTGTTCCCTAGCTCTTTACGCTGCTTTTGCTATAAAGGAAAACCAGTCTACCTTTGAAGGAGTATCTGAAACTATACCTGACAGCATATCCAATTTTTTGCTTGTTGATGTAAGAAGTATAAAAATTGTAAAATATAGAATTGAAATGTATTCTAGGATTATACACATAGAATTAGAGTATAAACAGTCATGTTAACATTTTTAGAACTTTATTTTGAAATGTATAGAGTATTAAAAAAAAATTTTTAAATGTCATGTTTTAGAATTCATTCAGATTGCCCATACTGATGGCTTATGGACTTTACACCAAGTAATCAATTCAGATTATGTCCTCAGTAGTTTGATGAGACCACAATTTGAGATGGAATCTATAAAATTGATGTGTAGCAGGAAGTAGAAACGCCTTGCAAAGAGACAAAGTGCAATTTCCTCAAATGGCAAAACTCCTTATTAAGCAAGCATGTTCTCCTTTTCGTTATTTCAATCTTGCAAAACTTTGTTGTAAGTTAATGGTATTTCCCACATCTGTCTGCAAAAGATACAAGATGTTCCATAGTAATGTGGAGCTGAAAATTATTTTTCTTCTAACTGGTATGTTTTCTCTTTTCTTTTATCTTATATCCATTTCTGAATGCTATCATAAATAGATGGAAAGTGAAGACATTTAATTAGCACAGTTATACTAGGAAACCTCTTACTATTTTACCAAGATTTGAACTCTTAGGGGAGACAATATGGATGCAACTGCACGCTGTGTGTAGTCCTCAATGGAACTATGTCTACATGGAGTAAAGCATGTAGTAAGGTACCTCAGGGTTCTGTCTTGGGACCAGTACTCTTCAATATCTTCATAAATGATGAGGGAATAGAAGGGGATAGAAGGGGAACTTAACAAATTTACAGATGACACCAAGCTGACACCAAGCTGGGGGTAACTGCTAACATTTTGGAAGATAGACTCAAGATTCAGAAGGATCTTGACAGACTTGAGCATTGGACCCTATCGAGCAAAATGCAATTTTGCACTTAAGAAGGAGAAACCAAATGCATAGATACAGAATAGGCATCACCTGGCTCAACAGTAATGCCTGTGAGAGAGATTTAGGAGTACTTCTGGACCACCACTTTATAAGCCACCAATATGATGCAGCTGCCAAAAACGCCAATGCAGTCTTAGGCTGCATCAACATAGGGACAGCATCAAGATCAGAAGTAATAGTTCTGCTTTATACCACACTAGTGAGGCTACTCTTGGAATACTGCATCCAGTTCTGGTCATCATGATACAAAAAAGATGCTGACACCCAAGAAAGTGTACAGAGAAAGGCAATAAAGATTATGAAGGATCTGGAGGCTAAATCATATGATGAACAATTGAGAGAGCTAGGTATGTCTAGCTTATCGAAGAGAATGATTGGGGGAAACATGATAACTGTCTTCCAGTACTTGAGGGAAAGTCAGAGAGAAGAGGGGATTGACTTATTCAACAAAGCACCAAAGGGCAGGATAAGAAGCAATAGGTGGAAGATGGTTAAAGAGAGATCCAATCTAGAACTAAGAAGAAATTTTCTGACAACAAGAACAATCAACCAATGGAATAGCTTACCTCCCAGAGTTGTAGGTTGCTCCATTGCTCCATTGCTGGAGGTTTTCAAGAATAGACTGGACAACTATTTGACCAGAATGGTATAAGGCAGAGGTCCCCAACCTTTTGGGCACCAGGGACTGGTTATGGGGAGAGAGGTTTTTCCATGGACCGGAGGGGGCGTGGTTTTGTGTGCTGCCTGCATCCCGCGGATGGGGCTTTGCTTGTTTATGCGGACCAGTGCTGCTCCAAGGACTGGGTGTTGGGGACCCCTGGTATAAGGTCTCCTGCCTAGAATAACCCTGTGGTTTTTTCCAACCCTATGAGTCTATATTCTGTGTTCTATTGGATAATTCGTGGGAAAGGGTTTCTAGGAAGACCTTTTGTGATAGAGGGGATGTGAAAAAGTGGCTAAAAATGAGATGTATATTGAAATTGTAGTGTTAGAATCCAAATCTCCCTGTCCTTAAGTGATAAATTTGCTTTGAATCTAGGATTGAACATGGGATTAGGCTCAAGGTTATTGAGATGCTTGACAGTGAATTCTTCATAACAGAGACTTGACATGAGCCTTCTGTGACATAATAATACTGAGAAATATATTGAGAAAGCAAAAGTTATATTTCAATTGAGTCAGAAATGTGGGGTCTTTGGTGCTGTCTGAGGTTTTTTTTTTTACTTGCAGATGTTTTATTATCCAACTAGGTAATATCATCAGTGTCAAGGCAGTGGGGTTTGGTCTCTGTAAATGTACAAATGTCCTGTCCTGTCAGTGTTGGTGGGAGGATTTTTGGTGGTTCCTTGATTAGGCTGTTGTTCATTGTTTGATTGTCAGAAATATATACATAATACATACAAAAAAAGTTGCCAACATTTTTTGTTTTACAGTCAGCATGTTAAATATTCCCACTGCAAAAACCTGAACCAGAAACATAGCTCTTAGGGAAAAATATTATTGATATCATCTTCAAAGTTTGTAACAGCCTTTTAAAGAAGAGGAATGGTGTGGCTTTTGCTTTGCCACATCAGGGTGGGCTACTCATGAATCTTGGCATGCAAGTATAGACAACACACAGGTTCTCCTCGGGATGAGTCCGCCCAGGGCGTGTTCTGAGCGACCCTTTTATTTAGAAGGCATATGGTAATACAGGCAACAAGTCTGGTAACTTATTATTGATTATATTCAGCATAATGTTATCATGTGCTATTGTTATTGGTTAAAACCTTTTCCAAGCATATATCCTATTATGGTCATGTTTTTCTCTTCTCCCATCTTGTCATTTCCTCATTGCCAGTTTAAGATTTACTTAGTCAGCAGCTTAAGGTTTACTTAGTCAGCAGCTTAAGGTTTACTTAGTCAGCAGGGTTTTATCTACTGCGTTACTTCTTTGTCCTAGGTTCCTGGTTCACAGGCCGGCCACTGGCCTAGTCCTGCCATAGGAGCCTGAACCTGCTCCCAACATCTCCTCTGTTTTTACTTTTATAAAGCTGTGTCATTTGTCATCAGGTTTTGTCTATCAGGAAAACACTTGCCATTGAAGTGTGTGGTACCGTTTAAGCTGCCAACATCTGAAGTAGGGTCGGCATTGTCGGTACCAAGAGAGGGTGGGGTGACATCATCCTCCTCATTGCTGGTCATGACAAAAAGGTGTTTGGCGTCTGAAAGGTTTAGCATTGACCTACGTAATTGTATAGAATTAATAAATTCCAACTCATAGTCAGAGTCTAGTGTGAGGAGGGACGTGTTTTCCATAACTTTTCCAGATTGTATTGGTTGATAATGGTGATGTTCTAATACCATATTTTCCAAGTTACCTATTTTAGTTTCCACAAAGTTTTTTAAGCGAGATAAAATACAAGGGCCGAATATACATGCAAGGAGTAACAATATCAGTGGTCCTGCTATGGCACTTATCAGGGTGGTCATCCATGGAGAAAAGTTGAACCAGGATTGAAACCATCCTTGGTGATCCTCCCTTTCCTTCTTTCGTTTATTCAGGCCCTCCCTGAGTTTGGTCATGGAGTCCTGCACTATGCCAGAGTGGTCTGCATAGAGGCAACATTCTTCTCCTAAGGCCACACATAACCCCCCTTCTTTTAGAAAAAGCAAATCAAGTCCTCTTCTGTTCTGTAAGACCACTTCAGAAAGGGAGGTTAAAGATTTTTGTAAGTGAGATATAGAAGTTTCTATTCTCTCTAGGTCTTCATCGATGGCTGCTCTAAGATTGTGGTATTGAGTATACTGATGTGCGAAGGAAGCTATGCCAGTTCCTGTTCCGGTTAGGCCAAGTCCTACCAAAAGAGCTACTGTGAGAGTGGAAATAGGTTCTCGCTTGTGTCTTATGAGTCCTGACCCTGAGTAGGTGTGGTAAACTTCTTCTTCTGTGTGGATGTATATGCGTGGCAAGACCTGGACAAGGATGCAGAAGCCTTTGGTGGTTATCACATGGCCGTGGGCACAGGCTGTAAGGCCTGTAGAGCAAGCCCACCATCCTTCCCTAGGTGGTATGTAAAAAAGTGTTGTGTCAATCTCACTATGTGTTATGTTGCAGTATTGTTTATACTGCGTGGGTACCTGTCCAATGCAGGTTCCCTTACCTGACATTGACTGCAGTGTTTGTGAGCCATGTTTCCATCTGCATACCTTATCATCCAAGGAAGTATTGTATGGAGAGACAAACCCTACAGCCTCATAATATGGGGGTTGAACATTGTAGCAAAACCAGCAGGCTGTAGTAAGGTTAGGATGGGTGCTATTAACCAATTGATAGGTGGCAGTGACAATGTCCCAAAGAGGGTTCCCAGGGCGGCTCTGTGAAGGAGAGTAAGAATGATCAATAGGAGTAGGCGGATTTTTCTCAGAAATATCGGTGGGTTGTGGGGGAGGCGCCTGACGGTCAGTTAATATGTTGTTGGGGCCTATCGATACCGGGGGTCCTATAGGGGTTTGTATCAGTTTTATGGTAAAGATATTCCCTAGCTTGTTGCTGTTGTCGTAAACGCGACCTCCCCAAGTAACGCCTGCCTGCCACCCCCCGTGCCTTTTTCCTTGGGTGGTAAAGGAAATCTTAACCGGATTACAGTTAAAGTGTCTTTGGTCTTTTTCACATTTAACATTCTCGCCAGTCCGTTTGAGCGTAATAAAATCATCTTTGAGAGGGGGGTCCCATGTTATTTCTCCCGTAGAGACACAGTCCCAGTTTGCACAAAAGTATACGCTTTCCCCCCCACATTTCTTCCGGTATATTATGTCTTTCCTATAGCCAGGGCAAACATAAAGGGGCCATCTCTTGATCCATTGGTGGCTGGTGATGGTGGTGGCCCCCAGCATTATGCCAAAATCAAAGTACAGGTCAGGGAACCAGGATCCCGGCACCGCCACGGACGAAGTGGAGTTCAGGATGTTTGCGCGGATGTCCAACACCACCCACGTTAAGGTTTGGGGCTGGTGAGGATTGTGGAGGGCAAGAAAGGCGTCAGGATGCTGTCTGTCTGCCAGTAGGCAAAGCGTTGTTAGGAACATCGTCTTTTGGATCAGGTTTGGGATGATATGGGCGAACATGGCGACCCGGCACCCACAGAACTCTGTCAGGAAGCTGAACAGCAGCGTAGCCACGTCCCCAAGTGATCAAGTCAACTGGACCTTTCCACTTCGGATCTGGGAGTTGGCGATACCAGACCTGTGGGTGGGAGGGGGTAATGGGAGGAGAGGAAAAATGTCTGTCTGCTGCAGACGTCGGTGGAGTTCCAGTAAGATTAAGGAAATTCAATGTATATAAACAAAGATTTAAAATGTCTTGCACAGCTGGGAGGCTAGGGGGTCCTTTCCCTTTTGATTCAATATGTCTGTCAAGAGAGGTTTTTAATGTCTGATTCGCTCTCTCTACTATTGCTTGGCCCTGGCTATTATAGGGAATGCCAAACTTGTGGATGATTCCCCATTTTTGACAAAAGGTAGCAAAGACGGTGCTAGTATAAGCAGGGCCATTGTCAGTTTTAAGTTCTAATGGGCGTCCCAGCGTTGCAAAGGTCCGAATGCAATGATTGATGACATGTTTGGTGGCTTCTCCCCTTTGGGGGGAGGCCATGATGAACCCAGAGAATGTATCAATGGAAACGTGAATGTATTTCCATGGAGAAAAGGATGCATACTGGGTTACATCCATTTGCCAAATCTGGCAACATTCCAATCCTCTGGGGTTGACACCCATTGGGATGGAATGTGCCTGTTTACTACATGTGGGGCACTGCTGTAAAATAGCGGTGGCTTCCCCCGCAGTTATGCCAAACTGTTTAATAAGCGCCTTCTTATTCTGATGAAAATAGGAATGACTTTCCCATGGAGTCAAAGAAGACACTGGAAAATGAGTAACAGGTAAAAGGAAAGGAGAAGAAGCGGCAGCCGCCGCAGCATCAGCTGTATCATTGCCTTCCTGAAGAAAGCCTGGGAAGGGCTGATGACTTCGAATGTGAGAAACATGAAAAGGGTGTGATCGTGCAGAAATCAAATGTTGTAAAGTGAGAAAAAGAGACAAAAGGTTATGTTCTATAGAAGGAGAAAGATAGGCTTGAAATATTGAGGAAACAATTTGAGAAACATACAAGCTATCCAAAATTAAATTGAAAGGTTGTTGTGAAAAGGTTTGAAAGGCAAGGATTGAAGCAACGAGTTCTGCACGCTGAGCAGAAGTTTGGGGTGGTGTTATTTTTGTACACCATTCCCCATTTGACTGCCAAGCACAGGCACCATACTTCTTGCTGCCATCAGCAAATACAGTAATGGCGTCTGGAATAGGAAACGATGCATAGGGAGAATGCCAAATGAATGGTACTGTTTTTAACAATTGTATTCTTGGGTCTGGGGGTGGATGGCAAGAAAAGGTTCCTGGCCAATCGGCAAGAGCAAATTGGAGCTGTTCGCTGGAGGACAGGAGATTCTCCCATGTATTTAAAGAACAGGGAACATATATGATTGAAGGCTCTACACCTGCAAGGGCTTTGGATCTATAACGTCCCTTTTGAATTAACAAAGCTAGTTGGGAAGGCTTTGTAGTAATGGTGGAGCGAGGTGTATGTTGTAGGTGAAGCCACTCAAGAATCAACAAGGAGGGAATAGTTTGGACAATAGCACATGTAGGTAAAGAAATAGTATTACACAATAAAAGAGAAAAGGGAATGTTTGGGGTCATTCGGTCAACCCACTGAATTTGTAGGGCTTGGTTGACCAATTGAATCACTTTTAAATGACTGTCCTGCAGTGGAATAACATCTGCAGGATGTTTGCCTTTGGTTAAGGCTGAAAAAAGAGGTGATAATTGAAAAGTGGTGAGACCTATATAAGGTCGAATCCAATTAATAGCACCTAAATATTGCTGTAATTGAAGTAAAGTTGGTTGGTGTGGTAATTTTAATAAAGGAGAAAGTGGTGCAGCATGAGAGGCCAATAATTTATGGCCCAAATATTGAAAAGGAGGGGAGGTTTGGACCTTGTCAGGAGCAATGTGCAAACCTCCTTTTTGCAAAATTGTTGTGAGGGTTGGCAAAGTTGCAAAAACAGTACCCTTTGGGCCTGGTGCTGCGACCAAAATATCATCCATGTAATGGTAAATCAAAAAAGAGGGATGAAGGTCTCGATATGGTTGCAAAACATGGGAAACAAAAAACTGACACATTGTAGGGCTATTAAGCATGCCCTGTGGTAAAACCTTCCATTGGTAGCGCTGAGTTGGTTGAGAATTATTCAACTCAGGCACTGTAAAAGCAAATAAATGTTTATCCTGTTGATGCAAAGGAATGGAAAAAAAGCAATCCTTTAAATCAATTATCATTAAGTCAAAATCCTGAGGGATGAGATTTGGATTTGGAAGACCACATTGTAGCGCCCCCATGGGTTGCAAGATGGAATTGATGGCCCTAAGATCATGCAATAAACGCCATTTACCAGATTTCTTTTTAATGACAAAAACTGGAGTGTTGTACGGACTGACTGAAGGTTCGATGTGATTTTTGTCTAATTGTTCCTTAACCAAAGATCTTAAAGCTTCCAACTTTTCCCTGGGTAAAGGCCATTGATCTATCCAAACAGGATTGTGACTGGTCAAAGTTAGGCGTAATGTAAATGAGCAAGGCATTATTGTAGAGACAATTTTGCCTGAAATTGGGACATCAAATCTCTGCCCCACAGGTTAGTATGCAAAGGAAGAATAACAGGTTTGATAAAAGCAGTGAGTGTGCTAGAGGTAGAAGTAACAGGAAGCCAATTAGTGCTAATTTTAGCTGGCTGGACACCTCCTACCCCTCTGACGGACGGGGCGTCATCAGTTGGCCAATGGGCGGGCCATTCTGTAGATCGTATGACAGAGACGTCAGCTCCCGTGTCTAAAAGACCAGAAAAAATACGTCCGTTGAGTTTAAACTCTGCAGTAGGACGAGGTCCTTGCACGGTGTGTTCCAGTGCTAAAGCATCAGAAGCAGTTTCAAGCAAAATCATAGTTGCCACTATTGTTCCTTTGTCAATAGTGACTGGAGAATTTACCATAATGGTTAATGCCAAATCTGAAAAGGAATCACAACTGCGCAAAAAAGGAGCAGCAATGACACCTTGTGCCACCAGGTCAAGATGAGGGAAAATTAAAACAGGTAAAGCAGCAGGTAAATTCAATGGCAAACGAGGTGAAATAAAAAGGAGATAAACGTGAGCAGGCAAAGTATAGGTAACTGTTTCATTGGCTGTCATTTCAAAGGAATGGGATAAGTATTCATTATCTGGGGGTTCAACCTTTATAGCGGGGCTGGCTGAAAGCCCCTGAATTAGTTTCCCGATTGCGGGGGGTTCAAAGAATTTAAAGGAAATGAACGGCATTGATTAGCCCAATGAAATCCCTTTTTACATTTTGGACAAACAGTTTTAGGTTTTGCTGATTGAAGACCTCCCTTTTTGTTAGCACCGCCCCCAGGGGCACGGCACTGTGATTTAAAATGGCCAGGTTTCCCGCAATTGAAACAGTTTCCTGTTGGGCGGGAATAAGGTGAGGGGGAGGTGGAAGAAAAGGAGGAGGAAGAAGAAGGAGGGAATGAGTTGTTGTTTTGTAGTGCAGCTGCTAATGCCTCCATTTTATATCCGGTTGTGCCCACTATGCGACAGGCTTGCAAAAATTCTGCCATAGTGATACCTGGTCTATTAGCCAGAGGTTGCAGTACCTTCTGGCAATCTTTATTAGCGTTTTCATATGCCAATTTAATCAACAGTTCTTCCTGAGCTGCAACATTATCAATTTGTCGCTCTATTGCCAATTGCAAACGACTAACAAAATCTGCATAATTTTCTGTGGGCTGCTGAATGATTTTTGAAAAGGTTTGGGTCTGAGTAGGCGATGAATCATCAACCTTTTTTATAGCAGCCATGGCACAACGACCAATGATGGTAAAAGCAGCACGGTCTGTTTGAGCCTGATTTGCTATGGTGGTGAGAGTACCAGTACCCAAAATATGATCTCGAGTGATATTTGGGTTGGGCAAACCCGCAGCTATATCAATCTCTGCCTGTTTTTGGTATTCTGACCACCATATCACATATTGAGCAGGAGTTAACAACATATTAAACAACAATTGCCAATCAGCCAAAAGCATCACAGTAGTAGCAGTAGAAAGAGAGTTCAACAAGCCTTGAGCATAGCGAGATTGCAAGCCATAAGTAGATACTGCAGTTTTTAGTTCTTTTATAATTTTCATGGACATAGGATTGTGTACCGGGACTGCAGGTGCCCCGGCGGCTGCTCCCACGGGCACAACAAAAGTAAGTGGAAAGGCAGCACAAGCCTCCATTTCCTGAGAGTCTAATTCACCCCTATTCCGTGCCTCTATCATAGTCCGAATAAGGTCTCCCCCCACACTTTGCTGCGTTGGAGGGGGGCACGGACACAGGGGCGCAGATGGATCATTGCCTTCTCCCTTTTGCATTACAGGGTAGAAGGCTTTTGGGATGGTTTTTGTGGATTCATAAGGAGGAGGAGGAGAGTCCACAGGTTGTTGAACATCAAATTTATGATGAATCATAAGGCATTCCATTACCACGCGCCAAGTAG
Organism: Azemiops feae; assembly: GCA_023970755.1. Classification (NCBI taxonomy): domain Eukaryota; kingdom Metazoa; phylum Chordata; class Lepidosauria; order Squamata; family Viperidae; genus Azemiops; species Azemiops feae. Next base: position 448,692 of record JALGBA010003683.1, read on the forward strand.
TTAAAATTTGTATTGGGGCTCTTGGGGCTGCATGGAAATATTCCCCAAGTTTGGTCCACGTGGTTAATTTTAAGGTGCCTTTTTCGGGGTAAGAAGGACATTGTTGCCAAATGTACAATAAAAGAGAGACTAAATCTTTCTTTTTCAAACGAGGAAGTGTTCTTCCACCGTTTGAGGAAATTTTGATAGATGATTCGGTTAGCTTTCCCAATTCCTTCAGGTGGGCCACCTGTTGTTGGGAAAACTTTCCGCCCATACTCACGAGAATCCAGCCGTGTTTCAGACGGGACGAGTTGCGCGCAGCCTCCTTCAGGCGAATGAGTAAGGACGGTCCGAGACGATCACGTCGGGGTCACCAGAATGTGGCTTTTGCTTTGCCACATCAGGGTGGGCTACTCATGAATCTTGGCATGCAAGTATAGACAACACACAGGTTCTCCTCGGGATGAGTCCGCCCAGGGCGTGTTCTGAGCGACCCTTTTATTTAGAAGGCATATGGTAATACAGGCAACAAGTCTGGTAACTTATTATTGATTATATTCAGCATAATGTTATCATGTGCTATTGTTATTGGTTAAAACCTTTTCCAATCATATATCCTATTATGGTCATGTTTTTCTCTTCTCCCATCTTGTCATTTCCTCATTGCCAGTTTAAGATTTACTTAGTCAGCAGCTTAAGGTTTACTTAGTCAGCAGCTTAAGGTTTACTTAGTCAGCAGGGTTTTATCTACTGCGTTACTTCTTTGTCCTAGGTTCCTGGTTCACAGGCCGGCCACTGGCCTAGTCCTGCCATAGGAGCCTGAACCTGCTCCCAACAGAATGGTGCTTAGTAGCTAGGATGCATTTATGATTTCTTTTTGGTGTTGCTCTTTGGTAGACAATCAGAGAAATGTGCACAACAGTTATGACTGATGATTTAAATTTAATTGTTAAGTATATTTAATTGAATTTATTCAGCAGATAATTCTCTTCTTCTAACATATTAAAAAATTACAGTTTGCCAATGAATGAGCAGGGGTTTGGACTAGAACACCTCTAAGGCTCCTTCCAACTCTGCTATTCTGAATTTTGAAGGTTTCCAGGTCTGTCTGTAAGATTTTTGTGGGACTATACTTAGCCCCAAACAAACGGCTTGCTAACTACACTTCATTTTTTAAAAATACTACTCTTATTGTTAAGGTAATGATATAATAGCTAACCAGCTTATGTAAGGTAAGATGTAATGATGGGAATGACTCAGCAGGGTCTATGTCCCTTTAAGAGCCAGCTGGGTCTGTGTCTCTTTAAGAGCCTTTGTATAAAAGGAAGGCTCTTCCATTTTCCTGCTGTAACTGTGTTGTGTTGGATCGTGCTGTATTAGCATGTGTACGTATATTGTTCCTGGTGTATGATATTGTAGATAGTGTAAGATAAACCACCATTTAATATAGACCACTGTTTACTGTGTTTACTCCTGGGTTACCTCACACAATAAGACTGTGCACACTCTGACAGGTTATGGGCCCAGAGAGAGGAGAAACCCAGTGAGAGCTTGACCCAGAGCCAGAAAAGTTAAGGCTTGTGGCTTGTTGTGGTTTGTGGTGGTAGCAGGCAACATGGACTCCATCAGCGTAATGGGAGGAGGTTTCGTAGTATCTCATCTGAATGAGACAAACTACCTCTCCTGATGTTTGAAAATGGAGATGTACTTGCGAAGGGAGGAGTTGTGGATGATAGTTGTTGATCCACCTGCAGCCCTAGACGATGGGGACCAGAGAAAGAATGAGAAAGCATTGGCCAGCATAATCCTGAGTTTGGAGGATAGCCAGCTGATACACGTGAGGGGTCTCCAGTCTGCTAAAGAGTGCTGGGAAGCTTTGCACAGTGTGAACATGAGAGAGACTGAGAGCAACAAAGTAATGCTGACAAGAAAACTATATAAGGCCCAGCTGAAACCAGAGCGAGCATGTCTACTCATTTGCAGTCCATGAGAAAGACATTCCTAGAGTTAGATGAAAGAGGAATGACTTTTACTGAGGCACATAAGGTGTATGTGGTGTTCAGTTCATTAGACACTTCATGGGACATTCTAGTGACCAGTTTAGAGGCCATGCAAGAGAAGGACTTAACTATAAGTTATTTGACTGGCCGGTTGCTGGAGGAGGAACAGAAACGGCTGGAAAGGCAGCAGAGAGGGGGTGACAATGCACAGACCAGGCCTAAAACTGCAACGTCCAAAGATGCCAGCAGAGCAGCCGAAAACGTTTGCATGGTGAAACGCTGCTTTACGTGTGATTCTACAGAGCATCTCCAGAGACACTGCCCTGAGAGGAGAAACAGAAGAGCAGCGAAACATGATCGTTGTCAATGCTGCTAACATTGGATGTTCTTGCTTGACAATATGTGAAGATGCAGACATCTACTATTTAACCTGTATATTACTTTAGAGTTACAATTAGATGGTGTGGGAGGGGGAGTGGAAGAATGTGCTTGGGATCTAGTTAGCCATAACAGTATCTCAGTACAGTATTTTCAAGGTTAGTTGTAATACGAGGAGATAAAATAGGTGGGTTATGGAACAGGAGGGAAAGTTCACACTTCAAACTAATTGGAGAATGTGATTAATTACTGTTAAATGAGGGAGTGAGTTATGTTTAGATACTGGGGGCTGGGGTAGGAGAGTTCAGATTTTGGCTTTGCTATGTATGTGGCGAAGCTATGTTGCCATTAAAGATTCTTTAAGGAAAACAATGCCTCAAGTTTCTTTGAAAAGCTTCTTCTTTCGGAACCATGTCATCAAGCCAAAATCCACAAACTTTTCAAACCATTTAGGGGTCCTGAGCCCCAGTTGCTGTTCCTAAACTAAAGGAATAGGCTGACAATGATTCGGGGAAGATCTCATCATGGAAGAAGAGAAATTGCCTGAGGCCAGTACCCCGGCAGTAGCAGCTTCCCCAGGGGGGGGAGCGACAGCCAGCAAGCCAGTGGAGAAGGAACTCTTGCAGATCTCCCAGCTGGGAGCAAGGCCAAAGCAATTAGGAGAGCTGATTTGGTCGTCAGACTGGGAGAAGTCGAGCGGAGACTCCAGAGGTTTCGAAACAGCCTTGCCACCCTCTAAGACTTCAAAGCAGATGAACTGGAGCCCCAACAAAGGGATCCTTGCATATTGCATCCCCCACACCAATGGAGAGCTGCCAGGCCATCTGCCACTGAAGACTCGGGTGAGTGGAAATATCCACCTGCAACTCATAGTCAGTCAGTGGAATATTTGGCAGAAAGATTTGAAGAATTAGAAGTGAGAGGCGGGGAACAGTTCCTGCTGAGAGAGGCCCCCAGCCCCTCCCTCACAGACCAAACAGCCTTCCAGACCCTGGAGTCCCCTGCCAGGGCCTCCAGCCCCACAGAGAGAGAGAACCCCAGCCAGGGCCCCCTGCCGCAATGGGAAGTTTGGCAGCCCACGCAGATGGAAGGTCTGAGCTTGCATCAGCTAATAGAGGCCTTGCAACAGCTTGGGGTGGTGCAGAAGCCGGGAGAGCAATAGCAGGGGGGCCCACAAATGAGGGAGGTCCAACAACCCCCCCCTGAAAACCTCCAACGGCTACGACTGCTGAAAGGCCCAGACCACCTGCAGGTCCGTGATCACATGCTTCCGATGCAGACAGCAGGGACATCGAGCAGCGAACTGCCCGGTTCCCTACCCCCAACAGCAGAGCAGACCGGGATCTGCAGTGAGGAAGAAACCTGACCAGCAGCCAACGAGAGAAAAATCTAACTGGATCACACAGCAACTGGTTGCCCAAGTCACATCCCCCACACAGGAGGATGCGGGACTAAGGCTGGATCCACCCCCACTCTACCCTCTTTTGACAGCGACGACGAAGGAGAGAATGACCCAATGGTAAGTCGACATGTCCCTCCTTTTTCACTGCCTGCAAAACTAATAAGCCCTAAATCGGGAGCACAGACAGATTTAAAAGTGCTAGTTGATTCTGGATGCTCCCGATGTATTATTAGCTTGCCCTTTGCCATGAAATTGGGTATACGAGCAAAATTGCTCTCCAAGCCCATGAGGTTTGAGGAAGCCGATGGCTCCCTGGTGGGAGGAACTCTTGTCACGCAATTAACTGAGCCTCTATGCCTAGAAATAGGTGAACACTGGGAGTTCATACGCTTCCTGGTGGCTCCAAAAATGACTGAGGTTATGATCCTAGGATTAGCCTGGTTGGACAAATGGAAGCCATTTATCTGGTGGGAGAAAGGAATGAGAACTGTGAGGCTACCAATAGGGCCTAAACCCCCCCTCCCCTGATTCAACAGACGTTGCGGGACATTTTAGGCCACCTAATGAGCGAGCGCATATACCTGCCTCACCGTCACCAGGCGAATCATTCATCCCCAACGAATACCGGGACCTAGCGGAGGCATTTAGTGAAAATGAATGCGATGTCCTGCCCCCTCACAGGCCCAATGACTGCTCTATTGAACTGGTGCCAGGAGCCAAACTCCCATGCCCGAGAATGTACGCTATGTCCCCCCTTGAAATGGAAGAGATGCAGCAATACATGAACAAAAACCTAGAGAGGGGGTTTATTGAACGGGCCAAATCTACCGTGGAAGCCCCCGTGTTATTTAAAGAAAAAAAAGATGGGTCTCTTCATCTATGCGTAGACTATAAGGGTCTCAACGCTGTGAGTGTGGAAAACAAATACCCCCTCCCCCTCCTAAAGGACTTATTAACCCATCTGGCAAAGGGGAGTATCTTCACTAAATTAGACCTGAGAGAAACATACTACTGAATGAGAATAAAAGAGGGAGACGAGTGGAAAACTGCCTTCAACTGCCCTATGGGGAGCTGTCAGTTCAAAGTCATGCCCTTTGGACTACAGGGGGCCCCAGCCGTATTCATGCAGTTAATTAATGAGACCCTACATGATCACTTATACAAAGGGGTTCTGGTGTACCTTGACGACATCTTGATATACAGCACGAATGCGGCCGATCATATAAAACTAGTGAGAGAAGTATTAAAGAAATTATTAAATGCCAAACTTTATGCCAAATTTCAAAATGTGAATTCCACCAGACCCGATTAGATTATCTTGGCTACAGAATTTCCAACGAGGGCATTGAAATGGATCCAGCCAAGGTGAAAACTATAATCGAATGGCAGCCCCCAAAGACCCGCAAACAGCTCCAGAGCTTTCTAGGTTTTGCCAACTTCTATATTCAATTCATCCCCTCTTTTGCCAAGATTGCCCTACCCCTTACAGAATTACTCAAAACAGGCAAAAGAGGAGGGAAGCCGCGACCAGGCCAACCACTAGCATGGACGATGGGCTGTCAAACAGCTTTTGAGAATTTAAAGAGACTATTTGCTGCTGAACTGGTCCTAAAGCACCCCTGCCCAGGGGAGCCCTTTGTAATTCAAGCCAACGCCAACGATGTGGCAGTTGGAGCTGTATTACTGCAAAAGAACAAAAATGGAGTCCTGCAACCCTGCGCCTACACCTCTAAAAAATTTACTGAAAGCAAACGGAGATGGGCAATATGGGAGGAGGCCTTCGCGATTAGGTGGGGGTTGTTAAACTGGCGACACTATCTAGAAGGGAGCAAGGTGCCATTTGAAGTATGGACAGATCACAAAAACCTAGAGGCACTGAAAACTCCCAGCAAATTGTCCCCAAAGCATGTACAGTGGGCACAGTACTTTAACCGTTTCAACTTCACTCTAAAGTACATACCGGGAGGAAAAAACTTCCTAGCTGATGCGCTATCGAGATTGCCCCAGTACAAAAATGAACGTGAAGAGGTTAATGAGGCGATTATCTCCAATCCACAACCTGCTGCACAAATCACGCCTCACAGGGTTCCTAATCCTGATGACCCTGGGGTAAAGAAAATAAAACGAGAGCTCCTCACCGATCAATGGTTCAAAGATAATCAAACCTCCCTAATGTGCAGGGATGGCCTGGCTTACAAAGGGGGGAAACTGTATTTGCCTGAAGCCCTCCGTCTTAATGCTCTCAAACACAGCCATGATGTAAAACAGGTTGGACACTTTGGATATCTAAAAACTCTACATCTCACCCGCCGGCAATTTTGGTGGCCGGGGCTGAAACAAGATGTGGAAAATTATGTAAAGAGTTGTACTGTATGTGCCACAATGAAAAGAATCCCGGGGAAAACCCCTGGGTTACTGCAGCCGGTGGCAGACCCTTCTCAACCATGGGAAGAAATAGCTATGGACTTTATAGTAGACCTACCTGAAAGTAGAGGAAATACTGTCATCTGGACTATGATATACCTGTTCTCAAAGCAGGCTCATTTCATTGCCTGCAAAGGACTCCCATCTGCCCAACGACTGACCAAATTGTTCCTGAAACATATCTACCGGCTGCATGGCGCCCCTAAGCGGATAATTTTGGACAGAGGGGTGCAATTCACAGCGAAGTTTTGGAGGAGTTTTCTAAAACTAATTGGATCATCTCAAGGTTTATCATCTGCTTTTCATCCGGCCACTAATGGGGCTACAGAATCCGCTAACAAAATGGTGGAGCAATATCTCAGATGCTACGTTTCCTACCAACACACAAACTGGACTGACCTCCTCCCTTTTGCAGAGGTGGCGTACAATAATTCTGTGCACAGCAGCACCGGCTACACACCTTTCGGAGTAGCCACAGGGAAAGAGTTCGGTCCAATACCTGAATACCCCCAGGTGCCAACCGCTTCCCAGACACTTGACCAATGGGTGAGGGGATGGGAAGAAGTTTGGAGAAACACGAAAACTGCTTTGAAAAAGACTTTTGAAACCTATAAAAAGCAGGCTGACAAAAAGAGGGCTCCCCAAAGAACATTCCAAGTTGGGGAAAAGGTTTATCTGTCGACTAAATATTTACGCCTCAAATTATCCAGTAAAAAATTAGGACCGAAATTCTTGGGGCCTTTTCCTATTGTAAAGATCATCAATCCGCTCACCGTAAAACTGAAACTCCCTAGACTTTTAGGTAGAATTCACCCTGTCTTCCATTGCAGCGTGTTGAAACCTTATCGGGGCTCCACTTTAAGACCTTCCCCTAAGAAGGCACCCGGGCCCCTCGTAGTTGCAGGACAGACCCACTATGAAGTGAAACGTATTCTTGATTCTAGAATTTTTAAAGGGAAATTGCAGTACCTAGTACAATGGAAGGGATACCCATTTCTGAAGCCACCTGGGTGAAATCCAGTGAGGTGAAAGCTGACAGACTCATCAAAAGGTTTCATGCGAAACATCCCAACAAACCGAAAACTAGTCATTAACATATGCTTTTGTTTACATTACAGGATCTGTCTTTTTTGTAAGGGGGGCCGGATGTCAATGCTGCTAACATCGGATGTTTTTGCTTGACAATATGTGAAGATGCAGACATCTACTATTTAACCTGTATATTATTTTAGAGTTACAATTAGATGGTGCAGGAGGGGGAGTGGAAGAATGTGCTTGGGATCTAGTTAGCCATAACAGTATCTCAGTACAGTATTTTCAAGGTTAGTTGTAATACGAGGAGATAAAATATGGCGGGTTATGGAATGGGAGGGAAAGTTCACACTTCAAACTAATTGGAGAATGTGATTAATGACTGTTAAATGAGGGAGTGAGTTATGCTTAGATACTGGGGGCTGGGGTAGGAGAGTTCAGATTTTGGCTTCGCTATGTACGTGCTGAAGCTATGTTGCCATTAAAGATTCTTTAAAGAAAACAATGCCTCAAGTTTCTTTGAAAAGCTTCTTCTTTCAGAACCATGTCAATCGTAGAACTACACAACTGACATTTTCCCTGGCAGCAACTTTAATGGAAAAAAACACTTGGGTGTTGGACAGTGGGGTGAGTCAGCATATTGCAAATGACCCACAAATGTTTTTAAACCTAAGACCAGCTAAACAAACATTTGTTAGCTTGGCTAATGGACACAGTCTGCTGTTAAAGGGGAAGGTAAAGTTTATGTTCCTGGTATTGGAGAAACTTTGGATAATGTATTATATGTACCAGAGTTAGACCATAATTTACTCAGTATTTCGAGCTTAGATAATATAGGGTATAAAGTAATGTTTGCAAAGGGTCAATACACTGTCAGGAAATGTGGGAGGATTTGTGCACAAGGTGTTAAGCTAGACAATTTATATGTGTTAGAGAAGAAGCAGGATGGTTGTGCACGAACACTTACAAACACTCCCACACATAATAATTGCATACATTTATTGCACAGGAGGTTAGGTCATGCACATTTTAGAGTGCTGCATAGGATACCAGACCTAGCTGAAGGACTGCACATTAAGCAGTGCAGCACATATTTAGATTGCACTATTTGTAAGGAGTAAAGTCCAGAGCGTATCCTGTAAGTAAAAAAAGCTCAAGGCAAACAGAGTTTTGTAGTTAGTGCACGCTGATTTAATTGGTCCTATGGCACCCTCTCTAGGTACGTACTAATCTTACTAAATGACTACACCAGATATAGGTTTTATTATTTATTACAGAGCAAAACAGAAGTTCTACAACAGTTCAGGCAATGGGTAACCTTTGTCGAGTGAAGATATGGCCATAAAGTATGCCAGCTGCAAACAGACAGGAGAACAGAGTTTATGTCTGACAACTTCCAAAAGTGGCTGAGGAACTTAGACATAAGGCATAGACGTATGAACCCGTACTCACCAGCAGAAAATGGTGTGGCTGAACGGAGGAATGGTGTATTGCAAACCATGAAAGACTCACTGCTGGCAGATGCAGGAATGAGTAAAACATAGTGGGGGGAATGAGTAAAATGTAAAGCCATGAAAACAGCCAACTATCTAGTAAACAGGGTATGAAGTGTTGCTATCAATGAAACTCCGTATTACCTATTATATGGAAGGAAACCTTCATTGGCTCACCTAAGGACATCTGGCAGTTATGCCTGGGTGCATATTCCCAAAAGCACCAGAAGGAAAGGACAGAAAAAGGCCAGGAAACCTAGGTTTGTTGGATATGAGCCAGGTTTCAAAGGGTAGAGATTCACAGATGGAACAAAGAAGGTTGTGATTTCAAGGTCTGCTAGTTTTGCAGAACAAAACAATTGGGACAGGGTGCATGCTAACACCGAAGTGTTCATGCCAACACATAGCACCAGTTCGCAGGAAGGAGAGACTACACAAAGCCCAATGAAGGAAGAACAGAATAGCAGGTCAGAAATAGTAGGAATAGAAGAGGATAGACCTGAGGTAAAGAGAGAAGTCACAGAAACACAGGAACAGATGATACTGAGGAGGTCTGAACGTAGCAATAAAGGCGTACCTCCTGATCGGTTCTCAGCAAGTGGGGTTAGAGCGTATAGTGTAAGGCAGGGCTTTTCAACCTTTTCACCGATTGTACCACTTTTAGGATATGGCAATATTCGAGTACCACCTAGCAAGGTGTCAAAAACTTGACCAAAAAAAAAAACCTGTTCAAAGTTGCAATTGCACTGAAATGACTTATGACCATTTTTCACACTTATGACCATTGCAGCATGCCCAGGGTCATGTGATTTATATTTGGATGCTTGGCAACTGATTCATATTTATGATGGTCACAGTGTCCCAGGGTCATGTGATCCCCTTTTGCAACCTTTTGACAAGTAAAGTCAATGGCAGGGCTGCTGGTGGCCAAGTACTAAGGCGGGACTTCCCTCCCTCCCTCCTTCCCTGCCTCCCTCTTTCTCATGCCCACCTCCTTCTGAAGGAAGAATTTGAAACCCCCCCATATTTTCTCTCTTCCATATATTCATCAAACAAGGAAAAGCCTCCAGAGACAGAAAAGACAAACTGCTAAGTGAACTAGCTTAAAAAGGCACATTCCCCTTTAAGAATTAGCTACTGGCTAGAAAGGAAAGTTAAGGAGCAGGCAGCTTAAGGAAGAAAAATACTTCAAAATCCCTTGCAGCAAAACTTACAGCTAACAATAGCAGAGCAATAGAAGCTAACACAAGACATCAGCCATCAGCCAAATAGAAATTGCCAAACACTCCTTAAGAACACAAAGCCCACATTGCACAAATCCCAGAACTTCAAAGTCACAAAAGTACATAAGAATCCTTCCACTCTCCATCTCCTTCCCTCCCTCCTCCGTGCCTCATCTCCAGCCATTGCTACCTTTTTCATTCCTCTTGGAGGGCGACCCCTCCCCCACTGCATTTCTTGCCTGTTTGCTGCTGCCAGCACAGGTGGCTGCCACAGCAGTTGTAGATTGGCTCATGGCCGGCCTGCTTGATCTCCTCTCCTCTCCTCTCCTCTCCCCCCACCCTCCTCCTCCTTCTTCTTTCTCTTCGGTGCAGCTAGAGCTGACTCCACCTCCTCCCAAGGCTGCTGCTTTTTTTTCTCTCCCTCTCCTGCCCAAACTGCCTCCTTTTATAGCCTCTCCTGTCTCCGCCCCCCTCCTCCTCCTTTCTCATGGGGGAGGGTGAGCCAGAAGTAAGCCTGGGGGCTTTGCCTCGCCTCAGCCAATCTGCAGCTCTAGAGGACTCTCTCATGATAAGTCCTTGCCTGCGCTGGCTCTTTCCCTCCCCCACTACACTTGGCTAGGCAGGGCTGTGTACCACCTGCCACACGTTAATGTACCACAAGTGGTATGCCTACCACCAGTTGAAAAGCCCTGGTGTAAGGTATGAACCCCATAATTACCAAGAGATGTTATCATTGCCTAAAGTAAAACAGGATAAATGAAAGGAGGCTATGGACAGAGAAATGGAGTCTATGAATGTGCATCAGATGTTTACCCTTATGAGATTAACAGAAGGACAAAAGGCCATGAGGTATAAATGAGTATATAAAAAGAAGGTTTTACATAATAATGAACTGCAGTATAATGCACAGTTAGTTGCACAAGTATTTACACAGAGAAGGAATGTTCATATGTTGACTAAGCCTTTAAATGCAGGCAAGCATCAAGAATGTGTAAAAGCATTTGGGTTAACAGCTGATTAGCTTTAAATGGGAGGAGTGTCAAGGTAATGATTTAATAGCTAACCAGCTTATGTAATGTAAGATGTATGATGTAATGATGGGAATGACTCAGCAGGGTCTATGTCCCTTTAAGAGCCAGCTGGGTCTGTGTTGCTTTATGAGCCTTTGTGTAAAAGGAAGGCTGTGTTCTCTCTCTTCCATTTTCCTGCTGTAGCTGTGGTATGTTGGATCCTGCTGTATTAGCACGTGTATGTATATTGTTCCTGGTGTATGATATTGTAGATAGTGTAAGATAAACCACCATTTAACATAGACCACTGTTTACTGAGTTTACTCCTGGGTTATCTCGTGCAATAAGACTGTGCACGCTCTGACACTTATTTATTTTATCATTTGCTGAAAGTATTTATAAGGCTGATTAAAATCATTTCATAAATTGAAATCTTGTCAAAATGGCATGAGTTGATGTCCATAATTGTTATTTTCCATTATTTTAGTACAATGTTTATAAACTCCAGTCCTTCTCATCCTATTTTGTGTTGTTTTAGGGTGCGTGGCAGCTTTTGTCCAATTTCCCTCTCCACATATTTTCCTGGATATTCTTTCTTACAAAGTGACTGAAGGAGATTCTCTCAAGATAGCATGTTTTGCCCCCAGTAAATATGTGGATGGTTGGGTTTTTTTGTTCAAAAATAATGAATCCAAGGCCCTGAAGACTTTGCCTGCTCCAGAGGCTGAGCATAATGTTACCTTCCTTCTGGAGAATGTCAAGACTAGAGATGGGGGCAGGTATAGATGCCAGTATAGGCTCTACAATAGGAGCCAGTTGCAGGAGTCTGAATTTAGCTGGGTGCTGGAGATTAAAATGAAGGGTAAGTGTTTCTCAAACAATGTGGCAGGATGGGCAAGAGCAGTGCTCTGTTTGGAAATCATTATTCCCATTTTTAATGTAAAGTGAAATTGATACAACAAGCCCTCATTTAACAAATGTTGGATGGAATATCACAAATTTGCATTCAGACTTAACACCTGAAATAATAGATAAGTCTTTTTTTAATGAAGTTTATCCAGACAACAGAGGGTCTTTTCTTCATTATTTATGCTAGTGTTTTGTACATCTTTTACATAATTATTCAATTGTTATTTTATGTCATTGGGGTCAATGTGTCATTTGCATAAAAACATCAATTATATAATTACTCTATGTAAATTACATTAACTACATCAGTTTAGATTTAATAAACATTTGTATTTAATGGACACTCTTTTACCCCAAACGATCTGTTAAATTATAAGGTTTTGTGGTAAATTATTGATGGCAGGAATAGCTAATGTTTTCTTGCCTGGCTGATCTACAAAGCTAAGAGCCCCCGTTTCTCCCTTGAACGTTTCAAAAACACAAAACATGGTCCAAATTGTTGAACTGTACCCCTGCAGCACCCAAGTAGGATAGAAACTCATGCTGCAGCCCCAGGTCAAAACACTTTTTTTCCTACTACAGGTAAACCTTGACTTCCAACAGTTCATTTAGTGACCATAAAAGTCATAAAATGAGGCAAAACTGACAACAAATGTCTTGCTTAGCAACATAAATTTTGGGCCCAATTGTGGTCATAAGTCAATGACTATTTGTACACAAAATTTAAATGAAGAAATAATATATCTTTACAATGATGGCCCTTTTCTGTACCTTCAAGTCAGTCTTTGCTCCTGGTGGCTGTTTGGACAAGTCCCACAGTTTTCTTACCAAGATTTCAGAAGTGGTTTCCACTGCCTTCCAAAGTCACCCAGATGGCTGGCTTTATGCCTAAGGCAGAACTAGAACTCATGATCTCTCAGTTTACAGCCTGGTGCCCTGACATGGGCATATTATTCTGTGGAATCGGGGGTAGTACCTAGTCCTCTCACCTTGTATTTCTTTTTTCTTTTCCTTCCTTCCTTCCTTCCTTCCTTCCTTCCTTCCTTCCTTCCTTCCTTCCTTCCTTCCTTCCTTCCTTTCTTTCACATAATGTAAGGACCCACCTCAATTTACATCTTAAGAAGACAGAACTCTTGGAACATTTCTTCCAACAGGAATCTTTATTAAGAAAAACTAACTGAAGGCATGCTAGACAGGATCTGAGGGACCCCCCTGACCATTCAATGTTTTAAAGTATTCCCAGACAGCCCCACTCCACACTTCTTCCGGTCAATTCAAATTGGCAGATGGTTGGGTGTCAAATACATCGGATCCCAAGCATTGAAATCTTCCCCCCCTTTTTCCTCGCTGCCGGTACAAGGACACTTCATAGGGAGTGAGATCAAAGGCTGATGGCCGCATTGTTATGGTTAGTACTCTCGAAGGGAATCCACAGAGGATGTTACTTTGTAGTTGATAGGGGAAATGCCAGTCATAAACACCCGTGTTTACTCCCCCCCCCTTTGTAGTATGACAGAATCCAGAAGAGAGTAAGAATTGGGTTTTCTCAGAGTAGATAGCTAGAAATAAAATATAATTGGATTCTGACATTCGGCTCCCCTTAAAAATAAGAGAGGTCCACCTGTAGAGAAAACAAAACAGGTATAAAAGTTAGTCTGGCTTGTTAGGATACTCTGTATGAAACTTCTTTAAAAGCTTCGGGGCTCTGACATGACGTTTATGGACCCACTCGTTTTGAGAGACGGGGAGGTGCTTCCATGCTACTAGGTATTGAGTTTCCCCACGATATTTTCTAGAGTCCAGGATTTCCCTTATTTCGAAGTGTTGCTCTCCTTCTACCATGATTGGGGTTGGGGGGGGGGGATTTTTGGCCGTAAGGGTGACTGTTGTTCTCTTTTCAGCAAACTGCAGTGGAAAATTGGGTGTATTTGCCTAAGATTCTTGGGTAATTCTAATTCTACTGTTACTGAGTTTATGATTCTTTCAATTGGAAAAGGCCCTATATATTTTGGTCCAAGTTTTTTACAGGGTTGTATGGATTTTAAGTATTTTGTAGAGAAATACACCATTTCTCCTATAATGAATGGTGTGGGCTCCACCCTTTTCTTATCTGCTTGTGCTTTGTATGCTTGCCTAGCTTCCTCTAGAGCTTTTCTAACTATTGGCCAGGTGTTTTGTAATTGTTCCATCCATTCTTTCAGTGATGGGATTGCCGGTTCATTTGGGGTTAGTTCTGGCATGGGGTTGAAACTTTGACAGGTAGCTATTTGAAAAGGAGTGTAACCTGTGCTGGAGTGGACTGCATTATTGTAGGCAACCTCTGTGAAAGGCAACAGGTCCGTCCAATCTGACTGCTGGAAATTAAGAAAACATCTTAAATATTGCTCAAGTACTGAGTTACATTTTTCTGATTGACCATTTCCCTGAGGATGATGGCTAGATGTCAGTCCCTGGGTGGTCCCTAAAAGGGATAGAAATTCCTTCCAAAATGCAGACATAAATTGCACTCCCCTATCAGATATGATGCGTTGGGGTGCCCCATGCAATCTGTAAATATGTTGCACGAAAAGTTTTGCTAAAGCTTTTGCGGTGGGGATCTTCTGGCAAGGAATAAAGTGAACCTGTTTGGAAAATAAGTTCGTGACCATCCAAATAACAGTATTCCCATTGCTTTCTGGTAATTCCACTATAGAATCCATGGCTATTTCCCTCCAGGGGGCTGAGGGATTTGCCACTGTTTGTAACAGTCCTGGCGATTTCCCGTGCAACATTTTTGCAGTTGCACACTTTGGGCAGCTGGCCACATAACTTTCTATGTCTTTTTTCATGGATGGCCACCAAAATTGCCGTTTAATTAAGTGCAATGTTTTTACAAATCCAAACTGCCCTGCTGATTTTGTGTCGTGGCAAAGCTGCATGAATGTGATCCTTTGGGTGGTCAGTATATATAACTTCTCCCCCACCCAAGGCAGTCCGTCTTTCATTGTGCACGTGTTTGTTTTTCTGGAACCATTCATCTGTTTCCAAACTTTTCCGGAATTCAATTCCGGTCTGGCTATCCAGCTGTGGTTTTAATTTAACTTGGGCTCTGGTAGTCACTGGCGCTGCCAGTTGTGATTCTCCCATGATCGGTTTAGAGTCAGTGGCTCGCGTGCTGTTATATTGGGGCATGCGAGATAATGCATCTGCCAGAAAGTTCTTCCCCCCCGGCAAATGCTTGAGCTTAAAATTGAATTGGTGAAAATGCTGGGACCAGCGGGCTTGCTTGGGGTTGAGCTTCCTGGCTGTTTTCAAGGCTTCCAAATTTTTGTGGTCTGTCCACACCTGGAAAGGGATTTTATTGCCTTCAAGGAATTGGTGCCATGTAAGTAATGACCAACATATCCTATATGCCTCTTTCTCCCACACGGGCCAGCGCTGTTCTGTTTCAGTGAGTTTCCTGGACGTATATGCGCAGGGTTGCAATATTCCTTCATCATTTTCTTGTAATAGTACAGCCCCCACTGCCACATCACTTGCATCCGTCTGTATTACGAAGGGTTTGTCCATGTCTGGGTGCCTCAGTACTGGTTCGGCAGAAAAAAGCCTCTTTAATCTCTCAAATGCCGCTTGGCATTCCATTGTCCATTTTAGTGGCTGGCTAGGTTTCACTGAGGATTCTCCCTTCGTTTTTAGTAAGCTTGTGAGGGGCAGGGCTATCTGGGCAAATGAGGGGATGAATTGGCGGTAAAAGTTTGCGAAACCCAGGAAACTTTGCAGTTGCTTTCTTGTGCGAGGTGGTGCCCATTCTAATACTGCCCTGACCTTTTCTGGGTCCATTTCAATGCCCTGTGGGGATATGTGGTAACCTAGGTAGTCTATTCTTTCCTGGGGAAATTCGCATTTTGATAATTTGGCATATAGTTGGGCGGCTCGCAGTTTCTTTAAATTGCTCTGACTAGCTTGACATGTTCCTCTTTTGATTCGGTGAAGATAAGGATGTCGTCTAAATAAACCAGGACCCCCTTAAATAGGTGCTCCCTTAGTACCTCATTGATTAATTGCATAAATACTGCGGGGGGCCCTTGTAATCCAAATGGCAAAACTTTGAATTGGTAGCACCCATTGGGCAGTTAAATGCGGTTTTCCATTCATCCCCTTCCCTAATTCTCACACGGTAATACGCTTCCCTTAGATCTAGTCTAGTAAAAAAAAAATCCTTTCGAGAGGTGTGATAACATGTCCTTCATGAGGGGTAGGGGTATAGGTTGCTTTCACTGATTGCATTCTATAGGCAGTAGTCCACGCATAAGCATAGAGAGCCGTCCTTCTTCTCTCTAAAGAGGACCGGAGCGGCCACCTTAGGCTTGGCTGGTTCAATGAACCCCCTTTCTAGGTTTTTCTTTATAAATCTCTCCATTTCCTCCTTCTCCTTTGAGCTCATGGAGTATAATCTGGGCTTCGGGAGTTTTGCCCCGGGCTTGAATTCTATGGCACAGTCCGTGGGTCGGTGGGAGGGAAACTCATCCGCCCTCTCCTCGCTGAAAACTTCAGCCAGATCTCTATATTCCTCTGGTATTTCTGGTAGCCCCTTTTCTTCTCCCATGGACGCTATTTCCGTTTTTAATTTTGGTAGATCACATTGGGGTTTTAAGTCTGTAGGGTCCTCTTTCAGGAAATTGATTTCTTTCATCCTCCAATTTACCCAGGGGTTCCATTTTGTTAACCATTCCAGCCCTAGGATCATCAGGCATTCCATGTCTGGGGTCACTACAAACGTTATGTCTTCCTCATGATTTCCCAGGGATAGGTGGATTGGTAACGTGGCTAGGGTAGCTCGCACCCCCCCTGCTATGGACCCATCTAACTGGCCAAATGAGATTGGTTATTCCAGCCTCCTCACTGGAATGCCCAAATGTCCCACTAGCATCGGGCTAATGAGGCAGCGGGTGCAGCCTTGAATTTCGCGGCTGGAGTCTTTGAATGGATCGGTGTCTTCTTCGTCGGTATTGTCTTCCATCCGGATTGCCATCTGCAGGTTGGCGGGGGGGGGGACTACTGGATCAGTGGATGTCCCCGGGGCTGCAGGTTCCAATTCCCCCTCAGTGTCTCTCCAGTTGCAGCTCCAGGAGTTGGTGCGGCCGTGGGGCTCAGGATCCTCCTCTCCTAGGGAGCTGAGGGTTCTCTTCATCAAGTCGAAAGCTTTCTCTAGGATCCAGTTCGAGTGCTGTGCCCAGCTTCCTTCATCTTCACTTGTGTGCAGGGATCTCTCCATCTCCTGCTTCCATCCTGGTTGGTTGGCCCCCCGTCTCAGGGTCACCTTTCTTGATTTCTTTTCCCACTCGCCTTTCTTTCCAACGCCCATTGACCACCGAGGCTTGTGGTTACGCGTCTCCACCACCTCTTCTCCTGAGGAATCTGACCCTTCAGATCCGGATATTTGGCAGGGTTCCAGTTGGGGCAATGGCTCCCTCTCCGGGGGGCTTTCCCTCTTCCCCGCTTCGTCTGACATGGTATTTTTTGCAAAGTCCCCCGGCAAGGTTCTTCCTTCCAGGTTGACCAATTTTGCAGATCCTGTCTAATGTAAGGACCCACCTCAATTTACATCTTAAGAAGACAGAACTGCTCTTTCCTTCTTCTCCTCCTCACTCAAAAGCAAGCGGAAAGCGAGCAAGATGGGCAGGAGCGCGAATCAGCGTGTGCTCAGAAACGCCGATCTCGTGCTTCTGCCCATCTCACTTACTTGCAGGGGCCCAGGAGGAGCTGCGCAAAGCAGGAGGAGGTGAGGCCGGGCAGATTGCGGGTGCCTTCTGAGCACCCCACACGCCCCATCCTTCAGCCTCTCTGCTTTGTTCCGCCGGAGAAATCCCTGTCTTTGCAAGAGAGGCAGAAGCGATCTCCCTTTTGCAAGCAGGAAATCTTGCGGGTCTCCTTGCAAGGAAGGAAACCCCAGATGCGGGGCAAGCCAGGGAAAGAGTGTGTGTGTGTGTGGGGGGGGAATCCCCGGCTGCAATTCCCGTCCAAGATTTCCTGCTTGCAAAAGAGCGATCGCTTCTGCCCTTTTGCAAGCAGCGGAGGATGCCAGCAATCGAGGGTGGGGCTGCAGGCAAGGAAGGGAAACCCCTTCTTGGAGCATTCGGGATGGGGAAACCCCCTGCCCCACCACCTGCCTTCTCCTTTTTTCTGCAAGGGGGGGAGGAGGAAGGAGGAGGCGCAGAATCAGCAGGCGAGATTGCAGCCCAGCCCAGAGAAGGGGAAGGAAGAGCCAGTTGGAGAATGCATCTTTCTCCCCCCGGAGGGAGAAGCCCCCCTTGCCTGCCCGCCGCCCCGGCAGCGCCGCCAAAAGCTGCCAGCCATGCAACATGCCCAGCGCTCTCCTCTGCCTCTGCACACGCACAGGCAGGGCCATGATGTGGCCGGTTCACTTTGCCCCCGGCCACTCTGTGTGGTGAGAATGCTCCAGTGCCTGCCAAAACCAGGCTGGGGTCTGGGCAGCGTAGCGCGGGACAATAGGAGGGAGGGAGGGGGATGCTGCAACAGTCATAAGTGTGAAAATGGTTATAAGTCACTTTTTTCAGTGCCGTTGTAACTTCGAACAGTCACTAAGCAAATTGTTGTAAGTCGAGGACTACCTGTACTTTATCATTTTTTTTCCTCTCTTTTTTTGGTCAATTTTTTGACACCTTGCTGGGTGACTGGTGGTACTCGGATATTGCCTTATGCTGCTGCTTGGCCATGCCTGGGCTATGTCCTGCCGCCGTCTCCCAAACTCCACCTTCGCCACTGGGTAAAGCAGCAGCGGAGCGCTCCATCCTGGGAAGAAGCAGCAGCGGCAGTGCAGCGCTACATCAGGGGTGGGGGGAAGTAGTGGCGGCGGGGTGCTCCGTGCGGGGGGGGAATTCTGCAGGAAACTGGTTGTTAAATTATTTGATTCCCAGTACTGGTTAGAATTGCCAATGTGCGACACCCGCAGGATTGAGATTTATTGTGCTTTTCAACCCCCAGTAGGCCAACCATGGATAAATCATGCAAGAAAAGAAAAACTTCGGAAGAAAACAGAGTGTCAGAATCCAATTATATTTTATTTCTAGCTATCTACTCTGAGAAAACCCAATTCTTACTCTCTTCTGGATTCTGTCATACTACAAAGGGGGGGGGGAGTAAACACGGGTGTTTATGACTATCAATTACAAAGTAACATCCTCTGTGGATTCCCATCGAGAGTACTAACCATAACAATGCGGCCATCATGCTTTGATCTCACTCCCTATGAAGTCTTCTTGTACCGGCAACAAGGAAAAAAGGGGGGGCGAGATTTCAATGTTTGTGATCCGATGGATTTAACACCCAACCATCTGTCATTTTGAATTGACCGGAAGGAGTGTGGAGTGGGGCTGCCTGGGAACACTTTAAAACATTGAATGGTCAGGGGGGTCCCTCAGATCCTGTCTAGCATGCCTTCAGTCAGTTTTTCTTAATAAAGATTCCTGTTGGAAGAAATGTTCCAAGAGTTCTTTCTTCTTAAGATGTAAATTGAGGTGGGTCCTTACACAAAGTGTTTAATGATACATGGGCACATTCATTTGCTTTCACAACTGACAAGACTGGTTTACCAGTATGTTTAATATGTGGTGAGAAATTGGCAAACAACAAAAAGTTGAATGTTGCAAGACATTTCCAGATTAAACACACAGCCTTTGCTGAAAAATACCCGGATGGAGAGGAGAGAAAAAAAGCCATTTCGGAATTGATGCAGAAGGTTGATCTGAGCAAGAATCATTTTAAGAAGTGGGTGAAGTCTGCAAATTCAACTACATATGCTAGTTTTGTGGCCACTCAGGAAATAGTCAGGCACGGGAAGCCGTTCACAGATGGAGAGTATATCAAGGAATCATTCATTAAGATTTCAGAACATCTATTCTTGGACTTCAAAAACAAGAGTGAAATTGTGCAGAAAATCAGAGATCTGCCTTTCTCTGCGAAGACTGTCAAAGACAGAACCATAAAAATGTCAGAAAACATCACCAGACAGCAAATTAAAGACATCAATTCAGCTGTGGTGTACTCAATCGCCTGTGATGTATCCAAAGACAAAGGTGATATTGAACAAATAGCGCTGTTCTGCCGATATGTGAACTCTGCTGGGCCACAGGAAGAAATGATTGAGTTGATACCACTAAAAGGCCAAACCCGGGGGAGGACATCTGTGAGGCTGTCTTGGATTATTTAACAACCAATGAAATAAACACCACCCACCTGGTGTCAGTGGCTACTGACGGGGCACCGAGTATGACAGGAGCGCAGAAGGTCTTTGTGGCTTTACTGCAGAAGTCGCTGGGTAGAAAGCTGCTAACATTTCACTGCATCCTGCACCAAGAGGCATTGTGCGCTCAAACATTTCCTCCGGAATGCACAGAAGTAATGAATGTTGTCATTCAGATTGTCAATACAATAATGGCACAAGGTTTAAATCACTGTCAGTTCCATTTGCTACTAAAGGAGGTGGAAAGCACGTATTCTGATCTCCTGCTGCACAACAAAGTCCAGTGGCTGTCCAGAGGGGAGGTGCTAAAACATTTTGTCGCGTGTCTGGAAGAGGTGAAAACTTACCTGGGTGTAAGGAATCACTTCAATCCACATCTTAAGAAAGCAGAACTCTTGGAAACAATCTCTTCGAACAGGAACTTTTATTAAGAGAAATTGATTTTGGGCATAATAGACAGGATCTGAGGGATTCCCTCACAAATCGATGTTTTAAAGTGTCCCTAAGCAATCCCCACCCCGCAGTTCTTCCAGGCGATGCAGACCGGCAGATTTCTAGGTGTTAAATCCAGGAAAGATAACATCAATCCGGCTCCGTTGTACACGATCATGCAACAGCTCCTCACACCTTATTTTGATGATGGATAAATAACCCAGATCCCGGAGGCTGTATCTTTTCACACACACACCTTTTCCTAGGCCGGTAAGGAGGAGAGGTTCAGAGGGGCATAGGATGAAAGGCAAATGGTTACATTGTGATGGTTAGCAGATCCTCGCGAATAAACAAAAGGTTACTTTGTGGTGAATAGAGGAAGTGAAAGTAATAAAAAAGCCCTGCATATCCCCCCTCCCCCTTGGGATTATGGCAGGACCCAGGAAAGGGTAAGAATTGGTTTTAGATCAGAGGAGATAGATAGAAAGGAAATATAACTGGATCCTGACATCCTGCCCCCCTTAAAAATAAGAGAGATCCACCTGTAGAGAAAACAAAACAGGTATAAAAGTCTGGCTTGTTAGGATACTCTGTATGAAACTTCTTTAACAGTTTCGGGGCTCTTACATGACGTTTATGGACCCACTCATTTTGTGAGGAGGGGAGGTGTTTCCATGCTACTAGGTATTGAGTTGTCCCATGATATCTCCTAGAGTCTAGGATTTCCTTTATTTTGAAGTGTTGTTCTCCCTCCACCATGATTGGAGGTGGTGGTGGGGATTTTTGGCCATAAGGGTGACTGTTGTTCTCTTTTCAGTAAACAGTGAAAGATTGGGTGTATTTGCCTGAGATTTTTGGGTAATTCTAATTCTACTGTTACTGGGTTTATGATTGTTTTATTTGGAAAAGGTCCTATATATTTTGGTCCAAGTTTTTTACAAGGTTGTAGGGGTTTTAGGTATTTTGTAGACATATATACCATTTCTCCTACAATGAATGGTGTGAGTTCAACTCTTTTTTTATCTGCTTGTGCTTTGTATGCTTGCCTAGCTTCGTCTAAGGCTTTTCTAACTATTGGCCAGGTGTTTTGTAATTGTTCTATCCACTCTTTCAATGATGGGATTGCTGGTTCGTTTGGGATTAATTCTGGCATGGGGTTGAAACTTTGACCACTGGCTATTTGAAAAGGAGTGTAGCCTGTGATGGAGTGGACTGCATTATTGTAGGCAACTTCTGCGAAGGGGAGTAGGTCTGTCCAATTCAATGGCTGGAAATTAATGAAGCATCTTAAGTATTGCTCAAGTACTGAGTTAGCTTTCTCTGTTTGACCGTTCCCTTGAGGATGATGACTAGATGTCAGTCCCTGAGTGATCCCTAAAAGGGATAAAAATTCCTTCCAAAATGCAGACGTAAATTGCACTCCCCTATCAGATATGATGCATTGGGGTGCCCCATGCAATCTGTAAATATGCTGCACAAAAAGTTTTGTTAAGGCTTTTGCGGTGGGAATCTTTTGGCAAGGAATAAAGTGAACCTGTTTGGAAACAAGTCCGTGACCGACCAGATGACAGTATTCCCATTGCTTTCTGGTAATTCCACTATAAAATCCATGGCTATTTCCCTCCAGAGGGCTGAGGGATTTGCCACTGTTTGTAACAGTCCTGGTGATTTCCCTTCCAACCTTTTTGCAGTTGCACACTTTGGGCAGCTGGCCACGTAGTTTTCTATGTCCTTTTTCATGGATGGCCACCAAAATTGCCTTTTAATTAAGTGCAATGTTTTTACAAATCCAAAATGCCCTGCTGATTTTGTGTCATGGCATAGCTGCATGAATGTGATCCTTTGGGTGGTCAGTATATATAACTTCTCCCCCACTCAAGGCAGTCCGTCTTTCATTGTGCACACGTGTCTATTTTTCTGGAACCATTCATCTGTTTCGAAAGTTTTCCGGAATTCGATTCCAGTTTGGCTACCCAGCTGCGGTTTTAATTTAGTTTGGGCTCTGGTGGTTACTGCCGCTGCCAGTTGTGCTTCCGCCATAAGTGGTTTAGAATCGGTGGCTCGCGTGCTGTTATATTGGGGCATGCGAGACAGTGCATGCCAAGAAGTTCTTCCCCCCCGGCAAGTGCTTGAGCGTAAAGTGGAATGGGTGAAAATGCTGGGACCAGCGGGCTTGCTTGGGGTTGAGCTTCCTGGGTGTTTTCAAGGCTTCCAGGTTTTTGTGGTCTGTCCACACCTGAAAAGGGATTTTATTTCCTTCAAGGAACTGGCGCCACATAAGTAATGACCAACATATCCCGTATGCCTCTTTCTCCCACACGGGCCAGCACTGTTCCGTTTTGGTGAGTTTTTTGGACATATACGCGCAGGGTTGCAATACCCCTTCATCGTTTTCTTGTAATAGTACAGCCCCCACTGCCACATCACTTGCATCCACCTGTATTACGAAGGGCTTATCCATGTCTGGATGCCTCAGTACGGGTTCTGCAGAAAAGAGTCTCTTTAATCTCTCAAATGCCGCTTGGCATTCCATTGTCCATTTTAGTGGCTGGCTAGGTTTCACTGAGGATTCTCCCTTCGTTTTTAGTAAGTTCGTGAGGGGCAGGGCTATCTGGGCAAATGAGGGAATGAATTGGCGGTAAAAGTTTGCAAAGCCCAGGAAACTTTGCAGTTGTTTCCTAGTGCGAGGGGACGCCCATTCTAATACTGCTCTGACCTTCTCTGGGTCCATTTCAATGCCTTGTGAGGATATGCGATAACCCAGGTAGTCTATTCTTTCCTGGTGGAATTCACATTTCGATAATTTGGCATATAGGTGGGCAGCTCGCAGTTTCTTTAAAATCGCTCTGACTAGGTTAATATGTTCTTCTTTGGATTCGGTGAAGATAAGGATGTCATCTAAATAAACCAGGACCCCCTTAAATAGGTGCTCCCTTAGTACCTCGGTGATTAATTGCATAAATACTGTGGGACCCCTTTGTAATCCAAATGGCAAAACTTTGAACTGGTAGCACCCCATTGGGCAATGGGTTTTCCATTCATCCCCTTCCTTAATTCTAACGCGGTAATACGCTTCCCTTAGATCTAGTTTAGTGAAAATTCTTCCTTTCGAGAAGTGGGATAACATGTCCTTCATGAGAGGTAGTGGGTATAGGTTGCTTTCACTGATTGCATTCAATAGGCAGTAGTCCACGCATAAGTGTAAAGAGCCATCTTTCTTCTCTCTAAAGAGGACCAGGGCGGCTACTTTAGCCTTGGCAGGTTCGATGAACCCCCTTTCTAGGTTTTTATTTATGAATCTCTCCATTTCCTCCTTTTCCTTAGGGCTCATGGAGTATAATCTGGGCTTCGGGAGTTTTGCCCCTGGCTTAAATTCTATGGCACAATCCGTGGGTCGGTGAGGGGGGAGCTCATCTGCCCTCTCCTCACTGAAAACTTCAGCCAGGTCTTAGTATTCCTCTGGTATTTCAGGTAGCCCCTTTTCTTCTCCCATTGATGCTTTCTCCGCTCTTAATTTTGGTAGGACTCCTTGGGGTTTTAAGTCCGTAGGGCCCCCCCTTTGGGAAATTGATTTCTGCCATCTTCCAATTTACCCAGGGGTTCCATTTCTTTAACTATTCCAGCCCTAGGATCATTGGACATTCCATGCCTGGGGTCACTACAAACGTTATGTCTTCCTCATGGTTTCCCAGGGATAGGTGGACTGGTAATGTGGCTAGGGTAGCTGGCACCCCCCCTGCTATGGACCCATCTAACTGGCCAAATGAGATTGGTTGTTTCAGCCTCCTCACTGGAATGCCTAAATTCCCCACTAGCATCGGGCTAATGAGGCAGCGGGTGCAGCCAGAGTCTATTAAGGCTTTCACTTTGACAGCTTCAGGCATGGTGGGGGCTAATATAGTCACTTTCTTGAGGATGGGTGTGATGGGTCCACTTACCAGGGGTTCGCCCTCTGAGCTGTCGTCTGAGGCGTCCACTGGCCCTGCGGTGTAGGCTAGAGTTCCTTCCCCACGTTGGGCAGAGGTTGGGGATTCCACAGCCTGTATCACTCTCATGGCGGGTTCTTTTGGCTTGGCTGGGGACTTCCCGGATTTCCTGCCGGTGATCTGTCTGGGTTGTGTTGGGGGGCTTTCGAGTGGCATTCTACGGCCCGGTGCCCCTCTCTCCTGCATTTGAAACAGCCCATTGGCTTCTTGGCCGTGGCTGGTGTTCTCGCTGGCTCACGCATCGGCTCAGGTGGCAAACGGCCCCATGGTTTTCCTTGGCGGTGCCTCTTCAGTAGGTCGATCTCTGCTTCCTCTGCCAGGACGTACCATTCGTCGAGTTGGTGTGGGTCCCCCCAGGGCAGGCAAGCGTCATACAGGTCATAACTTAGGCCGTCTTTGAAATGGCTAAGGAGGATGTCTTCCGGCCAGTTCATCTTGCTGGCAATGGTTCAGAATTCTTGTATATATTTGGCTACTGGGCGTCTGCCCTGCCTCACTGTTTTGATTTTTTCGCGGGCTTTGCGATCAACCAGGGGGTCCTCGAATCGCCTTCTCAGGGAGGACATGAAACGGTTGAAGTTGTTGAGCTCTGGGGCATCGGAATCATGCAAATTCACCACCCAATCTGCGGCCGGTCCATCCAGAGCGGATTGCACGAGACGGATATGGGCTTTGTCACTGGGAATGTGCCGCCCATATTCTTCCATGTAGCTGAGGACTTGGGTTAGGAAAAACCCCAAGCATGTCAGCTCCCCCTTGAATTTCATGTCCAGTGGTGGGAATCTTTGAATGGATCGGTGTCTTCACCTTTGGTGGTATTGTCTTCCATCCGGATCGCCATCTGCGGGTCGGCAGGGAGGGGGGCTTGCTGAAATGGTCGCTACTGGTTCAGTGGACGTCTCCGGGACTACAGGTTCCAATTCCCCCTCAGTGTCTCTCCAACTGCAGCTCCAAGTGCTGGTGCGGCCGCGGGGCTCTGACTTCTCCTCCCCTAGAGAGCTGAGTGTTCTTTTCATCAGGTCAATCGCTTTCTCTAGGATCCAGTTCGAGTATTGTGCATAACTTCCTTCCTCTTCGCTAACGTGCAGGGATTTCTCCATCTCCTGCTTCCATCCTGGTTGGTGACTGCCCCGGTTCAGGGTCACCTTTTTCGATCTCTTTTCCCACTCGCCTTTCTTTCCAACGCCGATTGACCACCAAGGTTTGTGGTTACGCGTCTCCACCACCTCTTCTCCTGAGGAGTATGACAATTCAGATCCCGACAGCTGGCAGGTTCTCGGTCGGGGAGAAGGCTCCCTTTCTGTGGGGTTTTCCTCCTTCCCTGCCTCGTCGTCTGACATTGTATTTTTTGCAAAGTCCCCCGGCAAGGTTCTCCCTTCCAGGTTGACTATTAGTGCAGATCCTGTCTAATGTAAGGAATCACTTCAATCCACATCTTAAAAAAGCAGAACTCTTGGAAACAATCTCTTCCAACAGGAACGTTTATTAAGAGAAATTGATTTTGGGCATAATAGACAGGATCTGAGGGATTCCCTCACAAATTGATGTTTTAAAGTGTCCCTAAGCAACCCCCACCCCGCAGTTCTTCCGGGTGATGCAGATCGGCAGATTTCTAGGTGTTAAATCCAGGAAAGATGACATTAATCCGGCTCCATTGTACACGATCATGCAACAGCTCCTCACACCTTATTTTGATGACGGATAAGTAACCCAGATCCTGGAGGCTGTATCTTTTCACCCCCCCACTTTTTCTAGTTGGCCGGTAAGGAGAAGTTCAGAGGGGCATAGGATGAAAGGCAAATGGTTACATTGTGATGGCTAGCAGATCCTCAAGCGAATAAACAAAAGGTTACTTTGTGGTGAATAGAGGAAGTGAAAGTAATAAAACCCCTCTGCATATCCCCCCTCCCCCTTGGGATTATGGCAGGACCCAGGAAAGGGTAAGAATTGGTTTTAGATCAGAGGAGATAGATAGAAAGGAAATATAACTGGATCCTGACACTGGGCAGCAAAGGGCTCACCTTTCCTGAGGTGGAACAGCCAGAGTGGCTGGAAAAGCTACACTTCATGGTAGATATGACAGCATACCTGAACATGCTGAACATAACTCTTCAGGGTAAAGGAGGCACAGCCCTGCACATGCTGGAGTTTTGGCATTTGAGCGCAAGTTGACAGTGTTTGGCAGAGATTTACAGAGAGGTACACTCTCACTTCCCCTCTTTGAGAGAGTTCAAACAAGGTCACAATATGATAGATTCAGAGGTATTTGCAGTCTGCAATCATTGCAAACATCGTTCGGGAAGTGATTCGGTGAGTTCAGAGAGTTCAGTGAGTTCAGATTCTGGATACTCGTCTTGGATCAGTGGCTGAGGAGATCGAAGCACCTGGGTTTTCTACTGTTGGTTTGATTTCTTGTGGGATAAAAAGATTTAAAGATGAGAAAGGGAAAGATACCAAAAAGGTTAGATGATGAATAAAAGCATGAGGATGAACTCCAAACATAACAAAATCAGACTTGCGCTGGTGAACTTACATACATACATACATACATACAATTAACCAATGGAATAGCTTGCCTTCAGAGGTTCTGGGTGCTCCATCACTGGAGGATTTCAAGAAGAGACTGGAAGACCTTCAAGGTCCCTTCCAACTCGGTATTCTGTATTCACTTTTAGAACATAGAAAATTATTATAGAATTCTAGTCCAGCCCCCCCCCCCCCCGCTCAAGCAGAAGACCCTATACCAGGGCTTTTCAACCTGTGGTATGCGTACCACTTGTGGTACATTAACGTGGCAGGTGGTACCCAGCCCTGCCTAGCCAAGTGTAGTGGGGGAGGGAAAGAGCCAGCACAGGCAAGGACTTACAGTGAGAGAGTCCTCTGGAGCTGCAGAGTGGCTGGGGAGAGGCAAAGGCCCCAGGCTCACTTCTGGCTCACCCTCCCCCATGAGAAAGGAGGAGGAGGGGGTGGAGACCTATAAAAGGAGGCAGTTTGGGCGGGAGAGGGAGAGAGAGAAAAAAGCAGCAGCCTTGGGAGGAGGCGGAGTCAGCTCTAGCTGCACCAAAGGGGAAGAAGGAGGAGGAGGGTGGGGGGAGATCAAATCAAGCAGGCCGGCCATGAGCTGATTTGCAACTGCTGTGGCAGCCACCTGTGCTGGCAGCAGCAAACAGGCAAGAAATGCAGTGGGGGAGGGGTCGCCCTCCAAGAGGAATGAAAAGCAGCAATGGCTGGCGGTGAGGCACGGAGAAGGGAGGGAGGGAGATGGAGAATGGAAGGATTCTTATGTGCTTTTGTGACTTTGAAGTTCTGGGATTTGTGCAATGTGGGCTTTGTGTTCTTAAGGAGTGTTTGGCAATATCTATTTGGCTGATGGCTGATGTCTCGTGTTAGCTTCTATTGCTCTGCTATTATTAGCTGTAAGTTTTGCTGCAAGAGATTTTGAAGTATTTTTCTCCTGAATGGATTTTTCCTGTAGATTCCTTTACTTATGGAGCCATTTGGGGAGGCTGCCTTAGCTGGCAGCCAATACTTACTACATTTTTTTTCTTCCTTAAATGCCGGCTGCCGGCTCCTTACTTTCCTTTCTAGCCAGTAGCTAATTCTTAAAGGGGAATGTGCCTTTTTAAGCTAGTTCACTCAGCAGTTTGTCTTTTCTGTTTCTGGAGGCTTTTCCTTATTTGATGAATATATGGAAGAGAGAAAATATGGGGTTTTTTTTTTCAAATTCTTCCTTCAGAAGGAGGTGGGCATGAGAAAGAGGGAGGCAGGGAAGGAGGGAGGGAGGGAACTTAGCACTTGGCCACCAGCAGCCCTGCCATTGACTTTGCTTGTCAAAAGGCTGCAAAAGGGGATCACATGACCCTGGGACAGTGACCATCATAAATATGAATCAATTGCCAAGTATCCAAATATAAATCACATGACCCTGGGCATGCTGCAATGGTCATAAGTGTGAAAAATGGTCATAAGTCATTTCAGTGCAATTGCAACTTTGAACAGGGTTTTTTTTTGGTCATCACGTTTTTGACACCTTGCTAGGTGGTACTCGAATATTGCCATATCCTAAAAGTGGTACAATCGGTGAAAAGGTTGAAAAGCCCTGCCCTATACCATTTCAGACAATGGTTGTCCAGTCTCTTTTTTAAAGCCTCCAGTGATGGAGCTCCCACAACTTCTGAAGGCAAGCTATTCCATTGGCTGATTGCTCTAATTATTATGAATTTTCTCCTTAGTTCTAGGTGTGACAAATTACTTCTTAAGGTGTCACTTAGTCAAGTGACAAATGTCCTGCCCACCGAATCTTTGAAAGCTTACCTCTGAAATGATGAACATACAGTTGTCAAAGGATGTCTCTGTGAGAAGAAGCAATGTCATATAAACATCTTAACCTCTAAACAGATTTATTTTTAAGGATGTTACTACATCTACATAGCAGTAGGATTATTGCTGATTATGACATCAGCTTAATTTCTTTTACTGATTTTTACATACTTTTACAGATTATGCTTTTTCATTATATCAATAAACGAATACATCTGGTTCTCTTTAAACATACCCAATTTGCATCTTTTTATGACTGTGAGAAGACAGCAAACAAAAGATAGAAGTCACCATGGCATGAGAGACAAGGTTTAGACAGAAGGAGGGTTACTTTTGAGCACTGCTGGAGACCTTCTGCTTTCTAATCTGGAAACATGATTCCACAAAGTTTTATCCAAAGCTAAGCTATTATGCTGCTGTTTTCTCCTAGAATCAATTTCTTGAATTCTACTGAGAAACTGTCTCATTGCTGGGGATTTCTTTTGCTTCAAAAACTTTCCTTTGAGAAAATTTATTGATCCACTGTCATCCTCATGTAATGAGCTGGGTGATGGGATATGACCAGACAGATACTGGTCATTTTCCTCTTCTATTGTGGGGCAATGGAACACATAGTGCAAGCTCTCTTTAAATTTAAATTAAAGTACCAGTTCTTTCTTTCCAATACCCGAATAGACGGCCTCTGCTGAGTCTTTCTCATTTCATATGTGTTTCTTCACAAATACTTCTAATCTAACTATTATAATGAAAATAAAAATAGTCCAATATTTCCAAATATATATCATTATGCTCCTTGAGAGGGTGCACTTCCTTGATGTGTCAATATCAGAACCCTCTTTGGGAACCTGGAAAAGGGCATCTGTGAACTCTAACAAGAACTGGTTCCAAGCTACGTATTGGTGACTTCTAGCTTTCTCTGCTGGTAATTCACCTCCCTGGTTGCCCAGCTCCGATATGTCAAAAGCAGTTGGAACTTCAGTTACATTTTACATACCTGCGATGGGATAGCTTGTTTCTGCCCAGCAAGACTTCAGCTCCCTGAGCAAACAAAGTGTCATATCAACTAATGATCATATTTGGCCATCCCACAGTGCATCATTGAATCTGAAAAAAGCTCTCTTTGAAGGGGAGATAGGGGAAGTAGAGGGGAAGAGGAAAAACTGGCTATGTCAAGTATCAAAATAAGACTTGTGGTCTGTAAAAATTAAATAGAAATAGGTGGTTCACAGCTATTAGGAACCAGCAGCAACGCCCCCACATAGCACTTCAATAATTTGTACCAATTTGCTGGGGAACATTTTCTTCAAGGGGAAGCATCCCCCTAAAGAGGATTCATCAATACTCTAGTAAAGTAGACAACAAGTCACCTGGCCCCTACCACAATTTCTGAGTACCATAATTGAGGGTAATCTCCTCTCACCTTTTCTTTTTTCTTCTTCTTTTAACTAGTAAGAAAATGAAAATGAGGGTGCATTAGGAAACAATATTATAAATATTTATAATTATAGTCTGCAGTCCAGGCAGTCAATCTAAGGAGATATGTAGTCTCCATGGAGCAAAAATCAAAGATGTAACAGTACCTTACTAAAATAATCAACCCCACAGATTACTACCCCTTTCTTCTCCTACATGTGGGGACCAATGACACAACAATGAATCTGAAAACAATAACAAGAGATTACGAACAGCTAGGGAAGAAAGTTAAAGAATTAGGAGCACAAGTGGTGTTTTCATCTATATTTCCTGTCACTGTGTAAGAAATTTTATGAACTGGAATAGCCATAGCAACAAACCAGCCAATGAGAACTGTTTGATTAAGACACAGTATTGGCTGTGTGAGGCATGTGATCCAGCCTAGGTCTGAGCGTGTCTTAGTCTTCTCTTTGTTTTTTCTGATCTCCAAGTTAAGAGTTGTTGATGTTCCCCAGAGCTGAAAGAAACTGTATGTATCATGTTTTTATATATATTTTATTGATAAAGTTTTTCTAAACTATGCCTCCTGCTCATTTTGAATGTGTGCTTATTTTTTGGGCTTATTTTTGTGCTGGAAAGGTGTAAACTCTAACACTTCCAACAAAAGGCCAACATCCAATGAGGGAGCAAAGGATTTTAGAAACAAATGACTGGCTTAAAAACTGATGTAGTCAACAGAGCTTAGGCTTCCTAGACTATGGTCTGCATTACCTAGTCCTAGATAAGGGGCTACTAGCAAATGATGGATTGCACCTCACAAGAACTGGAAACAATATATTTGGAAAATGACTGGCTCATTTTATCAAAAGGGCTTTAAACTAAAATTGAGGGGCAGGGCAATCTTCATGACCAATAGAACCTAGATAACCACTAGATAACCAATCACATGAGGAAAGGAGGAAAGAGAAAACAGATATAAAAAAAGAAAAACATAATGAAATAGAGAGTGATGGAAAGGATATAAATCCCAGTTACAAAGTAGGAGATGCCAAACCAATCTTATTTCATTCTTTGACAAAGTGACTAAATTAGTAGACCAATGAAATGCTGTGGACACGGTATATTTAGACTTCAGCGAGGCATTTGACAAAGTAGACCATAACCTACTTCTTGGTAAGCTAGAAAAATGTGGGATAGACAGCATCACCACCAGATGGATTTGTAACTGGCTGACAAACTACTCAACGAGTAGTCCTCAATGGTACTATATCTGCATGGAGAGAAGTAAGCAATGGGGTACCACACAGATCCAGTACTCTTAGGCCCAATACTCTTCAATATCTTCATAAATGACTTAGATGAAAGAATAGAAGTGGAACTCATCAAATTTACAGATGATACTAAGCTGGCAGGAATAGCCAACATCCCAGAAAACAGGATCCAAAAAGATCTTGACAGACTTGAACAATGGGCCCTATCCAACAAAATGAAATTTAATGTGGAGAAAAGCAAGGTTTTACACCTGAACAGGAAAAACCAAAGATACAAGTACAGATTAGGCGAAACCTGGCTCAAAAACAGTAACTGTGAGAGGGACCTTGGAGTCCTAGTGGACGATCACTTAACAGCAACAGCAGCCAAAAAAGCTAATACAATCCTTGGTTGTATAAACAGAGGCATAGAATCAAAATCACCTGAAGTATTAGTACCGCTTTATAAATCCTTAGTAAGACCACACCTGGAATACTGCATCCAGTTTTGGTCACCACATTACAAAAAAGACTTTTGAAAAGTGCAAAGAAGAGCAACTATGATGATCCATGGCGCGGAGAATAAAACATAAGAAGAACAGTTGCAGGATTTATGCTTGGCTAGTTAGAGAAAAGAAGGATTGGGGGGACATGATAGCAGTATTCCAGTATTTGAGAGATTGCCACAAAGAGGAAGGGGTCAGTTTATTTTCCAAAGCATCAGGGGGCAGGACAAGAAAATGGATGGAAACTAATCAAGGAGAGAAGCAACCTGGAATTAAGGAGAAACTTCCTAACAGCAAGGACAATTTACCAGTGGAACAGCTTACCTTCAGATGTTGCAGGTGCTTCATCACTGGAGGTTTTTAAGAAGAGACTGGACAGTCATTTGTCTGAAATGGTATAGGATTGAGCAGGTGGCTGGACTAGAAGACCTCCAAGGTCCCTTCCAGCTCTATTCTGATTCTGATTCTGAAATACTGTGAGACAAAAGCCTGGCACATCCATTTGGAGAGAGATCAATGGAAGATCTAACAACAATGTGCTCTGAGTGTGTCTCACTATTTAAGACTTTCTTTTGTTCCTATGCCTGATACTATTTTGCTTTACAATGATTCCAGGATGCTGTCCCATCCATGGGGAAATGGTCTACCTCTACCATATCTCCTCCTCCCACCCTCTAGCTTCCCACAGGGATACACAAATTTGCCTTTCAATCATTTTCAAGTCATTTTCTTGACTTGGAAGAATTTTTGGCTTGGCCCTTGTACAGATCAAATATTTGCCCCCATTTCTCTCCTGTATTTTATAAATATGTTTCTTTTAAATCACATTTAAAGTGTAATAGAAACAAAACAATTAAAGCACATTACAAATAAATAATTGTTTACCTGGCTACAAAGAGAGAATCCAGTAATTAAAACCTCTTTCTTTCTCACAGATAATAATATTTGAATAATTAGTAATAAGTAGGAAATAATTAAATTCCTGATAGTCCACACTGAACCAGATACCACTGTAGAATACAGAATAACGGAATTGGAAGGGACCTTATAGTTTATCTAGTCCAATCCTCTGCTCAAGCAGGAGACCCTATACCAAGGGTAGGCAACCTTGGCTTTTATGACTCGTGGACTTCAACTCCCAGAATTCCTGAGCCAGCCATACTGGCTCAGGAATTCTGGGAGTTGAAGTCCACGAGTCATAAAAGAGCCAAGGTTGCCTACCCCTGCCCTATACCATTTCTGACAAATGGCTGTCCAGTCTCTTGCTCTTCTCTTCACTCTTACTCTTACTTGTTTATAGTCTGGTGACCAAACCTGGATGCAGTATTCTAGGTGTGGCCTTACTAAAGCCTTATACAGCAGTACTAGTACCTCACGTGATCTTAATACTAATATAACTTAGGATAGCATTGGCTTTTTGGACTGCTGTCATGCACTGCTGGCTCATATTTAATTGATTGTCCACTAGGACTCTTAAGATCCTTCTCAAAGTTATCACTATTAAGCTAGGTTTCACCTAATCTGTACGTGTACTTTTGGTTTTTCTTGTCTAAGTGTTAAGACTTTACTTTTCTCTATGTTGAATTTCATTTTGTTAGATAGGGCTCAGTGTTCAAGTCTGTCAAGATCCCTCTGGATCTTGAGCCTATCATCTAGGCTGGGTGTTGGCTATTCCTGCCAGCTTAGCGTCATCTGCAAATTTGATAAATTCCCCTTCTATTCCCTCATTTGTAACTGGTTTTTTTAAAATTATTATTATGAACAGCGGAAAAATCATCCTGTAAAAGGCATGGGAAGATAATAAAGAAAACATTTCTCTGTCATAGACAGACAGTAATTATCCAAAATCTCCATTTTAAAAGAATGAGCTAAGGATGGCCATTTCCTGCTGAAAGGCAAAAATATTATTATTCAGTTTAAAGGTGGCAGCCACAGAGGGAGAACATTCATCCTTTTCTTTTTCTCACTTTTTTTTTTTTGAACATTTAGCCTTTTGTCAAGTGCATTGCTACTCATTGGGTGACAAAGCCTGTAGGATGTGCAGTCACAGAGAACAGCTGCTTTGGCTGAGTTGTTCTTCAGGTATGTGTCAAAAGGCTAAACGTGAAAGAAGAGTCTCCCAGAAGTCTCCATTCTAGGAAGCATCTGTAGTAGCCAGTCTGAAAAGATACCCAGTCCCTGCATTCCACCTACAGTATGCAGTTGTGCCCACAGCTGTAGACAGGATCAGAACCAAAAGCAGCACTCCAGTGACACAAAGGGCAATGGGGAGAAACCAGGCTGCACCTGGAAATAGAGGAAAGATCAGATACAGTTATAGAAAGTAATAAAACAGGATTGCATCCTTATCCTTTCTTTCCTTTAGGGGTAATAGAGAAAGACAGAAGGTTCCTCTTTCTCTTTCCAGTCACTTTCTGCTTCTCCAACCCCAATTCTAACCCAAATGCAGTATGTATGTATGTATGTATGTATGTATTTATTTAGCATATAGCATATCATACACGGACTAGCAATATATATTAACATTTCATCTAGATTAGTAGAACACAATAAAATATAAATGTTAAAAAGATCTATGCATTCAGATGCAGTAATTTCCTCCTATGCATTTTAGTAAGTACCAGAGAGGATACTTTTGCCAAGCTGGACAACTTTTTTGTTGCTGCTGGGTAGGAATGAAGGGAGCTAAGGAAAGTCCAACATGCCTGGAAGCCCCAAAGTGGGGAAAGCTATTGTTGGCAAGCAAAGCCTTTGCTGCAGTACTTGCCTTTGGAGGATCAGATGTGTGTCAGAATCCAATTATATTTTATTTCTAGCTATCTATTCTGAGAAAACCCAATTCTTACTCTCTTCTGGATTCTGTCATACTACAAAGGGGGGGGGGAGTAAACACGGGTGTTTATGACTGGCATTTCCCCTATCAACTACAAAGTAACATCCTCTGTGGATTCCCTTCAAGAGTACTAACCATAACAATGCGGCCATCAGCCTTTGATCTCACTCCCTATGAAGTGTCCTTGTACCGGCAGCGAGGAAAAAGGGGGGGAAGATTTCAATGCTTGGGATCCGATGGATTTAACACCCAACCATCTGCCAATTTGAATTGACCGGAAGGAGTGTGGAGTGGGGCTGTCTGGGAACACTTTAAAACATTGAATGGTCAGGGGGGTCCCTCAGATCCTGTCTAGCATGCCTTCAGTCAGTTTTTCTTAATAAAGATTCCTGTTGGAAGAAACGTTCCAAGAGTTCTGTCTTCTTAAGATGTAAATTGAGGTGGGTCCTTACAGTCTTCCTCCTTCCTCCCACAACAACAACCTGTGAGGTGGCTTGGGCTGAGGGAGAGTGACTGGCCCAAAGTCATGCAGCCAGTTTCATGCCTAAGACGGGACTAGAACTAGAAGTGGGAATCTGTAGAGCTAGCAGAACCCAAATCTCTTTCCAAAATTAAATTGTCCAATTCTTCAACAAAGCAGTACTCTATTGAATCTGTCTAACTCCTTTCCAAAGAGCAAAAAGCTATATGTTTAAGAAGTCCAGGGACATACTTTAGAATCCTTCAGGTAGGACAACAGCAGATGCTTCAGCAGAAGCTAAATAGCTGATCTCACCTGTAGCCAAACCAAAATGATCCATCAAAATTATACTCAGTGACTGAAAGAGAGAAGGAACAAGCGTGCATCAGCCAGACATGCCAGCCACTAACCATGTAATCAATTACTGTATAATATTGATGAAGCATCATAGACCATGTTCATAGCAAAAAATGTGTTGAAGAGAGAGGGAAATACTTTATAATTGGAGAGGTAAAGTTGACCTTAAGGTACTTATTTGGCTGAAGATAAGAAGAAGACAATGCTACAAGAACTCATCTGTTAAAAATGTATATTTGTACCTATATTTAGGACATGAGGATAAGCCCGGAAGCCCCAAGAAACTTTTCACAAGTATGTTTAGGAAGCAGGTATCCACTTTTTGGCAATCCTCCTGTTATGAGTTCCTTAATTAGTAGAATAGAATAGAGCTGGAAGGGACTTTGGAGGTCTTCTAGTCCAGCCCCCTGCTCAAGCAGGAGAACCTATACCATCTCAGACAAGTGACTGTCTAGCCTCTTCTTAAAAATCTCCAGTGATGGAGTGCCCACGATTTCTGGAGGCAAGCTGTTCCACTGGTTAATTGTTCTCCGTCAGGAAATTTCTCCTTAGTTTTAGGTTGCTTCTCTCCTTTATTACATAGCTTTATGTTTCAATAACAGAATAACAGAGTTGGAAGGGACCTTGGAGGTCTTTTAGTACAACCCCCTGCTCAGACAAGAAACACTATACCATTTCAGACAAATCTGTCCAGTCTCTTCTTAAAAACCTCAAGTGATAGAGCACCCACAACCTCTGAAGGCAATCCATTCCAATGGTTAATTGTTCTCCCTGCCAGGAAATTTCTCCTTAGTTCTAGGTTGCTTCTCTCCTTTATTATTTTTTATCCATGGCTTCTTGTCCTGCCTTCAGGTGCTTTGGAAAATAGGTTGACCCCGTCTTTTTTGTGCAGCCCCTTAGATATTGGAATACTGCTATCATGTCACTTCTAATCCTTTTCATTAAACTAGACATACTCAATTCCTGCAATCGTTCTTCATGTTTTAGACTGATTATCTTTGTTGCTCTTCTCTGTACTCTTTCTAGAGTCTCAACATTTTTTATATCGTGGCTGTTCTGTTCGCAACACAGACATGAAGACGAGGCAGTTTGATGCAAAAGGTGTTCTTTATTGTGCATGTGCACTGAACAGAAGCAAAGGAGAAAATGGCAACATGCCCTTTTATACTTCCCCTGCAAGGGGAGGCTCAACCAATGAATGCAGGCCATTCTCCCACCTCGTGCATGCGCACGAGGCTGGAGACAGCCTGTCTGGGTCCCGGGCAACTTATGGGCTGCCCGGGTCTATACAACTGGTCCCGGGCAAACACGTGGTCTGCCCGGGTCTTTGCAGTTACCCTGCAGGCTACCTGTGCCTTGCTGATTGACTCAGCAAGGCTCAGGACACAACACCCCTCCCCCCTAGGCTGGGACAATGCCGTCCCGGCCTACACCAGTACCATGTAACATTTAGTCCAAATGTCACCCTGGCTATTTCCCGGATCCCTTTGTAACCTGGTCCCCATGGAATTCAAGTCAATCCACTTTCTTTCACTTTTTGACAACAATCGCCCCACAGGGACCTCACGTATTCATTCAAATATTTAGGCAGGGCCTTAATCCGCCCCGATCTTCACGGACCTAAGGTAGGGACGGGTGTGATGACCTTTGGGGGAAGTAAGTTGGGTGCCTGGAGTGCTGGGTCCCGGTCTGCGCACAACAAACCAGGACTTTGTCGCCCAGAAGACTCAGGGATTCCCCCTAACTGCTGACTGGCTGGGTCCGCTAAACCCAAACCAGATTTCCTTGGTGGGGTCGAGTTCCCCGAGTTCCTTGGTGGGGTGGAGTTCCCCAAAAACCCTTGGAACTCCCCTTGGGAGCAATGTCCTTCGGGCCCAAGGCCAGCAGCAGGGGTGCCCTGAGTAGCCGATTTACGGTCATTTGCCCTAAGCCAGGGACCTCTGCCAGAGTCAGGAGCCGCCTCCATGGCAGAACTCCCTGCTTCTATGCCAGAGTCAGGATCCGCCTCCATGGCAAGACCCTCATCTGGAGCATTTGGAGTCC
Organism: Azemiops feae; assembly: GCA_023970755.1. Classification (NCBI taxonomy): domain Eukaryota; kingdom Metazoa; phylum Chordata; class Lepidosauria; order Squamata; family Viperidae; genus Azemiops; species Azemiops feae. The sequence goes on from JALGBA010003683.1 coordinate 486,387, forward strand.
CCTCTGCTTGGAGAGACTGTGATCCACAATCGTAATTGGGGTCCCCCTCCCCCCCGAGAGCGGAGTCAGGGGAGGAATGCCGGCCTGGCAGCCGCCAACGCAGCTGGTCTATGTGGCGCCGGAGGACACGCCCATCATCCAAGACCACTTCATATGACAGAGGCCCAGAAACCTTAGAGATTACAGCAGGTACCCAGAGATGCCCCTGCCCATAGTTCCTGGTCCAAACCGGATCACCGACTTGAAGTCTCCTAGGTGCCCGCGGCTGCGACACCTGTGAAGCCACCCGGTCTGGGTGAAGCCTGTCCAGCTTTGTAATAAGTCTGCGACCCCAGCGAAGTTCAACTGGGCTCTTTCCTGTAGCTGTGCATGGTGTGGTGCGATGTATGAGAAGAAAATCAGCTAACCTGTGATGCCAGGGTCCTTGAGTGATTCTCTTTAATGCGTCTTTCATGGTGCGCACCATGCGTTCAGCCTGACCGTTGGTGGCAGGATGAAAAGGAGCAGACGTGGCATGCCGGATCATGTTGGCTTGTAGGAATGCCTGAAACTCAGAAGAAGTAAATTGTGGACCATTGTCTGAAACTAAAACATCAGGAAGGCCGTGGGAAGCGAAGATTCCTCTGAGCACCTGGATGGTCCTGGCAGTAGTAGTAGAGGACACAGGAACGACCTCTAGCCACTTGGAATGGCTATCCACAAGGAGGAGGAAGAATTGCCCCTGAAAGGGCCCAGCATAATCTATGTGGACACGTGACCAAGGAGTGAGTGTCTCCTCCCACCTATGTACAGGGGCCTGGGGCATTTCTGGCCGGGATTGCTGGCATACTTGACACCTCTGAACCTGGGCCTCGATGTCCTTATCGAGGCCAGGCCACCACAGATGGCTGCGCGCAAGCGCCTTCATCCTTACTATTCCCGGATGTCCCTCATGAAGAGAGAGCAAGACTCTAGTCCTCAATGAGGCCGGGATGACTACTCGGTTGCCCCACAGGATGCACCCCTTGAATGTGGATAATTCGTGCTTCCTGCGCCAGAAACTCTGGAAATCAGTACCAGGACACGTGTCAGGCCATCCTGACGACACACATGTCAGCACGCGTGCAAGCGTGTGATCAGTGGCAGTTTCAGCAGCCACATCCCTAGCATTGAGGGGAGATTCTGGTAAGTCCTGAATAGACAGAATATGCACAGCAGGAGCAGGGTCTGCCTCTATTTGTTTAAGAGGTAACCTACTTAGGCCATCAGCATGGCCCATCTCAGAACCTGGTTTGTGAACCAGTGTGTAATCATAAGCTGCTAAAAAGATAGACCATCTCAGCATCCTAGGAGATATTATCTGGGGAGTTTGTTTGTTGGTTGTGAACAACCCTAGCAAACGCTTGTGGTCAGTATAGACTTGAAATGGCGTCCATACAAGAAATCATGAAATTTCTTTATACCTGAGATTATTGCCAAGGTCTCCCTGTCAATCTGAGCGTAATTTCGCTCTGCAGATGAGAGGGTCCTAGAATAATAGGCCACAGGGACCTGTGTTCCATTTTCCTTGAGATGGCTTAGCACTGCTCCTACCCCATAAGGGGAAGCATCACATGCGATGCACACTGGCAATTTCTCATTAAAGTGAGCCAGTACAGCATTTGAGGATAATAAGGCTTTGACCTTTGTGAAGGCCTCCTCATGGACTTTTGTCCATGCCCACGGAGCCTGTTTGTCTAAAAACCTGTGAAGTGGCTCAGCTACAGCAGCTTTGTTTGGGAGAAAAGAATGGTAAAAGTTCAAAAGGCCCAAAAAGGCCTGAAGCTCAGTTTTTGACTGGGGACCAGGGGCCAGTTGGATGGCCTTGAATTTGGACTCTGCGGGGTGGATGCCATCTGCATCAATGCGGAACCCCAAGAACTCGGTGGATGACACACCGATTTTACACTTGTCCTGCTGTAGCTTCAGCCCAGCTTGGCGGAAACGCAGCAAGACAGCCCTCAGCCTTTCGGCTAAGTTTCCTGATGATTCTCCTGCAATGAGGATGTCATCAAAATAGGGGCAGACCCCGGATATCCCTCTGAGCGTTCGCTCCATCACCCCTTGGAAAATGCCAGGGGCTACATTGACCCCAAACTGCAGCCTCTTTACTTTGAACGCACCTCTGTGCGTGACTATGGTTTGGGCCTCAGCAGTCGCCTCATCAACAGGCAACTGCTGATATGCTTGAGCCAAATCAAGCTTAGCAAAGTAATTCCCTCCTTTCAGTGAGGCCAGAATGCGACTCACCACGGGCACGGGATAAGCATGCTGCTGCAATGCCTTATTCAACGTGCATTTATAGTCCGCACAGATGCGGACTTCCCCATTGGATTTTAAGGGAGTTACTATGGGGGTTTCCCATGGACTAGAGTCCACAGGTTCCAGAATGCCTTGTTGGAGCAACTTGTCCAACTCGGCATCGATCTTGCTCTTTAAGGCAAAAGGCACCCCCCTTGGCTTGACCCTTATGGGTGTAATGCCTGGATCCAATTTTAATGTAATGGGAGGCCCCTTGTACGATCCAAGTTCCGAGCTGAACACATCTGCAAACTCCTTACATACGCCTGCAAGGCTAGCAGTTTGCAGCTGGTTCAGACCGGTCACTTGGATCCCAAGTGCCTCGAACCAGTCGAGTCCAATGAGACTCGTTCTGTCACCCCCAACAACTACTACATCCAATGAACCATTGAAGCCTTTTCGCTGCACTCTGAGCGTGGCTTCCCCTTTTACGCTTACTCGCGTGTTTTGGAAATCAGTAAGGACAAGGTTGGAAGGCCTGAGCTTTACTCTTGAGCCACTCCGGAAACAAATCTTATTGAACGTGTCCATTGAAATAATAGACAACGCGGAGCCTGTGTCCAGCTCCATAGCCAGGGGAACTCCCTGCAACTTTACGTCAATGCGGAACTTTTTCTTAAGGGGCCTATGCGTTCCTGTCTTGAACACCCCCCTCCTAGACGCGCAAAAACCCACCCTGTTTTGGCTGGGGACCTTGGTACATTTCAGAGGCAATTCTGGGGACCTGTTCTTTGGACGGCCCATACAGGCCGATGCTATGTGGCCTTGCCTTCTGCACGCTTGACAGACGGCAGATCGAAATCAGCAGTCAGCCCTCCTGTGGCGACCCCCACAGCCGAAACATCGAAGGGATGCAGGCGGTGGCCCTCTCCGACCCGGCAGTCGTCTCTCCATCGATGGCTGGATCTTGTCCACCTCTTCCTCCTTGGAGTCTTCTCCAGAGGCCTCATGGGCGGCCTCCTGGTGGATCGGGACGGTCACTGAATGACTCTTCATAGACCGCAAGGCCTTCACGGCGCCTCCGGCTGCTTCTTCTGCTGCGATCTCTCGAAGGGCGTCTTGGAAGGTGACGTCCGTCCTCGCAAACAGTTTCTGTTGTACTTCGCGGCTTCGCAACCCACACACCAGTCTATCTCGGAGCCTTTCCTCCAAGTCTTGAAATGCACAAGGGCGTGCGGCCTGCCTCAAGGCCGCGACGAAATCCGCAGCTGACTCACCGGGCCGTTGGTCCCTTTGCTTGAATTGGTGCCTCCACGCAATGATCGAGAGCTTGGGCTCGAAGTGCTCTCGCAGCATCTTTTTCAAATCAGCATATGCGATTGATTCTAATGGTGCCGGTGTGACAAGATTCTCCGCTATTTCAAATGTCTCTTGCCCACACACTCAAAGTAAGATAGCCGCTTTCAGGCCATCTTCCTGGATTTTGTTTACTCTAAAGTAATTTTCAACGCGAGCTGCATACGAGCTCCAGCGTTCAGGATGCGCGATGTCGAATTCGCCCAGACGGCCCAGCTTGGACATCTTCTTACTTGATGATCCACGCCTCTCGCCGTGAGGAATTGAGAAGGGGTCTGACGAAGCCAAGCCCGCCTCCAGCGTCTGTATGCTGGCCGGCGGCTGCTCCTGCTGGACGCCGCGCTTCTCTTCTCTTCCTGGCCTAGGTGAGTAGGCCTACTTCTGTTTCCTCGGGATCCCCAACGGCGGATCCCACCTTCGTCGCCAATGTTCTGTTCGCAACACAGACATGAAGACGAGGCAGTTTGATGCAAAAGGTGTTCTTTATTGTGCTTGTGCACTGAACATAAGCAAAGGAGAAAATGGCAACATGCCCTTTTATACTTCCCCTGCAAGGGGAGGCTCAACCAATGAATGCAGGCCATTCTCCCGCCTCGCGCATGCGCACGAGGCTGGAGACAGCCTGTCTGGGTCCCGGGCAACTTATGGGCTGCCCGGGTCTATACAACCGGTCCCGGGCAAACACGTGGTCTGCCCGGGTCTCTGCAGTTACCCTGCAGGCTACCTGTGCCTTGCTGATTGACTCAGCAAGGCTCAGGACACAACACCAGCAATCAAAATTGGATGCAGTATTCCAAGTATGGTCTTACCAAGACATTATGAAGTGGTATTAACACTTCCTGTGATCTTGATTCTATCCCTCTGTTAATGTAGCCTAAGACTGCATTGACATTTTTGGGAGCTGCAGCACTCTGCTGGCTCATATTTAAGTGATTGTCCACTAGGACTCCTAGATCCCTCTCGCAGTTAGTACTATTGAGCCAGATACCACCTACCTGTGCATTTAGTTTTTCTTGCCTAAATGTAGAACTTTACTTTTTTCATTATTGAATTTCATTGTGTTACGTACGGCCCATTCTGTCAAGATCTTTCTGTATCTTAAGCCTATCACCTGGAGTGTTGGCAATTCCTGCCAGCTTGATGTTGTCCTCAAATTTGATGAGTTCCCCTTCTATCCCCTCATGTAATAATTGATGAAGATATTGAAGAGTATTGGGCCTAGGACAGAGCTGGGAGGTACCCCACTCCATACCTCCCTCCATATAGATAATTCCATTAAGGATTACACATTGAGTGTGGTTGGTCAGCCAGATACAAATCCATCTAGTGATGATGCTGTTTAACCTACTTTTTTTCCTAGTAGTAGGTTATGGTCTATTTTAACAAATGCCTTACTGAAATCCAAGTAACTTATATCCACAACATTTCTCTGGTCCAGTAATTTTGCCACTTTGTCAAAGAATGCAATAAGATTTGTCTGGCATGATCTGTTTTTGACAAACCCATGTTTGCTTTTGGTTATGACTTTGTCTCTGGGTGTTCACAGATTCCTGTAACTTCAATACCTTCTATCCTTTAATTTCTGTTAGTGAAAATTAATTTAACAGAGTCAGTGCAAATAGATATTCTTTTGCACCCTTCCTGTTTTAGATTTTGAATGTGGGTTGGCATGTGGGTTGCAGGCTTGGTTCACTGGACTTTGTTTCAGTCCTCTTGAACTCACAGTGAGCTGCTCTTCCAGCAATCTCTGGTGCTATGCAAATGCAATCAGTGACTCAACTCCCAGGTGCTTACCTTGATCCACTGGACTTCGCCTCAGTCCTCCTGTGATTTTAAGGTTGTTTTGAATGTTGTATCAACATTTTGTATCAATTATTGAACATATTTCTGTTATTTATGAATTTCATAAGTATTTTTTCTTCATCTTCATAAAAAAACCAAATTCATTCAATACCTCCTCCAGCTTGATGGAAAAACATTGATAACCTATTAAGTACCGATTTTGTCGTTTTTCAAAATGATAATAGAAAAATCACATGGAAGCGCCCCCCTTCCTTATCCCCGCCGGCCAGTAGAGGGCGCGTATCGCTCCCTGTCTCGTCCAGCCTAGCGGTGCTCAAAAGGCGCGGCTTCCGGCCTCTCCTTCTCTGACGCCTTCCTCAGTCGCCTTCGGGCTTTGCCTATAGCCGCCGCCGCCGCCGCCGCGGAGTGGGCCTGGGATGCCAAGATGGCGGCGGCGGTGGTATCGGTCTTCCCGGGTGTGCGGCTCCTGACTATCGGCGATGCCAATGGGGAAATCCAGCGGCACCAAGAGCAACAGGCGCTGCGTCTCGAGGCTCGCACCGGGCCTGACGCCGCTTGCCTCGCTTTGTATAGCCGTGAGTGGCGAAATGGGGCTGGGCTGGCGGGCATGCTCGCTGACATGCTCGCTTGGGCCGGTGGGGGTCTAGTCGCATGAAAAAGGAGGGTCGGATGAATGAATGAAAAGAATGAATGAATGAAAGAGTTGTAGGACGGACAACTGATATGGGGATGCGGAGGGGCAGCCGGCTACTTATCGAAGCTGCTTTCTCGCCATCGCTTCTGCTTGAGGTTGCGAGGGAGAGCTGTCTGTCGCCCCAGTGTTTAAAGGCCAAGGGTTTCTGAACATGTGCGAAGAGTAATTCATATCTATATTACTTCACAGTAGTTCATAGGAAGGAGACCAAGTTTCACCCATGAGCACATGGAAAACAGGTGGGAGTCGCGACATATTCCGGAGTTTTTTGAATTTTCGTGCTGATGAGCCACAGCTTCCCTTGAAGAACAGTCCATTTATTTTCGTTTGAAGAGAGATAAAGGATAATACCCCATGGCTTTTTATGTTTTAGCCAAGTAAATGCTCCGTGACTGTTGCCCCAAACTTCTAATAATTTTGCACCAGTCTGAGAAATTCCAGGATTTAAAACAGATTGTTAATAATGTAATGCCTGCTTATATTGGCAAATTGAGAGTAAAATTTTACAAACTTGTAGGTTGAATAATCAGTGGGGTAATTTCTGAATGCTTTTTTTAAAACATCAGATTCTAAAAAATATTTGTAGCTACAGGAGCACATGTAAAGAGACTTCAAGGATTTGTTCTGAGCATAAAACAGCTTTTTAAGAACACAGCCTTAATCATTCCTGAAACTGTTTCCTAAATAATTCTGCAACTATAATAATCATTCTGAATTATTATATTTGCCCTCATTCATTATGAACGACTTTTTTAGTATTTCCCCCCTAATCCTTGTGACAATTTAGCCAGTATTATTACACTTTTATCCCTTCAATGGGATCTGACTTGGATTTGTACCTTGACATAATTGAGAATCAAATGGCTACATTGAGTGTGCATCCCATAGTTGGTCGCTTTCAATATTGGTGTCTTTTACAAACAGGTATTTTGCAATGAATGAATATAGTTGCTGTTTAGTATGAACCAAAAACTAGTTTCACAGAGACTGGTGTGTATACTTAACATTTGTGGTTTTTGTTTGATAATGTGAAGACAGTTGTTCAGAGAGTTCATAGTGTTAAATTGGCTATACTAGATGTAAATATGAATACTGCAATGTATATGGTCTTCTGCACTGTGATTCAGTTACTGTAATTCAGTCAGAATGATACCGTAACTTGAACATGTTAGGTGGGTTCAAAATACTTTGTATACTGATTTCTATATTACTTGACAATTTTTTGATATTGTATCATGAGAGGTGGAGACTTGTGTACAAAGTATTTTATTTAGTTATTTAGATTAGTAAAATCTGAACTGAGTATTAGAATGACAAATTCATTCAATTTTTTACATGCTACAGTAATTCTGTTTTGAAATCTACTCTCTTGTATGCAAGCAATTATTTTTGCACTTCCTCACATGAATGCAGAAAGTATATCTATTATAGGTCTGGGATAGTAAGGAGGCCACTTTTTCAATCTGTCTTGATCTAAAGAGTGAATGAGGATATGATGGGGAAACATTAACATATATATTGGCTGTTCAGTGCTGATGTGAGACAGCAGTCTTGACTATTTACTAACTGCCGTTACCTTTTGGAGCAAATGAGAAAACAGTTGAAGGAATAAAGTAAGTGGCACTTTTACAAGGGATAAAGTATGAAATTACTAAACTAGTATGTAAAGTAGATCTTTGTAATTGGAATAAGCATGCCTGTACTAGGATAATTTGTGGATTCCAGATTGCAGATGAGCTGAATGATTTTTGAAAAGTCCTGGGCTTTTTTTGTATGTTAGCTAGACTTTGAAATCTTCCTTCATGAGACTGTCCAAAGGGAATGGGGTTTTTGGTGTAGAATCTCTGAACATATTCAGGTGTTACTTCTTTGAGAGACTACTCAGACTATTAGAAGAAACATACATTACTGTAATTCCCATGAGGAAATCCAGAATGAGCTAAAGTTGATCACTTATAGAAATTCATTTTGTTATAGAGTGGATGCTAGATAGGTTAACTATGAGCAGAATAGTTCTCCTTGGGAGCATTCCAAACCTCTTCCTGTATTTTGAAAGCAAATAAAGTTTTGCCTAGAGCACAATGTCTGAAGCACCATAGTCTGATTCTGAACCACTTTTGGATCCATTAAACCACCTCTAGAATGGCATAGCTTACAAGAAAGTTTGGCAGTCCAATGGAAACAGAACCATTTTGCATTCCATTCCCAGTTTGTCATCCCTGAAGATGACAAACTGAAGAGCTGAAGATTTTGAGTTCAGCTATTAGGTTATTGTAACTGAAATAAAGGGTAGAGTAGAGATGTTGCTTAGCTACAACACCCAACCATCTTAGGCAGCTTAGACAGTGGTGAGTTGTAAGTCAACAATTCTTGGAGGGTTACAGATGTTTTTTTATCCCTGATCTAATTATGATTATTCTGCAAACTGCAGAACATTATGCATATTTGAAAGTTGCCAGAGTCAGTCTTTCTCGGTGTTATGTAAACTTTTCCTTCCAACCTTTTTTTAGTTGTTCATACTGCCAAATTGAATTTAACTATTGTTATCAACAGAACATCAATCATTGTGGAAATTGTGCTACTTTTTGTTTATGTTAGTCTAAAGTAGAAGAAACTTTAACTACAGAACATATTTTTTTCTTTTACGTTCTGGTGCTTAATTTACAATTTTTCCATTCATAATTAGTTTTCTGTTTCTAGAGAGACTGGACTGTACAACCAAAGTATATTTTAAAATATTTTTATTACATATGCTAAATGGAAAAAGAAACAAGGAAAAAAAGAACCTCCTCCACACAAAAGTGTGCATTTTTCAGTCCTCAAATAAAAGTAGTATTCATTTAAATTAATATCTTACTAAATAATTAAATTATTGTTTTTAATTTACTATATGAAAAAATGGAAATTAAATATTGAAATTGGTGTATGAAATCTAAATCTCACATTTGGGTCTTGTGGCAGTAAATAATATTTGAATGTAGAAAAAGATGGATAATTCAAAAATAGAAATATCTATAATAGCCAAAAAATCTCACCAAACAAAATTATTCTATGAAATAACTTTTGTCATAATAGAGCTGCTACAACACCAAACCACTTTTTATGAACCAGTGTTGCATTTCAAGCACTTTCAATTGCCAACAGTTAGTTGAACCATCTCTTTCTTCTTGGAAAGATGAGAAGTCCAAGGATTTCTATTGATATTAATTAATTCAGTAATATTGGTAATTGTTAATTTTAAAGTGTGATATTTAGATACCAGATATTTACTCTATTGATGTTTAGTACAAGATATTCTAATTCTTTATTCCATGCCTTCTTGTATTTTTGAATATTTTGGTATCCTAATAAACTTTTATAAATTGTTACTCTAGATCAGGGGTGTCAAACTGCCGGCCCGTGGGCCGGACGCGTCATCCGGAAGCCGCGCCCACCCCATTGCCGGCAATGGCAAAACCGGCCCAATACGTTGCGCGACGTCATGTGACGTCGTGGGTTTGACACCCCTGTGTTTTCTGATTTTGTGGGCTGGGATTGTTGCCAAAGCAATAATTGCAGTTTACTGAATGGAAATATTTCAAAACAATGTCTCTATAATTATATTTAGATCATATCTGTTCTGGGAGAAAAGAATGTGCAAAGTAATGAAATAATTGCAGTTTCGTAGTTCTCCGCTCAGGTATGCTGAAACAGTGGTCGCCTTTGCCAAAATATACTTTGCCAGATTATACTTCTGGAGGATCCAAGTGTATTTCTTCAAGAGTTAGCATGCTGCTGCCTCCATTGTACTGTGTCTTTTAGGAGTAGAATCAGTAAACTGGAATTTGCTAGAGGAGCTTAATATATAGCCAGTTAATGATTACAGTTTTATGGCTCCCTTAATAAACAGGAGTCTGAAATCAGAACTTGACATTAATTTTGGATTCCTAGCTTGCTTGGAGATGACATGCTTTTACAGTTATTAAAAATGAAAGCTATATCTTCTAGTTTTTATCTCAGTCAATGACCAGTATAAAACAAGAATCAGGCAAAGACAAAAAGCAAAAGACCAGTGTGACTTCTTAAATGTAAGTGGAATATAATATGACAAAATATTATTAACATTAAAACTTTTAAGGTGTTAAAATAATGTTATATACCTTGGGTAAATTTTTATTTACCTAATCTGGTTGGGTTAGGAGTTGGAGTATTGGGGAGGGGGGAATAACCCATGATATGGGGATTAAATGTCCACTTCAGTTCTATTTAAACTGAGGAAACAGAAATGATTTTATATCAGATAAAGACCTTTATCCACAACACAGAGATGAGGAGCTGTATTTCAGGTATGTTGAATTTAACTAAATTCAGCAGCTAAAATGAGCATTGAGAGCTACATATTTTCCCATTTCTGTACCATACCAATTAGCTGGAATAATCACCTTCCTTAATTACAATGAGTAAAATATCTTTAATTTTTTATCTTAGGAAGCCTTGACTAACTGAGTCTGCATATATAATGTGCTGATGTCTCCTGTTTAAAGTATTGAAATTTGTAAATGAAAATTGTCTTATATAGGTTTAAAATGCCTGATAAATTGGTCAAAAATTGTCATGCTTCTAAATATAAAGGCAGTTTAAAGCTTTCTAACTATTTGAGGCTTTGACATAGCAAGATGATAAATATAGAAGGCACTGCAGCCCAAAATGTATGGTGGAGAACATCAGTTCTATATTATTATCAACTTTCAATAATAATATTTTGCAAATATACAGTATGTTTATGATTGAAGGATTTAAAAGATTTTGACACTTATTCAGAATCTTGGGGAGTTCAAACATATGACTATTTTAAAGAAGTGTGTAAAATCATCAAAATCATCATGATAAGAGCAGGGAGTGCTATCTACGACTCTAATAAATATAAGTAGGCAATTAAAAAGTTAGTCTGTCATGAAACACTAACTGACCAATATCCAAGAAGCTGTCAATTGATGTGTACCTCATATTATTGCTTACTTTTATTGTCAACATGTTCTTTGTTAAATCCCAAGTTCTGTGTTGCAAAATCAAACTATTGAAGGCCAACTCTTCTATATCATAACCACTGAGTATTTATATAAACTTAACTGCACATCCAAAATGGTGTGCATTTTAAACAAAAGCATTTTTAAAAAGAGTGGTGTGGTGGCGAAAGCATCTCTTCAACTCATAAATCCAGCTCTGATGTGACAGTTCTATGGCAGCCTTTTTGAATCCCTTGATTTTACCAGGCATTCAGCCCTTTTGTGATGTGTGTATGGAAGCCCAAGGGCACATCTGCTATCCTCTTTATTGCTCACAAAGAACTTAGAGAGGCCCAGCTTGACAGCCTAATTAATGCTCATGGGAGACATTTGCATTGAATATCTTCCAAAGGCAGTATCTTGAAAAGGCAGGGCTCTCTTTTCTAGGATCTGAATTGTGTTTTTTACATGCCAGACAAATGCTTTTCGACTTTTTTCCCCTCTCCTCCTGGTCTTGAGCTAACCCTTGCTTTTCTAATCAAATTCTGTCTGAGCCATTGTTCATGTCCTGCCTTGGTTGCTTATGCATTCCACAGACAAAGCTTCATTGTATTAATGCTCTGTAATAAAAGGTTTCCTGCTGAGGTCATAAGCCTTGTCCCTGACCCTCCATTAAATTGGCAGTTCTCTGTGAGCAGGAAAATTGCTTGATGGAATTCTTGATCTTCTCAATCCTGCTGTCCAGATACTTGTGGCCTGCCTAAAATGCCTAACTGGAAATTAGGAATGTGTAAATAATGGAACTTCAAAGTTGTTACCTCTGTGTGGTAGCTTTTGTGTTAAAGTTGTGCAATATCTTTTAATTGAATTAATTTTTGTATTTGTTATACAAAACTCAAATAGAATACTATATTACTTAGAAAAGAATCATAATAGAGCTGGAAGGGACCTTGGAGATCTTCTAGTCCCAGGTTCCCCAACCTTTCTGGCTTTGCAGACTGGCGGGTGGAAGGGGATGGTTCCATGAGAGCAAGTGCGCATGCAGCTCCATTTGCATGAGCGCCGTGCGCGCACACCCACCACTCACACAAATGGAATACATATACACACGCTCGCCTGCTGCTTCCACAAATGGGAATGCGTGTGCTCACTCGCCTGTCATCTCCATGGTCCGGTTGCAGACACCAGAGGTTGGAGTCCCCTGTTCTAATCCAACCCCCTGCTCAAGCAGGACACCCTATACCATTTCAGACAAATGGTTGTCCAGTCTCTTCTTAAAAACCTCCAGTGATGAAGCACCCCCAACTTCTGAAGGCAAGCTGTTCCATTGCTTAATTCACTGTTAGGAAAAGTTTCTCCTTAATTCCAGGTTGCTTCTCTCCTTGATTCGTTTCCATCTATTGTTTCTTGTCTTGCCTTCTGGTGCTTTGGAAAATAAGTTGACGTCCTCTTCTTTGTGATACACCTCAAATATTGGAACACTGCTATCCTGTCATCCCTATTCCTTCTTTTCTCTAGACTAGCCATACTCAATTCCTGCAACTATTCTTCATATGTTTTAATCTCCAGGCCCTTAACCATCTTAGTTGCTCTTCTCTAAACCTTTTCCAAAGTCTCAATATCTTTTTTGTAAATGTGGTGACCAAAACTGAATGCAGTATTCCAGGTGTGGTATTACTAAGCTTTTATAAAGTGGTCTGATAGTTCACATGACTTTGATTCTATGCCTCTCTTTATGCAACCAAGGACTGTATTAGTTTTTTGGCTGCTTTTGCACACTGCTGGTTCATATTTTAGTGTGTTCACTATGACTCCAAGATCCCTCTCAGAAGTACTGTTTTTGAGCCAGATCGCACCTAATCTCTACTTGTACCTTTAGTTTTTCCTGCCTACGTGTAAAACTTGTTTTTCTCCACATTAAATTTCATTTGGTTGGATAGGGCCCATTGTTCAAATCTGTCAAGATCCTTTTGGATCCTGAGCTTGTCTTCTAGGGTGTTGGCTGTTTCTGCTAGCTTAGCATCATCTGCAATTTGATGAGTTCCCCTAAGGCTCCGTCTTAGGCCCAGTACTCTTCTCCATCTTAGGCCCAGTACTCTTCAATATCTTCATCAATGACTTAGATGAGGGAATAGAAGGGGAACTCATCAAATTTGCAGATGACACTAAACTGGCAGGAATAGCCAATACCCCAGAAGACAAGCTCAGGATTCAAAAAGATCTTGACAAACTTGAACAATGGGCCGTATTCAACAAAATGCGTTTTAATCTGGAGAAAAGCAAAGTTTTACATTTAGGCAGGAAAAATCAAAGATATAAGTACAGATTAGGTGAGACCTGGCTCAAAAACAGTAACTGTGAGAGGGACCTTGGAGTCCTAGTAGGTGATCACTTGACTGTGAGTCAGCAGTATGCAGCAGCAGCCAAAAAAGCTAATACAATCCTGGGTTGTATAAACAGAGGCATAGAATCAAGATCACGCAAAGCATTAGTACCGCTTTATAAAACCCTAGTGAGACCACACCTGGAATATGCAACCAATTTTGGTCACCATACTACAAAAAAGATGTTGAGAGTTTGGAAAAGTTCAGAGAAGAGCAACTAAGATGATTCAAGGCCTGGAAACTAAAACATATGAAGAACGGCTGCAGGACTTGGGTTTGGCTAGTCTAAAGAAAAGAAGAAATAGCGATGACATGATAACAGTATTCCAGTATTTGAGAGACTGCCACAAAGAAGAGGGGGTCAAATTATTCTCCAAAGCACCAGAGGGCAGGACAAGAAACAATGGTTGGAAACTGATCAAAGAGAGAAGTAACCTGGAATTAAGGAGAATGTTCCTAACAGTGAAGACAATTAACCAGTGGAACAGCTTGCCTTCAGAAATCATGGGTGCTCCATCACTGGAGGTTTTTAAGAAGAGACTAGACCAGAGGTAGGCAACCTTGGCTCTTTTATGACTCGTGGATTTCAACTCCTGCTGGCTCAGGAATTCTGGGAGTTGAAATCTATGAGTCATAAAAGAGCCAAGGTTGCCTACCCCTGGACTAGACAGTCACTTGTCTGAAATGGTATAGGTTCTCCAAGACCTCCAAGGTCCCTTCCAGATTCTGTTCTGTTCTGTTCTATTCGATTCTTTCATTTAAGTCTTTTATGACGATATTGACGAGTATTGAGCCTAAGACGGAACCTTGTAGTATCCCATTGCTTCCTTCCTTCCATGTAGATGTAGTACCATTAAAGACTACTCATTGAGTGCAGTTTGTCAGCCAGTCACAAATCCATCTGGTAGTGATACTGTTTGTCCCACAATTTTCTAGTTTACCAAGAAATAAGTTGTGGTTTACTTAAGGGAACTTAAATCATATAATTTTTTTGCTTATATTCTGCATGATTGTGTGGTGGGAGCTAGCAGGGAAATGTAGGATTGTGAGTGCTTGCAGATTGATTGAGTGTTTGTGTTTGTGTGTTTGTGTGTGTGTATAATTCCTGTAGCATTAATACAATTCCAGTAAAAAAATATTCTGTATTTAATATATGAAATAAATGAAAGTATTGTATTCCCAAAATTAGAATATTTAGAGTCCTGAACAGTGTGCATCTTGTTATGGCGAGAATAGGAGAGATTGTGGTTGATCTTGTCCCTATAACTCTCCTTAACAAGGGTGGAATTGTGGACACAAGAGTGTGAGTGACCTGGTAGAGTCCTTACTGAATTGCTTTTCTTAAGATGGTTAAGGAAGATCAGAAGCATTATCTTGGTGATTCAAAGTCCCAGCCTGTGTGAGGCTATGTAATTAAAGTTTGGCTGGCAATCTTGCCCAATCTTTTCCTGAAAACCTCCAGCAATGAAGCACCCACAACACTGGGAAATAAGCTGTTCCATTGATTAAATGTTCTCACTGTCAGGAAATTTTTCCTAAGATCCAAGTTGGATCTCTCTCTAACCAGCTTCTACCCATTGCTTCTTGTCCTGCCTCCAGGTCCTATGGAAAATAAATTGATGCCCTATTCTGTATGATAGCCCTTCTTGCATTGGAAGTGTCATGGTTGACGTTACACAGCCTGCTTGCAACCAAACAACAATAATGGGAGGGGGAAGGAAGGCATTGGAATGGGATGGTGGTTTGGGAGGGAAACTCTGGAATGCATCTGGAGGCCTGAGACAGTTCCACCCCAAGGTCATCAGCTCTGGGAAAGTAATGGACTGTGAGTGGCCCATAGGGAAAGGGGGAAATTAACTATGCTACCTTTTGTGTGGGAAACTCATCTTGTTTCACTTCATCTGTGCCAATATGGTTTATTCAGTAAAGTTTGTACTCTTGGTAAAATAATGTCCCAGGAGTTTCTTTTTCTGGATCCGCCAACTGGACAGTTGACATTAAACAAGCTCTGTAAGTAGCAGCCTACCTGGACCCCATTAGGATATTGGCAACCTCGAGATGGTAACCAACAAAGGAACGGAAGGTGGGGAGAAGCTGGGGGAAGCTTTGTCTTGAGACCTCAGCGGCAGCTGAAGCCAGGATGCAAGTGGTTGGTGCACGCCCCAAACAGAGGGCTGAGAAGCCGGAGCAGCAGCCCACACTCAAGGGGGAGACAGCGACAGAGGGACCCTACCCGGCCCCCGTGAAGAAGGCGGCAGAAGCAGAGGATCAACTGATCCCCCCCAGTCACGGTGACTTGGGAGAGCAAATGGAAGGCTAGGTGAGCAGCCAAGTGGGATGACCCAGTTCCCAACTACAGCTTGCAGTCCGTTGATGGAGCAGCTGAGAGAGAAGTTCAGCAGGCTGGAGATCCGGGGAACCACCTCACTGAGGCTGGCAATCATGGGGGTTGGGCCTGGGCCATGAAACTGTTGCCCGCCCCGTCTCCTCCCATCCTGCAGCCAATGGTGCCAACCCCACCTGGAGCAGTGGGAGCCCCCGACTGAGGGGTGTTGGCTCCTGTCCCTGCTGCTGCCCCATTGGGGGAGCAGGTGCCAGCACATGCAACCCCAGCAACAGCCGGGGTTCCCACTCAGGCACCTCTGGCAGCAGTGGAGTTGCCGCCTGGATACGTCTTGATGTAAGAGGATTGACCACCACCTCCCCTAGCAGTCTGGTTCGGTGGGTGACCCGACAACTTGGCCTAATTTCTGACCCAGATCTGGAGCTACATGAAGCGCCATGGGTGTGTACCTGGACAAGCATGCCTGGGTCAATGCCATTACATCCAACCTGGAGGGGAATGCAGAGGCTGGTGTCTCTCCATGACGAGGGGGCTCTGGAGCTGCAAGACTAAATGCTTTCATACAGGCATTGCGGGACAGATTTGAGGACCCCACAGCAGCCCAGCAGAGATGCACATCTGCTCCCTACGGCAGGGCAAGCAGTCGGTGGCAGAGTACATCCAAGATTTTCGTAGCCTAGCGGCTCATCTAAAGACTGGCCTGAGCGCATGCTGGTCTACCATTTCTGGGAGGGGCTGAACAAGGAGGTGTATCACAACTGGCTGCCCCGGGGTGCCCTGAAACCTTGGGTGTGGTACTAGTTAGCCACAAATGTGGAGCTCGACCTGATGGAGTACTGGGAGCATGTTGCGCATGAGAACCGGCCTTGCTGAATGCTGAACTTAACCTGGTTGAGGAAATGGAATCCGTCAGCAGACTGGGATAGCAACAAGTGGCGAATGAGGAAGAAAGCAGCTAGCCAGTAGAAGTCAGTGAAAGCACAGAATGCCAGATGCAAGCTGGCAATTAGGAAAGCGGAGTCAGTGAATACACTAAAGGGAAGTGTGGAGTTAGAGCCTCTTGTTCCTTTTCAATACCATGACCTAGCAGAGGCATTCAATGAGAAGGAATCAGATGTACTCCCACCCCACCGCCCCAAAGGCTGTGCTATTGAGATCTTGCCAGGGGCTAAATTACCCAAGCCGAATATGTATTTCATGACGCCGAGGGAGATGGAGGAACTTTGGAGGTTTATAGATAAGAACTTGGCCAGGGGATTTATCCAACCAGCAAAGTCAAGGATGGCTGCCCCTGTGCTCTTCAAAGAGAAGAAAGACAGGTCTCTCAGATTATGCATGGATTACAGAGGATTAAATTGCATCTGCGTGGAGAATATGTATCTTTACTAAAGGACTTGAGGGAAGCCTACCGTATTTCCCCCCAAATAAGACCCGGTCTTATTTTCCTTTGGGCTTCAAAATAAGCACTAGGGCTTATTTTGGGGGGATGTCTTACCAGCAGGTGGTGAGTGTGCAGGGGCGGGGTGTGACCTGCGCATGGGGTGGAGATACAGAGCTTTGAAGCGCGGTGGCAATAGGCCAACCTCAGAGCATGGTGGCGGACCAACTTAAGGTATCATATGACAGTTCGGGTGGGTGTGGGGTGTGTGCCCTTCCCATACCAGTCCAGCCCCTGCAGTCCTGGGGCGGTCATGCTGGGCGGCGGCGGGAAGGGCGTCGAGGCGGGGGTGGCTAGGCCAATGTTCGTCCGTGGAGTGGGGGGCCTTTGCCCAGGGAATACTGGGGGGCTGCCTTCCTGGCCTGCCTGGCCCGCTCGAGAGGTAAGCGGGGAAGCGGCAGCCCAGGGCCAAAGAGCTGGCGGAGCCCCAGAGGGTCGGGGATGGAGGATGCTGAACCGAGCGGGTGTCCTGCCTGCTGCGCCCGTGCCAGCTGCCCTTTCCCCACCAGAGCCAGAATGCCGCCGCACTTCAGTACTGGTATGGCACATGCCGGCCTTCCCTCCGGTGGCCTGCACAGCTGCAGGAGTTGGGCCTTTTCAGCACCTGGTGCCCTTGGGGGGGGGTTGCCTTGCCACCTGCTTTCCAGCTCCGTTGCATTTCTCTGCCACCGCAGAGCTTGAGAGCTTGCCCCACCACCGCCCAGATGCCCTCACTTCCCCCAAGCATTTTTTTGCTAACCTAATTTCCAGCTCCGTCATGTTTCTCCCTCGCATTTCTCCCTCACGTTCCTCCACTGCCGTGTGCAGGGAAACAAAAGAAGTTTGTGGGACTAAAAAAAAAGTTCAATCAATCAATTCCAACTTCACGAGATCTTTTTGTATGTGTGTGAAAAGTTGGTATTGATAGATTGAACTTTTTTTTTAGTTCCACAAACTTCTTTTGTTTCCCTGCACGCGGCAGCGCAGGAACCTGAGGGAGAAACGCGACGGAGCTGGAAATTAGGTTACCAAAAAAAATGCTTGGGGGAAGCGAGGGCATCTGGGCAGTGGTGGGGCAAGCTCTCAAGCTCCATGGTGGCAGAGAAATGCGATGGAGCTGAAAAGCAGATGGCAAGGCAACCCCCCCCAAGGGTGCCAGGTGCTGAAACGGGCCCGTCTCTCTCCCGCAGCTGCCCAGGCCAGCATGTACCGTACCACTACTGAAACGTGGCGGCATTCCAGCTCTGGCAGGAAAGGGGCAGCCTGCACTGCAGGCAGAACACCTGCTCGCTTCACCACCCCTGACCCTCCGGGGCTCTGCCTGCCGCTTCGGTGGCTCTGTGGCCAAAAGCACCAGCAGTCTAGCTCAGAAGGAGAGTGAAAGGGAAGACGCTTGGCAGATGAGGGGGAATCTGCCCCATGTACCTCGCTTACCCATCCCTAACCCACAATGCCCAACCCTAACCCCCACTCCCCCCCAGGACAACCACAATGCCTAATCCCATCCCTAACCCACAATGTCCAGCCCTAACCCCCCCCCCCAGACAACCACACAGGGCAACCACAATGGTGATGTACGGTAGAACAATCAACATTTATTTAAAAACAGTCATGTCATCTTCTGTAACATCTTCATATGGTAACTCTCCCAAACCCCGAATTCCAGCCTTAACTTCTTGCAACTCCATTTCCTATAGAACCATTGGCCCCAATCTCTCATGTCCAGCAATAGCGGTCTCCTTAAATGAACACTTCTTGTCCATGTAGCCAGCTTGTAGTGCATTGGCAACATAGCTGTCAGTGATTTTATCCCATGAATTCTTCACCCAAGTCACGACCTCTGGTAGGCTAGGTTTCACAAAGTTTCCATGCTGATTTCTCTCCATTCTGTGTTCAATATAGTCATTGATTTCCCTGTGCAAATAGTCCTTGAATGGCTTGTTTATCGCAATATCAAGAGTTTGGAGATATGCAGTCATTCCTGCAGGAATCATTATTTGATCTATTCCTCTCTCTCCAAGGAACTTTTTCATGTCTTTTGCGCAGTGAATGCTTGCTGAATCCCAGACTAGCAGACCTCTTTGGCCACCTCTCAAAACTTCCTTATAACGACTTGTATGCACCAGACCTTTTCGGTTGCAAGAACATAAATGCCTGAAACACATTCAATCTTATCTTTCTTGCCCTTAGTGATGATTAGAGGTGGGGCTTTCTTTCCATCCAGACGAATTGCCAAAATGCAGGTAATGCGTGCACTTTCGTAACCACTGGAGGGAATATAGATTGACGAGGCACCCCTCTGATCAATTGTTCTTTGAGATCGTTGGCCCATAAACACTGCAGTTTCATCCATGGCAATCATGTTGGAGAGTCGGTATTTTGAAAAGTTGATGCCATCAACAAAGAACTTGAATGCAAGTGCACGTTTAATAAGTTCAGCATCCTGCAGCTTGAACAGTGTTGTAGATTTTCTTAGAGATAGTTCATATCGCTGAAGGAAGCCATCCAGCCAGTGTTGTGATGCGTTGAATTCTTCTGGGGATATTTCTAACTGTGGTGCCAGTGCAAGGGCAAATGCTTGAATATCAGTCCTGCGCACAACCAAAGCCTTTGCTGTCTTGTCAGCAATCCAGTCACAGATGGTGTGTCCCAGTTCAGGAAATAATGGCTGCCTATCTGATCCACACTTTAGTTTCTTGGCATTTCCCTTGTCCACCTGTTGACTGAGGTTATCGTACTCTGGTCGTCATTTTCAGATCATACTGAGATCCAAATTGTTCTCTTTGCAGAAAGCCGTAAGTTTCTTGCCCTGAGAGTCCTCCATTATTCCTTTCTTGAACTTGTCAGAATAGCTCTTTCTTTTTGAACTCATCTGGGGGTTAAAATATTATTCCCTTTTAATCTACCGGTACCATTAAATCAAGGATGTCAAACTTGACTTCATTGAGAGCTAGGGTTAGGGTTAAGCATTGTGGTTGCCCTGGGGAGGAGTAGGGGTTAGGGTTGAGGTTGTGCATTGTGGGTTGGGGTAGGCATTGTGGTTGCCCTGGGGGGTGGGGGTTAGGGTTGGGGTTGTGCATTGTGGGTTGGGGATGGGGTTAGGCATTGTGGTTGCCCTGGAGGGTGAGTGGGGGTCAGGGTTGGGGTAGGCATTGTGGGTTGGGGTAGGCATTGTGGTTGTCATGGGGTAAGTGGGGGTTAGGGTTAAGCATGAGAGGTCTGGCTATGGCCTTGCATGGGTCAAATGGGGGGGATCTGCCAAGCTTCATAGCAGCAGCATTGGGCATGATGCGGTGTCCTGCTGGGAGCGGCCTAAACCGGCCACTCACCAAGTGGGGCACCGTGAGAGCCCTGGCTATCAGTACAGGAGCCTGTGGCAAGGTACGGTAAGGGGGGCATGTGGGTCAGAATCCCCCTCCCCCATCAGCTTCGCCTAGTGGCAGCAGCACTGGCAGCTCCCCCCTCCTAACCTCGTGTCTACAGTAGCAACGAGACAGAATCAGCCGGCGGCCAGCCCTTAAGTAGGGCTTACTTTCGGGGTAGGCCTTATATTCGGAGTAGATCGTATTTTCAGCGAAACAGTATTACCGAGTGAGGATTAAAGAGGGATGAGTGGAAAATTGCATTTAACTGCCCTCTAGGTTGTTACCAATTTCGGGTGATATCATTCAAGCTGCGAGGTGTGCCAGCAGTATTCATGCAGTTAATAAATGAGATCCTGCATGAACACCTATACAAAGGGGTGCTGGTATACCTGGGTGACATTCTAATTTATACTGAGACCATGGAAGAGCATGTGAGGCTAGTGAGAGCAATACTTGAGAAGTTACGCAAAGCCCAGCTGTATGCGAAGTTGTCTAAATATGACTTTCACAAGACCAGCCTAGACTACCTGGGGTATCTCATCTCTAAGGATGGGGTGGAAATGGACCCGGGTAAGATGAAGGCAATTCTGGAGTGGGAGGTGACGCAGAGGCAGTTGCAGAGTTTCCTGGAATTTGCAAACTTTTATTGGCAATTCATCCCCCCTTTTGCCCAGATTGCCCTACCAATCACCCACCTGGTCAAGACAGGGGTGGGGGGGTGAAGCCCAAACCAAGTCAGCCACTAAATTAGTCCATCGAATGCCAGGCTGCCTTTGAAAAACTGAAGTGGCTCTTTGCTGCTTTGAAACACCCAACCCAGATGAGCTTTTCATAATCCAGGGAGATGCCAGCGATATAGCATTAGGGATGGTTTTACTCCAGAGGAATGAAAAGGGGGAGTTTCAACCCTGTGCCTATACGTCTTGCAAATTAATTGATTGCAAGAAGGAAACTGATACTATCCTATGGGCTCTTCTGACCAGGAGGCAATTTTTAGAAGGTAGTAAGATCCATTCTAGATGTGGATGGACCACAATAACCTAGAGGTGTTAAAAACCCTGAGGAAGCTATCCCCTAAGCAAGTCCGGTGGGCTCAGTATTTTAATCGTTTCAATTTCATACTTCACTACTTGCCTGGGAGGGGGGAATTTCTTAGCAGATACCCTCTCCTGCATGCCTCAGTATAAAAATGCCCAAGAGGAAGCACCGTCTTTCCCTGAAAATAAGACCCAGTCTTATTTTATTTTTATTTTATTTTGCTTCCAAAAGAGGTACCAGGTCTTATTTTTGGGGGGTGTCTTTTCCATGGTCTCACCTCGTGGTGGCGGCACTGACAGTCCCAGCCAGCTGACCCACTTCTTCTGTGGCCGACAGAAATGCCTCTGCACCTGAGAATGGAGCTCTCGATTGATGCACGTGGCGCTTTTTGGCCTGCATTTTGCCATCAGAGGTCTTCCGGAAAGGCCTCTGACAGCAAAATGCAGGCCAGGGGGAATCTGGAGCTCCATTCTCAGCTGCAGAGGCATTTCCTGAAGGCCTCTGATGGTGAAATGCAGGCTCGGGGGTGCTGCAGAAGTGGGCCGGCGAGGCAAATGTTGATTCATGGGAGGCCTGGCTGCAATGGTAAGTGGGTGCGGGGCATGTGGGGCAGCTCCACCTCCACCCTTTCCCTAGCTTGATTTTTAGGCATGTGCCT
Source organism: Azemiops feae (assembly GCA_023970755.1). Taxonomy (NCBI): domain Eukaryota; kingdom Metazoa; phylum Chordata; class Lepidosauria; order Squamata; family Viperidae; genus Azemiops; species Azemiops feae. Next base: position 508,690 of record JALGBA010003683.1, read on the forward strand.
CATCCCAAAACTAGGGCTTATATTAGGCCCACCCCCATAAATCAAGCTAGGGCTTATTTTCGTGGTAGGTCTTACTTTTCGGGAAACACAATAGTTAACTCCCATCATCCCATCCAGGCAGCTTGCAGCACCAGTGCTTATGAGAAAGCAGAAAACGGTCTCTGCAGCTGGCTGGAGACTCGCTGAGGCAGCCACTAAAAAACACCTGGGGGGGTGAGTGGTTCCAAAGATATAAGGAGGACTTGATGCTAAAGGTGGGCTTGGCATGGAAGGGGAGTAAATTGTACGTCCCAGCCTGCCAGAAAAACTTGGTCCTGCAAGAGAGCCATGACGTGAAGCCCGCAGGGCATTTTGGGTTTGTGAAGACCCTCCACCTGGTAAAGAGAGAATTTTGGTGGCCAAAGATGAAAAAGGACATAGAAGCCTATGTGGCCAGTGTGTGCCTCCATGAAGCGCCTACCTGGGAGCTCCTCGGCTTGCTACAGTCAGTAGCCAACCCAGCCAATCCATGGGAGAAGATATCCATGGATTTTATCATGGAGTTGCCGGAGAGTACTGGAAACACAGTAATATGTACCTTTTCTCGAAGCAAGCATACTTTGTGGCATGTCCAAAGATTCCTTCTGCCCGGGTATTAGCCAAGATGTTTGTGCAACACATCTACAGACTACCAAAATGCATTATTTCAGCCGGGGGTGCAATTTCTCACAAATTTTGGTGGGAATTTTTGAAAATGATAGGCTCCTCCCAAGGGTTTAGCTCTGCCTATCATCCTAGTACCAATGGGGTGGTTGAACGTGCGAACTCATTGATAGAGCAATACCTGTGCTGTTATGTAAATTATCAGCAAACTAATTGGGCCAAGTGGAGATGGCATATAACAACTCGGTGCATAGTAGCACAGGGTTTACCCCTTTTAAGGTAGCCACAGGGACTGAGTTCATGCCTATGCCAGAGCTCCCACGGGGAGCCCCATCCTCAGTGTCATTGGCTCACTGGATGGATTAAAAGTCAGATGGCCCGCTGTGTGTGAGGTGCTAAAGAAAGCCAAAAAAGGCAAGCAGATCAGAAATGAATTCAGAATGGTGGATAAGGCTGTATCTATCCACCAAGTATCCACCTGAGGCAACCTTGCAAGGTTAGGTCCCAAATATATAGGGCCTTCCAAATCATTTGGATCATGAATCCTGTCACTGGAGCTGAACTTGCCAAAAAGCCTCAGGTGGGTCCATCCGGTATTTAATTGCAGTCTTTTAAAACCCTTTCACGAATCTGGCTTGAGGCCAGTCAAGAAACCACCTCCTCCTCCCATTCTAGTTAAGGGAGAGGAACACTATGAAATACAAAAGATTCTTGACTCCAGATATCACAAGGGAAAATTACAAAACCTAGAATTGTGGAAAGGCTACCCGCTAGCAGACGCTGAGTGGGTGGCTGCTCCTGATGTTAGGGCAGCGAGGTTAACAAGTTTTGTAATAGGTACCCTCAATGGCCCCAATGAGGGGTGTGGCCACAGTTGAGTTGTGAGTAATGATGCGTATATATGTTTATTGTTGTTTCAGGTCTATCCTTCTTCCAGGGGGTCGATTGGTGTCAAGACTGATTTGCACTTTGACATATATTCCGCTTCACTCGCAGCTTGACAAAGAAAATGGATGAGGGGGAGGGAATGCAAGGGTGGGGGCAATTGCATCTGAGCATCGTCTGTTCCCGTGAGAGAGTGCTCCAACCCAAGGACACATCAAGCAGGTGGACTAGCGTGGCTTGCTGGTTCACATAACAAAATGAACAGAAGTGAATGGTGGATGTAATGGACTGTGGGTGGCTCATAGGGAAAGGGGGGAATTAACTATTCTAGCTTTTGCACAGGAAACGCAGAACTGGTTTCGCTTCATCTGTGCCAATATGGTTTATTCAGTAAGTTTATAATCTTGGTAAAATAATGTTCCAGGAGTTTCTTTTTCTGGATCCACCAACTGGACAGTTGACACCCTCCTTTATTGAAGGACATGTTGGGCCACTTTGCAAAGGGAAAAATTTTCACGAAGCTAGACTTGAGGGACGCATACTACCAAGTGAGAATTGAGGGGGATGAATGGAAGACGCCATTCAACTGCTCCCTGGGTTGCTACCAATTCCGGGTGATGCCATTTGGGCTACAAGGGGACCCGGTAGTGTTCATGCAGTTAATAAATTAAGTCCTGCATGAGCACTTGTACAAGGGGGTCCTGATATATTTGGATTATATATTGATATAGATAAGAGATAACTCTTATTATCAGTTTTTGCTATGACCACACTGGCCCACATTAAAAATGAAATTCTGTTGCCTGCTCTCGAAAGAAAGTATATATCTATACATACCACACATATACACATGCTGAAGTCTCAGCTTTTTGCGAAACTGTCCAAGTGTGATTTCCATAAGACCAGCTTGGACTACCTAGGCTACCGAATCTTGAAGGATGGCATAGAGATAGACTCTGGGAATGTCCAAGCGATCCTAGAGTAGGATCCTCCGCAAATGAGACAACTATAAAGTTTCCTCGGCTTTCCTAACTTCTATTGTCAGTTTATTTCCATGTTCGCTCAGATAGCCCTGCTGATCACGAATTTGTCAAAAATGAAAGGGGAAACTAAGCCCAGGCCCAGCCAACTCCTAAGCTGGTCACTGGAGTGTCAAGTTGCGTTCAAGAAGCTCAAATGTTTTCTCGCCGCCAAACTGGTCCTAAAACACCCTGACCCAGATGAGCTCAGCACTGCCCCCATGGCCACAGTGATATGGCCATGGGGGCAGTGCTGCTTCAGAAGAATATAAAGGGAGAAATACAGCCATGCGCTCACACCTCCTGCAAGCTCTCTCAGACTGAGAGACAATGGACTATCTGGGAGAAGGAAGCCTATGCGGTCCATCAGGCCTTCCTTACTTGGAGGCAATCCTGGAGGACAGTAAAATCCCCTTTGAGGTATGGACAGACCACAAAAATCTAGAAGCATTGAAGGCTCCCTGAAAGCTGTCTCCCAAATGGGTCCAGTGGGCCCAATACTTCAACCGATTCAACTTCACCCTCCGCTACCTACCGGGAGGCCGGAACTTCTTGGCAAACGCCCCATCCCAGATGCCACAGTATAACAGTGCTCGAGAGGAGGTTGTTAACTCCATCATCCCCTCCAAGCAAATAGCAGCACCAGCTTTCACAAGACAGCAGGAAGCATCATCAACATTGACCAAGGACCTGACGTGGCCATTAAAAGAAGCCCTGATAGGGGATGCGTGGTTCCAGCAACACAAGTGAGCTGTCATTAAGAGACGGACGGGCATGGATGGGGAGCAAGCTATACGTCCTGGTGAGCCAGAGGACTTTAATATTGCAGCAAAGCCATGACACGAAGGCAGAGGGGTATTTTGAATTTGTGAAGACCCTTCACCTTGTAAAGAGACAGTTTTGGTGGCTACGAATGAAGAAGGACATAGAAGCCTACGTAGCCAGCTGTCCTGTGTGCACTTGGCAAAGAGGCTGCCTGGTAAGCCTCTAGGGCTGTTACAGACGGTAACCAGCCCCATAACTCCCTGGAGGGAGATATCTATGGACTTTATTGTGGAGCTGCCGCAGCGGGAACACTGGGAACATTGTGATTTGAGTCATTACAGACTTATTTTCTAAACAAGCCTACTTTGTGGCATGTCCTAGGATCGCCTCTGCCTGAACTCTGGCTAAGCTACCAGGCTGCATGGTACTCCGAAACGCTTAATCTCAGATTGTGAGGTGCAGTTCACCTCAAAATTTTGGCAAGAATTCCTGAGGCTGCTAGGCTCCTCCCAGGGCCTTAGCTCCACCCATCATCCTCAAATGAATGGCACTTGTGAACATACAAATGCAGTCCTGGAGCAGTATCTTGGATGCTACATGAACTACCAGCATACCAATTGGACTGAGATTCTGCCCTTTGCTGAGGTGGCATACAATAACTCTATGCACAGTAGCACTGGGTTTATTTCCTCTCAGGTTGCTACTGTAGTGGAATTCACACCTATGCCAAAGCTTCCTCAAGAGTCTCCTTCATCATCCTCTTTGGCTGAGTGGATGAGTACACTAAAAACTATCTGGCCCATAATGCACAAAGCACTAGAGGCAGCAAGGGAAGTGCAGAAGAGGCAGGCTGACACCTCCGAGGGAGTTTAGGATAAGGGAGGAGGTGTACCTGTCCACAAAGTTTCTGCAGTTGGAGCAGCCCTGCAAGAAGTTGGGTCCTTTCCCTATTATCCAGATTGTAAATTCGGTGACAGTGGAATTAAATTACCCAAAAATCTCAGATGCATTCACTCAGTGTTTCACTGTAGTTTGTTGAAGCCCTTTCGTATGTCCCCTTTATGGCCAGCCATTAAGCCGCTTCCCCCCCTTCCCCCATATGGGTAAACGGAGAGAAGCATTTTGAGATCAAGGAAATCCTTGATTCTCAGTACCACAGGGAGGTTGCACTATTTGGTTTTGTGGAAGGGGTTTCCGTTAGCAGAGGCAGAGTGGGTGGTGGCAGGAATGTCCATGCCCCCAGGCTTACTCAGAGGTTGCATGCCAAGTACCCAAATTGACCCCGATAGGATGGTTGTGCGCAAAGACTAGTGTAGGAATAATGTTTGTGTTTGTTTCTTTGTAGGATTAATCTTTCTGGAGGGTCGGCATATCATGGTTGACTCGCTACACAGCCTGCTGCAACCAGACAACAATAATGGAAGGGGGGAGGGAAGACATCGGAATGTGAGGATGGTTTGGGAGGGAAACTCTGGAATGCCATCTGGAAGCCTGAGACTGTTCCACTCCAAAATCATCAGCTCTGGGAATGTCCGAGGCAGACAGATTGTTCTCAAAACAACCCAGGTGCAACCGATTGGTGGACAGGACAATGGGAAGTCCAGGGGGGAGGGGAATTTATCTTATGCTTTTTGCATGTGAAATATTAGAACTGGCTTTTCCACTTCTGTACCCACATGGCTTTTAAGTAAAGTATACTCTTGGTGGAAAAAAAATGTCTCGTGAGTTTCTTTTGCTGGCTAGCATATGGGGACGGTTGACAGGAAGACTGCTATCATGTTTCCCCTGAGCCTTCTCTTCATTAGGGTAAGCTTAGCTAATTCCCTTAGTCATTTATCATATGATTTATCCTCCAGACCTCTTATCAACATTGTTGCTCTTTCTTCGCACTTTTTGTAGGGCCTCAGATTCTTTTTTGTATCATGGTGACCAGAACTGGACACAGTATTCCAAATGTGGCCTCACTGGTCCAGAATAGAGCCATACTATCATTTCCTGTGATCTTGATGCTATCCCTCTATTGATGCAGTCCAGAACTGCATTGGCTTTTTGGCAGCTGTAGCATACTGCTGAGTCATACTTAAATGGTGATCCACCAGGACACCTAGATCCCTCTCACAGTTACTACTGTTGAACCAGGTACCTCCTATTCTATACCTATGCATTTGGTTTTTCCTGCCTAAGTGCAGGATCTTACGTTTCTCATTTTTCTGCATCTTGTTGGAGAAGGCCCAATGCTTAAGTCTGTTGAGTTCCTTCTGAATCTCGAGTTTATCTTTCAGAGTGCTGGCAATTCTCCCCAGCTTGATGTCCTCTGCAAATTTGATGAGTTCTCCTTGTATCCCTTCATCTAGATCATTTATGAAGATATTGAAGAGCACTGGGACCGAGGCAGAACCTTGACATACCCCACTGCATGCTTCCCTCGTGTAGATGTAGTTCCATTGAGGACCACCCCTGAGTATGGTTGGTCAGCCAACTGCAAATCCATCTGATGATGGTGCTATCTATTCCCCATTGTTCTATCTGGGCAAGAAGTAGGCTATGGTCTACTTTATCAAATGCCTTACTGAAGTCCAAGTATGCTATATCCTATATAGGATTTGATCTACATCTACATCTTTATGTTGCCTTTTAATTGGGGAAGAAACAGGTAATATAGTAGTCCTTGGGTTATAATTGAGCCTGCTCATTATGGTTAAAAGTTGGGATAGCCGTACAGTGAGCTGCCTTACTTAATGACCTCTGATCTCTGTTCTCCTGATGCGGTTGTTAAAAGAACACAAAGGTCATTAAGTGGAGCATGGGGAACCTCAAGGGCCACTGAGGTGGCCACGGGAGGCCTAGTGCAAGCCCTGCCCCAGGCCTTCCCACCTCTTGGACAACTATTTATTTGAAATGGTCTAGGGCAGGGGTCGGCAACCTTAAACACTCAAAGAGCCATTTGGACCCGTTTGCCACAGAAAAGAAAATACTGGGAGCCACAAAACCCTGCTGCTTCCCCCCCCGCATGGAGCGCCCCGCCGCCACTGCTTCCCCCCATCCCCAACGGAGCGCTCCATCGCCGCTGCTGTTTCCCCCCACACGGAGCGCCCCGCTGCCACTGCTTCCCCCCACCCCCAACAACGCTCCACCACCGCTGCTGCTTCCCCCCCATACGGAGCGCCCCGCTGCCACTGCTTTTTTTTTTTGCGAGAAGTTGGAATTGATTAATTGAAGTTTTTTTTTTAGTCCCACAAACTTCTTTTCGTCCACGGCGAAAGAGGACAGAGAGCCGCAGCAGAGGGATGGAAGAGCTGCATGCGGCTCTGGAGCCATGGGCTGCTGACCCCTGGTCTAAGGTTTCCTGCTTGAGCAGGGGTTGGACTAGAAAACCTCCAAGGTCCCTTCCAATTTTGTTAATCTTTACTCTGCTTCCCACCCCTCAAGAGTCCCACATGATCCTCCTCACCTCCATCACTCATTGCTCACTTTTTACCATAGACCTCCTTCTGGAAGCTGTGCAGATCACATTGGGAATGAAACAAGCTCTCCCATCCCTCGGCATTCCTACATGGCTGCAGCCCAGAAACAAGTGCCATTTTCAGAGTGCCTGTAATGAATTGTGGGCTTTTCAAAATGGTGCTCAATTCTGGAATGGAGGAAAATGGCCTAGGGAAAATGCAGCTTGTTCTTCTTTCATAATGCCTCTTGTTTGATTGCCCGCATGCCTGCCACACAGTGACTGACTATCTTGCCAGAGGGAAACATTATGGAAGGACAATGCTGGGCACACCTGCCTTTGCCTGTGCCACCACTGCTTTTTCTCCTGGAACAGTAGTGGCAGAACTGGCAAAGACAAGTGTGTCCATCTCTCTTTGTCGGTGCCTCTTGCACACACACTCGCACTAATCAGTGACAGGAGTGAGGAACAGAGTGTGGAAACCCGGTGGGGTGGCAAAGCAGACTCAGTGCTTGCGAGGACTGGCAGGGCAGGATGGAGGGAGGTAATCAATGGAGGAGTACACCACGGTATCTGCAGTTTGTTGTAAGGGCAAATGACTGTGGGAGCGATCCAGTGGCTATAACTTTGAAACCAGGTCATAAGTAGATTTTGGCGGGAGTCTTGTAATTTTGAACTGTCACCATTCGTATTTCGAGGTCTACCTATATTATTTTAAATTTAGGGAGAATCCAAAAGTCTTGGCTTTTAGCAGTATTTCAGGAAATTATATATACAATCTGTCTTATTCATATGTAGATTCTGTAAATTGATTCTATATATCTGATCTTCTATATGTTATTATGTATATCCCTAGATAACCGTTCCTGCAATATTGTTGATTGCCAGGACCTGGGTAGCTCCTAAAAATACAAGTAGTCTTTAACTTTCGAATGTAATTGAGCCTGGAATTATGGTCATAAGTGGTGCTGTGCCCAATTTTACAGCTTTTTCATGTCAGTCATTAAGTGAATCACTGAATGTTAAGTGAACTCCATGGTCATTGTCCACAGTGGAAGCAAATGCCCATTGTCCACAGTGGAAGCAAATGCCCATTGTCCACAGTGGAAGCAAATGCCCATTGTCCACAGTGGAAGCAAATGCCAGTTTCTAGAAAAACACTGTTGTAAATCATGGTCAGTTGACCATGGGATGCTGCAAATAGCCGTAAATGTGGCCCAGTTACTGAGCACCCAAAATACAATCGTGTAACTTTAGGGACACTTTACTGTTGGAACTTTGAATCCAGGTCATAAGTAGCCTGGGAAGGTCTTCTAAGTAACCAGTCATAAGTAGAGGACTATCTGTAATGCACTGTATGGAATCACTGAAGTGCAAAGGTCCATGAGTTCAGTTCTCAATAGAAGGTATGAAGCTCAAAGAATAACATCTGACTACTTGTGTCTGACAGCTGCCAGAAAGGACAAAATAAGTCGGTGATCATAATTAAAAACACCAGATAGGATGTATACTATATAGAAATATATACTTTCCAAGGTGTGGAAGTCATGCGACATCTCATCCATGGGGACTTGACATAATGTAGTATATATATTTCTCTTTCTATGAGAGCTTATGGAGAGGTGTGCTGTATATTGTATATCAGAGGTCCCCAACCTTTTGAGCACCAGGGACCGGTTCTGTATAGAGAAGTTTTTCCGCGGACTGGAGTGCGTGGTTTTGTGTGCTGCCTGCATCCCGCGGATGGGGCTTTGCTTGTTTGTGCGGCCCGGTTGCTGGCATGCCGCAGCCCAGTATTGGTACATGGACCGGGGGTTGGGGACCCCTGTTGTATATCATTCTGAAAGAGTGTATCTACAAGACTTCTAGTAGTTTTAAGTATGGGTGCCTCTTAATAAAAATTGGGTATATAATTTTCGTTCTTGTAAGGACCTACTAAGCCACCCAAGAAAGCGGAACTCTTGTAACAGGCATTGTTTCAAAAGGAACTTTTATTAGGGGCTAGTGATAGCAGGGAAAACAAGGTAATGTCTGAGGAAAAACCCACGAAAGCAATATAATAAAAGTATCATTCAATACTTCTCCCCCCAGAGTCCTGGTGTTCATTTGAATTCTAGCCATTCCATATATGGAATAGTGTTTTGGTAACTGGGTTCTTTGGCACGCTCATTCAAGGTTTCTCTCGCTTTTGTTTCCTTCTGGTTCCAAGCGCAACCGTCTCTCAGATGAGGGTGATACATTCCATCCCCTGGGGGAAGGACACAATAGCAGGACAGTGCCCCCCCTCCCAACAGAATGGCAGGCCACAAAGAAAGGTTACAGATTCAGGAATAAGCATTAGGAAACAATATTCTTTGGGGACCTGACAGTTCTAAGAGTTTATTTTTCTAAGCAGTTTGTTAGGTTCCTTCCATGGTTGGTAAAAAGGATATCAGAACAGTCATAATTATTGTCTATTAAAAAAAAGCTTTAAAATGATATCTGAGCTGATTTCAACAAACTTAAAGAGAGCATGGGAAGGAGTCCATGGATGAAAATCTTAAGGGGAAACCAACTCAAGAAGCATGGGAAACTCTGAAAAATGTGATTATAAAAGTCCAGTCCACCACAATATTGTTGAAAAAGAAAAATAAGAAATCCAACAAGAAACTAGCATGGTTGCATAAAGAACTCTGATAATCAGAAAGACAAAAAGGATAAGTATAAAAAATGGAAAGAGGGAAACATAACTAAAGTAGAATACCAGCATATAGCCTGAATCTGCAAAGATGAAGTCAGGAAAGCTAAGGCTCAGAATGAAGTAAGACTTGCAACAAATGTCAAAAATATTTTTTAAAAAGTTTCAACATATAAAAAAACAAGAAAAAAATTGAAGAAACAATTGGTCCACTAATGGGAGAAGATGGCAAGGAAGTGATGGGCAGCAGGGAAAAAGCAGAGCTGTTTAATTCTTTCTTTGCATCTCCTCACACAAAAAGAAAAAATAGCCCAACCTACCAAAAACAGAAATGTAAAAAAAAGACTAGGAATTCAAATTAAAATAGGCAAGAAAATGGTAAAAGAACACCTGCCGGTTCCGGTTTGACGTCGTGGTGTGACGGGTGAAGGAAGACGGGGCTCCGTCTTTTGTTCGATTTCACCCCGCTGGGGACTCTGGAAAGGGTCGAAAGTCGCCCCGTAGAGGCGACAAGCAAGGAGGGGACCCTCGTTGATCGCGGGAGGGCAGCGGCCCTTCCGTTGGATCCAAGGAAGCCCTTCAAACCGGCGGGGGAAAGACGATACATTCGTGTAACCAGTTTGAAAGCTGCTGACAACGGAAAACAATAAGCACTAACAAGCAACCTTACAGCAATGTGGATGAAACTGGGTGAGACCCTATCCTCTCTTTATGACTCTAAGACTTCTTCCTGGAAAAAATTGCCCAAAGCACCCTCCCCGAAGAGAGAGGGAAGGGGAATTTCCACCCCATTCCCTCAGGAAAAGAAAAGTGGTGAGCTAATTACTTGGGGGACACATAGAGAATTACAAGATTAATTTGGAATTAATACACATATGACTTTGAAATTTGGGGACTAAAAGGGCTTTTGAGACTTAAAAAAAAAAAGTTGAAAAGCTTGTAATATAAGTTTGGATTTAAAAAGATGGAAAACGGCACTAATGACATCTAGTGGCAAATTATGGCACTACAATTTGTTATGCCTAAAGGAAACTTAGCTTGAAGCCCAGATTTAGATAAGGCTCTTGCTGACCTTGGAAACTTTCACTTTTGAAGACTGCAGCTGGGAAAAGGGAAAAAAAACTTTGGGGCTGCTTATCAGTGTGGCAGAGACGATGAACTACTTTGAAACCGGCCTGCCTGAACTATGAATATAAATATTAACTGACTTTCAGAGCTGTGTTGTGGAACTATTTCCCTGCAGGAGAAACACACATCATTGCTTGAGGTGATGGAATATTTTGGATTACAAATCTTTGATTGATGAACAATTTTTATTATAAAAACCACCTACAAAAAATGAAATGGATGTCCCATACTCAGCTTTAAATGGTAAAAAACCATCTCTAATACCTACTCCCAAAGTCTTCAGTTTGATATACCACCAAGAAAATATGGATGAAGATCAGAAAGAAATTCTCTCTATGTTGAAATCAATACAAGAGACTATTGCTTTAGCTCATGATGAGACTAGAAATAACACAAAGGAGATAAAAGAACAATTTTCTAATCTAAATTTACAAACCCAGAACATGACTACAAAGAAGGAACTAGCAACCCAGAAAATAGAAGGAAAACTAGAGGAAGCAGATCCAAAGATGGAGGATCTAAAGGAAGGAACTAACCGACAGATTCAGACAACTGAAGAACTAGAAGACAGAGCGATAATATCGGAAATGGAAAAGACATCTTACTAATCAAGAATTCAGAACACATTTGAGGAAAAGGAAGAAGAACTGATTGAATGGAAGATAGAGCTGTTAGGAGAACTGTGGGGTATTGGAGAAGGAGGGAGGCTGTTTAATGAATATCAATGGGTTCGTTCTTCCAAAAATATTTTAATCAAATGGTCTTTCTTAGTCCAAACAATAAAGACAAAAACAGAGGAAAAATTACTTAATGACTCAAATACATTGACTTGGAAAGTTAGTTGGCAAAGGAAGAAAGCTAGAGTAAGACTGAAGAAAATAGAGGTTTTGATCCATTAGATGGGATATTATATTATTAACTAGATGTTTGAATATGGTGGAGAATAGATAATTGCTAGAAATAGAAGTATTATCATAACTAGAAAGGTAAGATTTGTAATTAGAATATTAGATTTTGGTATGAGAAGGGAAACAGGAAAATGCTAAGAGGTTTGAATAAGGGAAGCTTTTGTTTACCCAAATATAACTTACTTTGAAATTATAAACAATTTAGACATTTTGAACACTGAGGGGAAATTAAAATTTAAAAAAAGCAAAAACAGGATACTGATTGAACATATGTATATTAAATGCAAATACAATTAAGATATGTTTTGGTTAGAAAAGTTATCTAAAACTAACATTGATATTATGAGAAAAATGTAACAAAGATGTTGATATTCAATTGTATATTTATAAAGAACAATAAGAATTGTATTTGCCTAGTGTGGGAAAACAGGTACTACCGGAAGAAGAGAGGAAACATTTGATGATGTAATATTGGATCTAGATTGAAGAAGTTAATATATACCACTGAATTATTAATGGACCCAGACAACACATTGTCTATTAAGTATTTGACTGTAAAACTAGAAAATTAATAAAATATTTATCTTTTATATATATACATAAAAGAACACCTGCCCATCCTAGACAAGTTCAAATCACCAGGACCAGATGGATTACATTCCAGAGTTCTGAAGGAATTGACAGACGTCATCTCGGAACCACTGAGCCATATATTTCAAAGATCCTGGAGAACAAGGGAACTACCAGAGCACTGGAAAAGAGCTGATGTGGTTTCCATCTTCAAAAAAGCGAAACAAATGGATTCAGGAAACTACAGACCAATCAGCCTGACATCAATACCTGGGAAGATCCCAAAAAAGATAATCAAGCAACAGATCTGCAAATACCTAGAAGCAAGCGAAGTTATAACCAGAAGCCAACATGGGTTTGTCAAAAACAGATCATGCCGAACAAATCTTATTTCATTCTTTGACTAATTGACTAATTAGTGGACCAGCGAAATGCTATGGACATAGTATTACTTGAAGTTCAGTAAGGCATTTAATAAAGAAGACCACAACCTACTTCTTGGTAAGCTAGAAAAATGTGGAATAGAAAGCATCACCACTACATGGACTGGCTGACAAACCACACTCAACTCCTTCCTTAGTGGAGGGAAGTAAGTAGCAGGGTACCCCAAGGTTCTGTCTTAGCCCTTCAATGTCTTCATAAACTATTTAGATGAGGGAATAGAAAGGGAACATCTGTCAGAACTGCTACCTCATGCCTACGCTCTGCATTCACTCGGTACCAGTCTGCCATGGACTCTGGATCAGAAAGGGGAAGATTTCACTGTTCACTGGTTTCCTGAGACACCAAATTTGCAGACGATATCAAGCTGGAAAGAATAGCCAACACCCCAGAAGATAGGCTCAAGATCCAGAAGGATCTCTACAGACTTGAACCTATCTAACAAAATGAAATCTAGTGGTGAGGAAAGTAAGGTTTTCCACCTAGGCAAGAAAAAACAAATGTACGGGTATAAAATAGGTGGGACCTGATTCGATAGCAGTAACTGTGAGAGGGATCTTGGAATCCTAGTGGACAATCACTTAAATATGAGTCAGCAGTGTGCTGCAGCTGCCAAGAAAGCCAATGCAATCCTAGGCTGCATTAACAGGGATAGAATCAAGATCATATGAAGTGTTAGTACTGCTTTTTAATGTCTTGGTAAGACCACACCTAGAATATTGTATCCAGTTTTAGTTATCACAATATAAAAAAAATGTTGAAACTCTGGAAAAGAGTACAGAAAAGAGCAACAAAGCTGATTAGGGGGGCTGGAAGATGAAAAATGTAAAGAAGGGAATTGGATATGTCTAGTGAAAAGGCCTAGGGATGACATAATAGCAATGCTCCAATATTTGAGGGGCTGCCACAAAGAAGAGGGGTCAACCTATTAGAAGATTCTGGACATGTCTGACAAAGTATTTCAAGGAGCATACACAAAGTTAATTTTCATACGGTTTAATGATACAGTTCAGTCCTTCCATATCTGGGCTGCAAAAATTAAGTTGATTAGTAGGTGACAACAATTGGCATTAGGGTTGTCTGTATTTTTGCATCCCTAGTCATAATAGATAATGGAAATTATGTCTTCACGTAGTGCTACAGCATGCCACAGCATCTGTTTAGGTTCATATCCTTTACTTTCTTGTTTCTGCTTTTTTTTCTGTGACACACTGATTTTTTTACTGAACCTTGTCTGGTATATGGATTCACTGAAAATCCTTGTGTCAGTCGGTCTATAGGACTCCCCATTCCTGGCATGGTGGATAAAAATCTATTTGGTTTTGGTTATGATTGTTAATAGAAAGAAGCTCTCCAAAGGCTCTTATTAAACACAAATATTGTGTTAGAGCTTCTTTTTTTTAACTGAGTATGAGGCTTCATGGTTGTCCTTGTGAAACCAAAATATAAGTACTGTAAGGTAATGAAAAGGGCAGTAAGAGCCAAGAATTAATATGGAAGAAAAGATGACATATTTCTTTATTTAAGTGGCTATAAGTGCTCAGTGATGCTGTCCCTCAGTTTCAGGCAAGCTTCAGACTGGAATATCTTTTTTCTTTACTTCCTGTGTCTGGCATATTTTGCAGAATTAATTTTTGTTGATACTTGGTGCTTCTTTGGCATGAACAAATAAATGCTTTGGTCTTTTCTTGAGTATTGGAAATGGAAATGTTTGAAAACCAGGCACAGGATTTATAGTGGCCATAGCATGTTTCTCAGATTATGCTAAGCCATGGATTGTGGAACAAACTGTAGTGATCTAGCTCATATTCAGCCTAAACTATAGAACCATAGTATATTATTAACGACAACAGATGGTTTGTAAAACTGCAAATCATATTTTGGTTCAGCATGATGTGTTAAATCCAGTTTGTGCAAATTTATTTTAAATACTGTATTATTGATCTGCTAGTACAGCAGTCCCCAACCTTTTTAGCTCCATGGACCAGTAGCGGCGAGGGGGAGGGGATGGTTGCACACAGGCAACTTAGCTCCCACACATGCACAAATGAAGCTTCTGGGTGCTGCAGGATTTCAGGATTTCACGGTGTAGTGTGTTATCAATTGTTTTCTTGGTGACTATGGTCCCAGCTGCCTAGAGATCCTCCCGTGTAGTTCCGGGCTGATTCCTCACTATCCTCATGATCATTGAAACTCCACGAGGTGAGATCTTGCATGGAGCCCCAGACCGAGGGAGATTGACAGTTATTTTGTGTTTCTTCCATTTGCAAATAATCGCACTGTAAGGACCCGCCTCAGACCCTCCTCCCAAGAAAGCAGAACTCCTGGAACGACTTCATTCCAAAAGGAACTTTTATTAGGAGAAGTTGACAGTAGGCATAGAAGGCAGGATCTGAGGGGTTCCTGCGTGAATCAATAGGTTAAAAGAGCAACTGGCAAACCCTACCCAATAGTCCATCTGGTCAGTTCAAACGGGCCAATCTCCAGGTGTGAATCTGCTGTGGGAACAGGGATGATAAGACGCTGTTCCCAAGGTTGTTAGGCCGTTAGGTCTTCGCACCTCTTCTTCCACAGCAAGAGATAAGCCAGATGGCCGGAGGCACATTCCTTTCTCACCCCAGGTTGGCATCAAGGGAAATAGTTCAAAGAGCAAGCAGATAGAAGCAAAGAGGATACATTGTAGGGGCTATAGCGAAACAAAGAGGATACATTGTAACATCTATGACCCCCCCTTCCCCCCAGGAGTATGGCAGAACCCGCAGGAATAAAGAATAAAGAAATGACCCCTCCCCCAATACTGGGTTCTGACATGCTGCCTCCCCTTAAAAAAATGAGAGATCCACCTGTAGAGGAAAGGGGGGGAAAAGAAACACACGGGTTAGTCAGGTTTGTCAGGATATTTAGCATGAAATTTACTAAGTAATCTTGGGGCTCTGACATGGCGTTTATGGACCCATTCATTTTGGGAGGGAGGGAGGTTTCTCTAAGCTACTAGATAGTGTGTGGAGCTGTGATACTTCCTAAGTCTAGGATTTCTTTGGCTTCAAAATGCTGCTCTCCCTCTACCATGATTGGAGGAGGAGGAGGGGCTGCAGCTGGCCTTAAGGGTGAATTCAATTCTCGTTTTAACAGGCTGCAGTGAAACACTGGTGAACCTGTCTAAGCGTTTTAGGGAGTTCCAATTCTACTGTCACTGGATTTATTATCCGTTTTATGGGGAAAGGCCCCACAAATTTTGACCCTAGTTTTTTCGATGGTTGTAAGGATTTTAGGTATTTAGTGGACAGGTATACTTTCTCTGCTACTTGGAAAGGCTTGGGCTCTGTTCGTTTTTTATCTGCCTGAATTTTGTATGCTTTCCTAGCCTCATCTAAAGCTTTTCTCACAACTGGCCAGGTATTCTGAAGTTGTGCGATCCATTCCTTCAAGGAGGGGATGATGGGTTTGTTAGATGGTAGTTCAGGCATTGGATTGAAGCTTTGTCCCGTCGCGACTTGGAACAGAGTGAAGCCGGTGCTGGAGTGCACAGCGTTATTGTAGGTGACTTCTGCAAAAGGATGGAGGTCGGTCCAGTTGTCTTGCTGGTAATTTATAAAACATCTCAGATATTGCTCCAGTACTTAGTTCGAATGTTCTGTCCCACCATTTGTTTGCGGATGATGACTAGATGACAGTCCTTGGGTGGTCCCCAAAAGGTCCAAGAAAGCTTTCCAAAACTCCGATGTGAACTGCACCCCCCTATCGGATATGATGGGGCTCCATGCAGCCGGTATATGTGTTGTGCAAACATTCTTGCTAGTGTTTTTGCCGTGGGGATTTTCTGACATGGGATGAAATGCACCTGCTTTGAAAACAAGTCTGTCATGACCCAAATGACCGTATTTTCCCCACTTTCTGACAGCTCCACGATAAAGTCCATAGATATCTCCCTCCAGGGTGCTGATGGGGTGGCTACCGTTTGCAATAACCTTGGAGTTTTCCTCTGCCCCCATTTGGCCATCGCGCAAATGAGACAGCTGGCTACATAGCTTTCAATGTCATTTTTTATTGACGGCCACCAAAATTGCCGCTTCACTAGGTGAAGAGTTTTCACAAACCCAAAGTATCCAGCTGCTTTGGAATCGTGGCACAGCTGCATGAAGGTTAGTCTCTGGCTCTTTGGAATGTAGAGTTTCCCCCCCACCCATGG
Organism: Azemiops feae; assembly: GCA_023970755.1. Classification (NCBI taxonomy): domain Eukaryota; kingdom Metazoa; phylum Chordata; class Lepidosauria; order Squamata; family Viperidae; genus Azemiops; species Azemiops feae. The sequence continues at coordinate 525,356 of JALGBA010003683.1, forward strand.
TAGTCCGTCATTCATTGTGCACAAGTTCCTATGGCTTAGGAACCATTCGTCTTTTTCTAATGCTTGTCTGAACTCCAACCCCACTGTGCTTGCTAACGGTTTGGGATTTTTTGCTTGCGCTTGCGTAGTGACTGGTGCTGCTAACTGTTTCAACGGCATAAGCGGGTTTGTTGTTTTGGTTCTGATGCTATTGTATTGCGATAATCATGACAGCGCATCCACCAGGAAATTTTTCCCCGCTGGCAAGTGCTTAATGGTGAAATTGAAACAATGAAAATGCTGGGACCACCTCGCTTGCTTAGGGGATAATTTCCTGGGCATTTTTTGAGCCTCTAAGTTTTTATGGTCAGTCCATAGTTCGAAGGGGATTTTGTTCCCTTCCAGGAAATGTCGCTAGGTTAGGAGAGCCCATCGAACGGCATAAGCTTCCTTTTCCCAGACTGCCCATCTTTGCTCAGTTTCCATCAGTTTCCTCAATGTGTAGGCACAGGGTTGCAACTTCCCCTCGTTATTCTCCTGAAGCAGTACCGCCCCCACCGCCACATCACTGGCATCTGCCTGAATAGTGAAAGGTTTTTCGGTGTCCGAGTGTTTTAAGTGTTCTGCTAAGAATAGTCTTTTTAATTTCTCAAAAGCGGTTTGACACTCCATAGTCCATGGGTCAGCAACCTGCGGCTCCCAGCCTCCTCTGCCATTTGCAGAGAGAGAGACAGAGAGAGGCACTTGCCCTTCCCTTCTCTCTCTCTCTCTCTCTCTCTCTCTCTCTCTCTCTCTCTGTGTGTGTGTGTGTGTGTGTGTGCATGTGTAAAAAAGAGAGTGGCGTCACGCTGTTCTCCAACGAGCTGACAAGCTTATTGGGCGGGGCTCCTGCCTTGGCTGCATCTCTGCAGGAAGCAGGAAGGGCAGAAGAGAGCCAGCTCAGTAAGAATGTGTGTCAGCTTGTTGGAGAACAGCGTGAAGCCAACTTGCCAGGTGAGCAGAAGATCAGAGAGAGAGAAAGAGAGAGAGGGAGGGAGAGGAAAAGAGAGAAAGAGAGAAAGAGAAAGAAAGGGGGAGAGAGGGAGAGGAAAGAGAAAGAGAGAAAAAGAGGGAGGGAGAAAGAGGGAGAGGGGGGAGAGAGGGAGAGAGAGAAGGGGTGAGAGGGAAAGAGAAAAGGAAAGGGGGAGAGAGGGAGAGGAAAGGGAGAAAGAGAGAAAAAGAGGGAGAGGGGGAGAGAGAGAGAGGAAAGAGGGGGAGAGGAAAGGGAGAAAGAGAGAAAAGAGGGAAAGAAAAAGAGGGAGAGGAAAGGGAGAGAAAAAGAGAAAGAGGGAAAGGGGGAGAGTAAAGAGAGAAAGGGGAGAGTAAAGAGAAAAGGGGAGAGGGAGAGGGATAGGAAAGAGAAAGGGAGAGAGGGAGAGAAAAAAGGGAGAGAGAGAAAGGGGGGAGAGGAAAGAGAAAGAGGGAGAGAGGGACAGAGAGAGAGAGAGAGGGAGAGAAAGAGAGGGAGAGAGAGAGAGAACTCATGCACAGCACCCTCTATTTCTTTTTAATTAAACTCTTCAATCAAGCCCCCCCCTCCGGTGCGCACGCGCATACGCACGAGAGTTTTGCGGCTCCCAGTGTTTTCTTTTCTGTGGGAAACGGGTCCAAGTGGCTCTTTGAGTGTTTATGGTTGCCGACTCCTGCCATAGTCCATTTCAAAGGCTGGCTGGGTTTCGGCTTCCCCTCCCCTTTGGTTTTTAATTGATTCGTGATGGGTAGTGCAATTTGAGCGAAAGAGGGGATGAATTGGCGGTAAAAATTTGCGAACCCAAGAAAGCTTTGCAGTTGTTTCCAGGTGCGGGGCAGAGCCCATTCTAGCACTGCTTGGACCTTTTCTGGGTCCATCTCTATGCCATTCGGGGATGTACGATACCCCAGATAATCAATTCTCTCCTTGTGGAATTCACACCTAGACAGTTTGGCATACAAACGGGCTGCCCGTAACTTATTTTATACCGCTCTAACCACTTTGACATGTTCTTCTTTAGTCTCTGTGAATATCAGGATATCATCTAAGTAGACAAGTAGCCCTTTATAAATGTGCTCTTGGACCCCTCAGATCCTGCCTAATGTAAGGACCCGGCTCAGACCCTTTTCCCAAGAAAGCAGAACTCCTGGAACAACTTCATTTCAAAGGGGACTTTTATTAGGAGAAGTTGACAGCAGGGATGGTTGTACATAGGCAACCTAGCTCCCACACATGCACAAATGAAGCTTCTGGGTGGTGCAGGATTTCAGGATTTCACGGTGTAGTGTGTTACCAATTGTTTTCTTGGTGACTATGGTCCCAGCTGCCTAGAGATCCTCCCGTGTAGTTCCAGGCTGATTCCTCACTATTCTCATGATCATTGAAACTCCACGAGGTGAGATCTTGTATGGAGCCCCAGACCGAGGGAGATTGACAGTTATTTTGTGTTTCTTCCATTTGCAAATAATCGCACTGTAAGGACCCGCCTCAGACCCTCCTCCCAAGAAAGCAGAACTCCTGGAATGACTTCATTCCAAAAGGAACTTTTATTAGGAGAAGTTGACAGCAGGCATAGAAGGCAGGATCTGAGGGGTTCCCGCGTGAATCAATAGGTTAATAGAGCAGCTGGCAAATCCCACTCAATAGTCCATCTGGTCAGTTCAAACAGGCCAATCTCCAGGTGTGAATCCGCTGTGGGAACAGGGATGATAAGACGCTGTTCCCAAGGTTGTTAGGCTGTTAGGTCTTCACGCCTCTTCTTCCGCAGCAAGAGATAAGCCAGATGGCCGGAGGCACATTCCTTTCTCACCCCAGGTTGGCATCAAAGGGAGAATAGTTCAAAGAGCAAGCAGATAGAGAGAAGCGAAGAGGATACATTGTGAAGCAAAGAGGATAAATTGTAACACCTATGACTTCCCTCCTCCTCTCAGGAGTATGGCAGAACCCGCAGGAATAAAGAATAAAGAAATGACCCCCTTTCCCCAATACTGGGTTCTGACATGCACCAACTGTTGTCACCTTCTCACCAAGCTGCTTGGCAATAGTCTTGCAGCCCATTCCAATCTTGTGTAGGTCTACAATCTTGTCCCTGGCATCCTTGGACAGCTCTTTGATCTTGGCCATGGTGGAGAGTTTGGAATCTGATTGATTGATTGCTTCTGTGGCCAGGTGTCTTTTATACAGGTAACAAGCTGAGATTAAGAGCACTCCCCTTTAAGAGAGTGTTCCTAATCTCAGCTCGTTACCTGTATAAAAGACACCTGGGAGCCAGAAATCTTGCTAATTGATAGGTGATCAAATACTTATTTCACTCATTAAAATGCAAATCAATTTATAACTTGTGTTTTTCTGGATTTTTTTGTTGTTATTCTGTCTTTCACTGTTAAAATAAACCTACCATTAAAATTATAGACTGATCATTTCTTTGTCAGTGGGAAAATGTACAAAATCAGCAGGGGATGAAATAATTTTTTTCCCTCACTGTACCTAGTTTGGATAATGAAACATCTACAAGAAAACAACCTACCTCAGAGGGCACTGAGGACCCCTCATTTCAACCATGAGTTACAAATATTCTCCTTCATTAGAAAAATGTCTGCTCACTTTTCTGAACATTTCTAGAAACTGCCAATAGGAATTTCTTGTCAGATATATAAAATAAGAAGCTAAAGAATTAGTAAAGGCAACTACAGAAAAGCTAAAGGCAACTTTGAAATACTCTGTAGGGAGCCATGGTGGCACAGTGATTAGAATACAATATTGCAGGCTAACTGCCCACAGCCAGGGAGTTCTATCCTCACCAGCTCAAGGTTGATTCAGCCTTCCATCCTTCCAAGGTCAGTAAAATGAGGACCCAGATTGTTGCGGGCAATATGTTGACATTTGTAAATCACTCAGAGAGTGCTGTAAAGGACTACGAAGCAGTATAAGTGCTATTGTTAGTGCTAGTTCTATTGGTCATGATCTATCCCTATGAGCAGGCCTAACATGCCCCTGAATATCAATTGATAACATACAGGGGCATGTGAATGAGATAATCTGCTCCTGTTCTATTTGTGGATTTTGCATCTGACAGTTTGGAAAGTAGGAATGGTCCAGAATGGCTTTCTCCATCTAGAAAAAGCAAAATCTGTATCATTGTTTTTTTCTCTTTTCTTTCCTAGAAGATGATGTTTGTGTATTCAAATGTTCTGTATCAAAGGAGACAGAATGCAGCCGAGTGGGAAAACAGTCCTTCATTATCACATTGGGATGCAATAGTGTCCTTATACAATTTGCAGCACCAAGTGGTATGTACTAGCAATTTTGAGTTGTTGTGTTTGAAGTTTTGGGAAACAGTAATATTGCACTAGCAAATAATTCTATGTGCCGCCAACACATAGCATTTTCAGGATGGATAACATCCATCATGTTAAATAATTCAGTCTGACATTCTCTCCTATGACATCATCTGCATTGATTGTTCTCCTTAATAGAAGTTTTGGACCATCAAGTGGCAAAGTCATGCATTGTTTAGCCCAACTGTCTAGATTTTAATTTTAAACCTTTGCTACTTATGCTGTATTCAGTGGACAGGTTGGACAGTTGTTGGAACATTTGGAAAAGTTAAGATATAAGAGAAAGGATATTTGGGGGGGAAACCAAAAAAACAAAATTTTGTTTATCATGCTAAAATTGTAACATTTTTATGGACAGTTATCTGTACTTAATTTAACTTAAATGTGAATATAGGATTTTTGATACTATTCACCTGTATTTGTTACATAAAAATGTACATTCTCTTTTTGTGTCCAAAAATTAATTAAATATATATGTAGTATTAGAGAGGAAATTTCAAGCAGTTCTGTCATTTGTAAGCATGAACTAGTATTGAAAAATTTAAATAATGAAAATGTGATGCACAGTTTAAATTTGCTCCTTGATCCTCAGTTGTCACTGGATTCACAGTTGATTATTGTAACTTGGACCACATTGGCATAGATGTGTCTAGGGTGCTAGCTGTGATCCTTGTAGCGATGATTTAGACATAGTATCAGTTATCCCTGCCTTAGTTACATCGTTGTGCTTAACTACTGCAACATATTGTATGTTAGGTATTGCTTGAGAGATATCTAAGAATTGCAGTTGGGCCAAAATGTATTCCTTAAACAGTGGAAAGTATAGGAATGGTATGATTCCTGTTTGGAAAGATCTCTATTCCTTGCTGATTGCTTCCTGGGCATAGTTGATACGTTGATGTTGACGTTTAAAGCCCCACACAGCTTAGGGCAGTGATGGCGAACCATTTAGAGACCGAGTGCCCAAACTGCAACCCAAAACCCACTTATTTATAGCCGGGTGCCAGGTGGGTGTGGCCCACTGGGTGGGCGTGGCTATGGTGGTCATGGCAGACTGGGTAGGTGTGGCCAAGGTGGGCATGATCACCTCGATGTTGCTCGTGGGGAGGGACGCCTGTGGGGGCCGGGCAGGGTTGGGGGAGATCCAGGGTGTCTCTGGCAGGTGGGGCGGTGGGCAGGAGGCTCGTGGGATGAGGCAAGGCGAGGCAGGGCGGGGTTGCCATTGTCACAGGGCAAGGCGAGGCAGGAGCCGGGGCGGCTGCTGCCTGACACCATCGGCCCCCGCACACAGAGGCCAACGAGCGCATGGGTGCTGGGATGCATCCGGCCACGTGGGACTTCGATGAGTTAGCGAGTGGCTGGTTGAAGAGGGACGGTTGCCATCTCCGGGGCATGGCGCGCGTGCCCACAGAGAGGGCTCTGAGTGCCGCCTCTGGCACGCGTGCCATAGGTTAGCCACCACTGGCTTAGGGTTTGAGTCTCTCCAGGACCGCATCTTTTACAATGAAGATGGCTGTTCATGGAAATCAGCAAGAGAGGAGTTTTTGAAAAGATACCCTGCCGATAGAGGCTTGTTTGTCTCATCTCTTGTTTCAGACTATGAATGTTCTCCCTTGAGAGGAAAATTTTGTGAAATGGAGAACATATCATTTCCACATTAGCTGATTTTTAATCTGCTGGTCTGAATATTACATTTAAATTTAGCATTTTTATTTGAAATGTTCTAACTGCCATGAGTAAGCAAAAAAAGCAAGGCATAAATCTAGTAAATAAATGAAGTAATTTATAAATGTACAGGTAGTCCTCAACTTATGACCACAACTGACCCCAACATTTATGTTGTTAAGTTTGTTAAGTGAGTTTTGCCCCATTTTATGACTTTTCTTGCCACAGTTGTTAAGTGAATCACTGTAGTTGATAAGTTAGTAATCTGGTTGTTAAGTGAATCCGGCTTCCCCACTAATGTTGCTTGCCACAAGATTGTAAAAGATGATCACATGACCCTGGGACACAGCAAAGGACCAGTTGCCAAGCATCTGAATTTTGATCACAAAATCATGGGGATGCTGCAAAGGTCATAACTATGAAAAACAGTTATAAGTCACATTTTTCATTGCTGTTGTAACTTTGCACGGTCACCAAACAAACTGTTGTAAGTCAAGGACTACCTATATCACATAACCTGATTAAATGTTCCTAGAGAAAAGCCCTGGGCAAGTGTTCCCATAAAAATCAGGTACCACCAGGTTTTGGATTACATCTCCACTCAACTTGTTTGTATCCTTTTTGGATGTGATTGGAGCAATGTAATTTGAAATCTGAAAATGTTTGGCTTTATCTTTAGACTTCTGTTCATTTTATAATATCTTGAAAAATTGCCGAGGCCACAGCATGGAGCAGTCAGTGTTCAGTGAGCGCACAGAGGAATCGTCTGCTGTGCAGTACTTCCAGGTAGGTGACTTCAACAATTGTTGTTTTTTTCTGGTGGAGGGGAGGGGGGAACTACGTCAGCTCCTTGGATCCACTACTGAAGATCTGTTGCTTGCATGTTCTTGAAAACAAACTGTAGAGGGCTAGCTAATGAAGAAACTAAGTAGGACTTTTCCTGCTGGAAAATCATGTAGATTCTTGACATGCTTAAAATGCAGGAAAATTACCAATACACAGCTCAGGGATTTGAACAGAAACTACAGATTCTTAAGTGCCAGGGTCTCGGACATGGGCCCAAGATTACCCGGTCTTAGGTATTGGAAATGTTAGCGAGCATTTTCTAAAATTGTAGCATTCCTTTCTGTGAGTGAGTGCATTGGTTTTAGCAGATACTTTTTGTTTCCTCTTTTAGTTTTATGGATACTTATCCCAACAGCAAAATATGATGCAGGATTATGTCCGAACAGGCACATATCAGAGAGCAATCCTGCAAAACCACAGTGATTTCAAAGATAAGGTAAGGCTAAAGTTTAATTATGCCTTAAGTGCAACCAATGAAGATTCCTTCTGAATATTGCATAGTTGGTAAAAGGTAAGACTGAATTTACATATTGTAAATATATATTCAAATATCATATCTAAGTCACATTACTCTAATATTTTGCTTAGTCTATTTGGAAATGATGGAACCTTGAAGAGTTTGAAAAAGGATGTGGTCTGATTTAGTAACACAGGGATAGTGCAATAAACGAGGTGCGCCCCCTCCCCAAGTTTCTCTCATATAAGATACTGTTGAACAGGAAAATTTTGATCTGCAGCTAATCCTGGATGAAGCTCAAAAGGCATTTGAGATTTCTAATAACCCATTGCTGTAAATTGAATTACTGGTACTGCTGATAGCCAGGGAGCAGGCATTATTAGCTTCCATTTGTTCATCAACTACACTGTTTTCTAGAGATAACTGTGCCATAATTATTAATGCCCTAATTACAAATATTTTGAATTGCTGCAGATCTTCTAATCTGGTGCCCTCCAGATTCATTGGATATTAATTCAAGTTGTGTCTTCTTCAAAGCAGTTTTTCTGCTTTGGATCCAAATAGCTGCATAACTTTAATAAATACACTAATAATAAATAAATTTAGAACTCTGAGCATTGGAACCAGAGCTTGGATATAGGATCCACTCTTCCAAATGTTGTAGCTGTAAGGACCTGCCTCAGTTAAGCCTCCTAAGAAAGCAGAACTCTTGAAATTTGCATTGTCTCAACAGGAACCTTTATTGGAAGGTATTGATAGCAGGATCTGAGGATTTCCCGTGTGAAACGTTACATTAAAAGAGCCCTTTCAAACCCCACCCCAACTGTCCATCCAGCTGGTTTGAATTGAGCCAATCCATAGGTGTTAAGTTGTTGTGGGAAAGAACCGATAAGGTGCCGTTCTCAAGGCTGTGAGGTTTCTCCGCGGCTTCTTTCCCTCCATCTGGAGATAAGGCTAGAAGCACATTCCTTTCACACCCCAAGAAAGATACGTCAAAGGGGATAGAGCAAAGCAAAGGAAATATATAGCAGAACACCCTTAGGCCCCACTCCCCCCAATAGAATGGCAGAACCTGAACATGAGGGCATAGGAAAGAAATACAAAATACATTGGGGCTCTGACATGCCGCCCCCCCCTTAAAAAAGAGAGATCCACCTGGAGAAGAGAAAATAATAAGAGGAAGAGAAATTGAAACATAGCGGTAGTCAGGTTTATCTGGGTAACGAGCATGAAAACGTTTGAGCAGCCTAGGGGCCCTCACTTGCTTTTTGTGTACCCACTCATTCTGGGAGGCCAGGAGGTCTTTCCATGCCACTAAGTATTGGGTAGACCCATGGTATTTTCTGGAGTCTAAGATTTCCCTGATTTCAAAATGTTATTCCCCTTTCACTATAATTGGTTGTGATGGAGGGGCTATTGCTGGCCTTAAGGGCGAACTCATTTCAGGTTTTAGCAAACTACAGTGAAATACCAGATGGACTTGTGTTAATGTTTTAGGGAGTTCAAGCTCTACTGTGACTGGGTTGATGATGCGTTTAATAGGGAAGGGTCCCACAAATTTTGACCCTAACTTCTTTGAGGATTGCAGGGATTGCAGAAACCTAGTGGAGAGATATACCCTGTCCCCTACCCTAAAAAGTTAGGGCTCCACACTTTTTTTTTTGTCTGCCTGTACTTTATAAGCTTCTCTAGCTTCATCTAAGGCTTTTCTAACCACTGGCCACGTATTTTGCAATTGCGTGATCCATTCCTTAAGGGAACGGATGATAGATTCATTGGCAAGCAATTCAGGCATCAGATTGAAGCTCTGTCCTATAGCCACATGGAAAGGTCTGTAACCAGTACTGGAATGCACTGCATTGTTATAAACCACTTCAGCGAATGGTAGCAGATCAGTCCAATTGTCTTATTGATAGTTTATGAAGCATCTTAGATATTGTTCTAGCACTGAGTTTGTTTGTTCTGTTCCCCCATTTGTTTGAGGATGATGACTAGATGACAGACCCTGATCTGTGCCCAGTAGGTCCAAAAATGCTCTCCAGAACTTGGAGGTGAACTGGACCTCCCTATCTGAGGTGGGGCTCCATGTAGCCAATCGATGCGTTGCACAAACATCTTAGCCAAGGCTTTAGCAGTTGGAATTTTTTGGCAAGGGATGAAATGGACTTGTTTGGAGAACAAATCCGTCATTACCCAAATGACAGTATTCCCAGCGCTTTGTGGTAGCTCTATGATAAATTCCATAGAGATCTCTCTCCAGGGTGCTTAAGGGCTCGCAACCGCCTGTAGGAGGCCAGGTGTTTTTCCCTGTCTTTGTTTAGCCGCTGTGCAAACAGGGCAACTGGCTACATAGCTCTCAATGTCCTTTTTTAAAGATGGCCACCAGAATTGTCTCTTTATCAGGTGGAGGGTTTTCACAAACCAAAAGTGTCCCACTAGTTTTGAATCGTGGCAGTTTTGCATGAACTTTAATCTCTGGGTTGTAGGGATGTATAGTTTCCCCCCCCCACCCATGGCAGTCCATCTTGCATCAAGCAGAGTTTTTGTGGTTGAGGAACCACTCGTCCTTCTCCAGAACTTGCTTGAATTCGGTGGCTGCTGTGCTGTCAAGAGTTGAGGCACTCTTTGCTTGCGGCATCCGTGACAGGATGTCTGCCAAGAAGTTTTTCCCTCCAGGTAAGTACCGGAGAGTAAAATTGAATGGGTGGATGTGCTGGGCCCATCGAGCTTGTTTGGGGGACAGCTTCCTAGGAGTCTTTAGTGCTTCGAGGTTTTTATGATCAATCAAGGCATCTTGTTCCCTTCTAGGAAGTGCCTCCAAGTGAGTAGGGCCCAGCGCACAGCATAAGCCTCCTTCTCCCAGACCGCCCATCTTTGCTCGGTTTCTATGAGTTTCTTTGAGGTGTAGGCACAAGGTTGCAATTGGCCTTACTGGTTCTCCTGGAGCAGTACCACACCCACTGCTACATCGCTGGTATCGGCCTGGATGACAAACGGTTTCTTAGGATCTGGGTGCTTTGTCACTGGCTCCGCAGAAAAAAGTCATTTTAATTTTTCAAATACTGCCTGGCATTCCATAGTCCACTTTAGCGGCTGGCTAGGTTTCGGCTTTTCCTCCTCTTTTGTTTTTAGCAAGTTAGTAATGGGGAGTACGATCTGAGCGAAGGAGGGAATGAACTGCCGATAGAAGTTAGCGAAGCTCAGAAAACTTTGCAGCTGCCTCCGGTTGCATGTCGGAGTCCACTCCAAAACAGCTTGCACCTTTTCTGGGTCCATTTCCACCCCCTTGTGAGAAATCCGATAGTCCAAATAGTCAATCTTTTCTTTGTGGAATTCACATTTCAAAAGTTTGGCATACAGTTTGGCTGCGCAGAGTTTATTTAAAACTGCTCTGACTAATTTGACGTGTTTGGCTTTCGTTTCGGTGTAGATTAATATGTCGTCCAGGTACACCAACACCCCCTTGTACAAATGCTCATTGAGGACCTCATTAATCAGCTGCATAAATACTCCCTGTAGACCAAACGGGAGTACTTTGAACTGGAAGCACCCCAAGGGACAGTTGAACGCAGTTTTCCACTCATCCCCCTCCTTCATTCTAATCCAGTAATATGCTTCTTGCAGATCTAGCTTGGAGAAAATCTTTCCCTTTGGGAGGTGGGCTAGCATGTCCTTCATGAGTGGCAAGGGGTAGACATTGTTCAAGCATCTATAATCTACACAGAGACGAATAGACCCATCTTCCTTTTCCTGAAATAGCACCGGGGCAGCCATTTTCGGTCTTGCTGGTTGAATGACGCTGCGCGCCAAATTCTTATCTATGAATTTGCGTAGCTCCTCTAAGTCTCGGGAGGTCATCGAATAGAGCTTGGGTTTTGGCAGCTTAGCTCCAGGCATGATCTCTATAGCATAGTATATGGGATGGTGAGGGGGCTGCATAAATACATCAGATTCTCTTCTCACCAAAGACCTCAGCCAAGTCCTGGTACTCCCTGGGTATGCCTTCTGATTCCCGATCATTGATAGCTGCCACCACCTTGGGCTCACGCTTCACTTTAGTGCCACGGTGGCTATTGGGTGAGTGGGGTTTCCCTCTTGGGAATCTCAAATCTCCTGTCCTCCAGTTCACCCATGGGTTCCATTTTTTTAGTCATGCCAGTCCTAGGATTAGGGGCCATTCCATGCCGGGGGTCACTATAAAAGTCAAAGTCTCAGCGTGGTCCCTTATGGTTAGCTTTACTGGCATCGTGGCAAGGGTGGCCGAGATGCCCCCTGTAATAAACCCATCTAATTGATCGAACAAAATGGGCTTCTTCAGTTTCTTCACAGGGATCCCCAGATTTCCCACTAGGGTTGGGCTTATTAAACATCTGGTGCAGCCCGTGTCCAGTAAGCCTTTAGGGCTACCTTCTCCTCCATCCCTGGGATCAGCAGTTCTATGGGCCTGGTAATGGGTGCGATGGGTCCACTTACCAAGGGCTCATCATCGGAGTCACTGTCAGACATCTCTGGTCCCTCCTCTGGTGGGGTTCGAGTTCCCCCTCCCATTTTCTTGGAGGGTTGGAACTCTATGACCTTGGCCCTTTTCATCGTCATCTTCCTGGGGCACTGTTTTTTTTTTTTATGGGTTCTCCGCCCCCCCCCCCCGGCCGATCTCCTTTTCTCACCGGAGTCTTCGAACGACACTCCATGGCTAGATGGCCCACTTTGCCACATTTAAAGCAGGCAGTTGAGCGCAGGGTCACTGCGGTGGTTTTTGTCACCTCTCGCTTCCTCTCCGGTGGGGAGCGTTTCCACACTCGACTGAAACGATGTTGATTTTGGGCTTGGTTGATCTCTGTTTCCTCGGTTAGGATGCACCAGTTGTGGAGGCGGGTAAGGGCTCCTCAGGCAATATACACATGGTAGAGGTTCAGCTCATCCTTGAAACAGCTTACTAAAATGTCCTCTGGCCAGTTGAGACGACAAGCCAGATCTCGGAATTGTTCGGTGTATTCGGTCACGGGGCGTCGGCCCTGCCTGACAGTTTTAATCTGATCCTTGGCCTTCCAGTTGGCCAAGGGATCCTTGAACCGCTGTCTCAGTGCTTCCATGAATCGATTAAAATTTTGGAGCTCGGGTGCCTCCACTTTATGCAGGGTGACCATCCACCGAGCCGCTGCACTTTCTAGGGCCAAGATGATGACCCTGACCCGGGCGCTCTCGCTAAGGATCTCCTGGCCATACTCCTGCATGTAACCCAGGATGTGGGCCAGGAAAAAACCTAGTTGCTAGGGAACCCCATCGTATTTCACACTAAGGGGGGGGGAGTCTTATATTCGATATGGCGGGCCCCCCTCCTGGCTCTGCGCCCATCACCACTGACTGGTGTAGCTCAAGCTGGGGTCATTGCTGCGGTGGTGGTTCCTGCGGTGTCCATGGCATTGGCAGAAGTGGCTGAGTTGGAGGGTTCGCTTTCCTCCCTTCTAACTTCCTCCGCCAGCCTCTCCTCGTCTCTGTCTCGGCAAGGATCTGTTTCTTCCTCTCCGAAGTTTTTGAAAGTCTCCACCATGAAACTTATGGCTTGCTTAAGGAAGCGATCGGCTCATTTCGGCCTTTCATCCTCCTCTTCATTGAGGTTGAGTGACCGCTCCATTTCCTGTTTCCAGTCTGGCTTGTGGCTGCTGAGTCTAATGGTCACTTTCCGGGACCTTCCTTCCCAGTCCTCCTTCTTCCCAATGCTGATCAACCACCTTGGTTTTGAGAGGGTTTCCCCAGTTGCAGCCTCGTCTCCCAAGCCAGAGGAATTAGAGGAGCTGTCGCTAAGGCAAGCCTTCAGGGGGGGGGCTTCTGCCCAGCACTTGCTTTCTTCCCTCTTGTGCCCTGGTTAGACATTGCTTGCACGGTCCCCACGGTAGGGTTTTTCTTCCCTCTGGGTTGACCACTTTGCAGATCCTGCATAATGTAAGGACCTCCCTCAATTAAGCCTCCCAAGAAAGCAGAACTCTTGAAACTTGCATTGTCTCAACAGGAACTTTTATTGGAAGGTATTGATAGCAGGATAATAAGGCAGGATCTGAGGATTTCCCATGTGAAACGTTACATTAAAAGAGCCCTTTCAAACCCCACCCCAACTGTCCATCCGGCTGGTTTAAATTGAGCCAATCCATAGGTGTTAAGTTGATGTGGGAAAGAACCGATAAAGCGCCATTCTCAAGGCTGTCAGGTTTCTCCGCGGCTTCTTTCTCTCCGCCTGGAGATAAGGCAGATGGTTGGAAGCACATTCCTTTCACACCCCAAGAAAGATACTTCAAAGGGGATAGAACAAAGCAAAGGAAGTATACAGCAGAACACCCTTAGGCCCCCTTCCCACCAATAGAATGGCAGAAACCGAAAATGGCATAGGAAAGAAATACAAAATACATTGGGGTTCTGACAGTAGTTGTCAGTAAGGATGGCTTAGTTTTATCTTACATATTTAGTATTTAATAAATATTTAATCAATTGTAAGACTACATTTTATAGAAAAGATTTTACTGATATTTAGTTTTTATAATTTTATTGATTTAATTTTTCCTCCAGATTGTATTAGATGTTGGCTGTGGTTCTGGCATCCTGTCATTTTTTGCAGCCCAAGCTGGAGCAAGAAAAATTTATGCAGTGGAAGCAAGCACGATGGCTCAACATGCAGAGGTTAGTGCGAGACACCCACATGGCCACCTCATTCAGTGACCACAATCCCAGCTCTCCTGTTGAGGTTGTTAAATGACCACACCAGGGATATCTCAAGGTGGGAGAGGTCTTGAGAGATCTGGCCTCCACTGGCACATGGAAACTTTCCACGGATTGGAAGGCCTCAGCCACTGGTGCACAAAAATGTGCTGTGTGCAGGAAGGCTTCAGCTGGCTGGGCCTCGTGGCACGTGGGCCTCCTGCCTTGCTGTCCCCACTTCTGAGAAACCTGACCTTCTCCCCCCCCCCACATACCACTGGCCTTCTCTCTCCCCCACCAAGCCTGGCTCAGTCAGCTGATGAGAGGCTCAGCTAGAAAGCTAGTGAATGCAAACTTCTTGAAGGCCAGAGAGGCAATCCTTCTCAAGGGTTCCAGGAACAGAAACTTTGACTTCAACCATACTAATATGATTGGAGCTTCTTTGAATTTATCCATGAAACTGCATTTAATAACCTGCTTGTGGAAGAAAGGAACATACAATAACTACTAATAGCAAATATTTTATTGTAAATGTAGTAGTCTTACTTGGCTGGCAAACAGCAGACTTTTATGTCCAAACTAGATTTCATTTAAAAGTAGAGGTTTGGGGTAAATTAGTATGCCCCTATATCTAAAGCACTTCTTTCTTTCTAATTGTCAGCTATCTGAAGACCTAATTCTCGTAAATATCTGTGTAATGACTGCTTTCTAATTTTTCCTTCTTTCTGTCCAGGTTTTAGTGAAGAGTAATAATCTTACTGATCGAATTGTGGTCATTCCTGGGAAGGTAGAGGAAATCTCACTTCCAGAACAGGTGGACATCATTATTTCTGAGCCAATGGGCTACATGCTTTTCAACGAACGAATGCTGGAGAGTTACCTGCATGCCAAGAAGTATTTAAAACCTAGTGGTAAGTAACTTCTTTTTTTTTCTTCTTCTGTTCATTTGTGTTCGATTCTTGGAGACTATCTGGACACGTCCCTGCAATTTTCTTGGCAATGTTTTTCAGAAGTGGTTTTCCGTTGTCTTCTTCCTAGGGCTGAGAGAATGTAACTGGGCCAAGGTCACCCAATGATAATGAAATAGAGGGAGGAGAAAGAGGAGTTCTCTTCTGGCATGCTCAGGATGGTGTTCGGAATTTTGATACTAGGCATTGTTCAATTAGTTAACATAGGTTAGTAACCATAGATCTATTACACACTGTTTTGGCTGCCTCTTTGGTGGGAAATGGGAATCACTTCTTATACGTTTCTCTGCGTTCTGGGCACTCAGTATCATTATTGAAACCGATCTGGTTTCTTTGCTTTGTTCTGGATGGTGTCTAGACCAGAGGATTTGGGCCAGAGGGGATAAGGCTGGTCATAAGTCAGGAGCTTGGATATATGCTGCTACTTGGTTACATGTTGGCTCCTCCAAGGATAGCATTTATCAGATCAGCATTATATATGACAGTAACACTAGTTATATTCTGATCATTCACTGACTACCCTCCTGCTGTATTACTATAAGTAGTTATCAACTTAAAACCGTAATTGGAACTAGAATTTCAGTCATGACAGTCATAGGCTGAGGTATCCACTTGGACCCAATTTTACAATTGTTTTTATGGTCGTCATTAAGCAAATCATTAAACGAATCGTGCAATCATAAGTCTGAATCCATTCTTCCCAAATGACCATCTTTTGCCAGAAACTGGCAAAGAAAAAAATAGCAGATTGCACTCACCTGACCAGGGGTTGCTGCAGACAGTTGTAAATGTGAGCCATTTGCCAAATGCCTGAACTTGGCCATGTGACTGTGTGATGGGTTAGGATGGTGTGATATTGTCTTAGGCCACCATCACGGAACAAGTTGTTAAATGACCAGCTGTAAGTAAAAGGACTGCCTGTATTGACCCTTTTTTTTAATGGTGAATCATATCTGGTGTGCTATTGAACAGTTGAGTTTCATTTGTTCACAGGTATGGCAGAATAAAGTAGTAATAGCTCTTAGAATGGAGAGTTTACAGCTAGCACAAGCCAAAATAGCTCATTGGGAGAGCATTAGTCTGAAAATCTAAAGGTTTTCACTTAGAGAGCCAGTTCAGTGTGGTGGTTAAGGTATCAGGCTAAAAAGGAAGAGACCGGGAGTTCTAGCTCCATCTTGGGCACAAAGCTAGTTGATTGCCCTTGGACTGGCCAGTTTTTTTCAGCCCTAGGAAGAAGGCAATGGCAGACTGCTTCTGAAAAATCTTGCCAAGAAAAAAATGCAGTGTTTTGTCCAGGCAGTCTCTGAGAATCAGACACGATTGAATGGAAGAAAAAAAAAATCTAGGTATTTTACTTTTTTCTCAATCTGAAAATGAGTTTTTGCTATCACTTCTTTTTGATTTTCCATCTTCATATTTTGTTAACATCTTCAGAGAACAGGTTTGGTAATTTTAAATCCAGCTAATGTACAAAAATCCTTGAACTCTTCCATTAATACCTCTATTATTCCATAGGTTTTTCCAAAATTGAAACCAAAGTGTCTGCAAATGCCCTTGGTTTATATACTTACCTATTGTTTGTTTGAAGACAGACTTTACTATGATGAAATCATTGGAGCAGCAGAAATTGATAAGTTTTTCTGCTTTATTTTGTTTTCCTAAGTCTTATACTCCAAATGCATTTTCCTTATTAATGTTTCCAAATTTGGCATTCCAGTCACAAAGTAGTACATCTTATTTGCATTTTCTGTGTATTTTAAATTTATCATAAAACTCATTCTCTTTTTTTGAAAAAGTGCTTGGAGCATAGTTATTTGAATGTCATATTAAAGGGTTGTCTGCAAAGTATAATTGATATTGCTTGGTCATTGATTGGATTGTAGCCAGGTACAGGTAGTCCTCGACATACAACCGGTCACTTAGTGACTATTCAGAGTTACAGCAAATCCCCAAAATGGGTCTTACAACCCAGATGTGAAGTTCCGATGACCCTCCCACCTCATAGTCACATAACTGCATTTTGGGTGATTAACAACTAGCCTACATTTATGGTCGTAGCACCCCATGGTCATGTGACTATGATTTACGATGTTTTTGCTGCAAACTGGCATTTACTTCGGTTTCCAGGAGAAATCACCTCATAGCAAACAATGAGTAATCACCATTCCCTTTACCACCACTCTGTTCACTTAAGGATTGCAACAAAAAGGTCATAAAATCAGTTCTGGTCACATGGTGGCCCACTTTATCATTGTCACAGCTTATGACCAAAATTGTTGGCTCAATTACAGTCTTAAGTTGAGAGAACTACCTGTATTGTTCTTGCTATAACTTTCCTAATTACCTTCTTTTTCATATCCTGAGTAATTAATTGTAATCTTACCAGTCCATCTCGATTTGATGACTTAAGGTGTCAATTTGGTGTTTCATTGTTCACTGTGTTGAGCCTTCTTGCTTCTTGTTCCCACTTTAATTTTGTCTTTGCTACTTCTGACTTCTTTTTCTATATGGCAATATCAAAAACTAGATGCCCCAAAGGCATCTAGCCATTTCATAAACAAAATTAAGGCTCCAAAAAATGTTCAGTAGCTCCAAAAGATATCCTTACTCAGTAGCATTTTGAGTGCCATCTGAACAGAAGGGCCTATCCTCCAACACTATATCATCAATCATGTTATATTTTCTGTCCATGTGGGGTTTTTAGTAAAGGTAGAGGAGTGCTTTAGCATTGCCTTCTCCCATGAAGTATGAATTGATCCCTTTGCTGTTGTCACTAAAATGCCTTCAGCAGTTTCCTATATCGCTTCTGCCCAAAGTAGGTGTCTGCTTGCTTTCACTGGGCAGCTAGGATGACCTTTGTGCTTTGGATGACCCTGATGGGAATATATACACTTGGCATACACTCCCGACATCCATCCCAGAAACACACAAATACCCCCGACCACAGTGAGACAGCATGGCAGGACTTGGGGGAGAGGAAGTGTCAGGATCCAGTTATATTTCCTTTCTATCTATCTCCTCTAATCTAAAACCAATTATTACTATTTCCTGGGTCCAAGGGGGAGGGGGGACATGCAGAGGGGTTTTATTACTTTCACTTCCTCCATTCACTACAAAGTAACCTTTTGTTTATTCGCCTCTACTAACCATTACAATGTAACCATTTGACTCTTATTGTCCCTCTGAACTTCTCTTCCTTACCGGGCAACTAGAAAAGGGATGTGTGAAAAGACACAGACCTCCGGAATCTGGTTTATTTCTCCGTCGTCAAGATAAACTCTGAAGAGCTGGTGAATGATAGTGGAGCCGGTTTGATGTTATCTTTCATGGGTTTAACACCTAGAGAATTGCCGGCCTGAGTCAGCCAGAAGGAATGTGGGGAGGAGTTTGCTTAGGGACACTTTAAAACATAGATGTATAAGGAAATCCCTCAGATCCTGTCTATTATGCCTACTATCAATTTCTTTTAATAAAAGTTCCTGTTGGAAGAGACTGTTTCCAAGAGTTCTGCTTTCTTAAGATGTGGATTGAAGTGGTTCCTTACAGGAAGCTAGGTTTTAGCTGTTAGAATCTGTCCCACCCTGCTTCTACCCTGTTTCTACTTCATTAATAGAAATTTATCCTGTTCTATTAAATAAGTCTCATGTAGATAAGCAGTATCGTCCTTTAGTGATTTTAAATATGCTAGGTTTATGGAAATTTTTTAGATTCTTGCAGTTCTTTTATATTTAGAATAACTTCATTAATTTTATTTTGGCCCACTTATTCTCCCAATACCAGTACCCTTCTCCTATTTAAAAAAAATCTTCCAAAGATGGAATGGAGATTTCCTTATATTTGAATGGTTGGCTTGTTTTCAATTTGATCAGCACTCAGCTTGTCAGAACCCATATCTATCATACTTCATACTTCCCTGCCGCTCCTTCTCTCGCTTCCCGATTCCATTCTCTTCTCTCCCTGGGTTCTGCCATACTCCTAGAGGGGAGGGGGGGACGGATCGTGGGTTTATTGCCTTAGCTTCCTTTAACGCTACAATGTAGCACTTTGCCTTCCTGCATTCTTTCTCTATTGCTACAATGTAACACTTTGCCTTAGCTTCCTTTATCGCTACAATGTAACACATTGCTTTCCTGCATTCTTTCTCTATTGCTACAATGTAACACTTCGCTTCCTGCACTGTGTCTCTGAACTTTCTTCTCCCTAACCTGTCAGCTAGCAAAAGGGGAGGAAGAAAGAAATACAACCTCCGGAGCCTGGCTTATCTCTCCGCTCTCGAGAGAAGGTGCGAAGAGTCGTTTGAACATCGCTGCCACGACCAGAGCCGGACTGATGTTATCTCCCCTTTCCCACGATGAACTTAAAACCTGGGGATTGGCCGGTTTGAACCGCCCAGATGAACTATGGGGTGGGGTTTGCTTGGGGATACTTTAACCTATCTGTCTGTACAGGAGCCCCTCAGATCCTGTTTAGTATGCCTACTATCAGCTTCTCCTAATAAAAGTTCCTTTTGGAAGAGCTTGCTTCCATGAGTTCTGCTTTCTTGGGATGAGGTGTTGAAGTGGGTCCTGACATTAGACAGGATCTGCAATAGTGGACGGAAGGACGGACCTTGCCGGGGGACTTTGCAAAATCTACCATGCAGGACATCGCTGCAGAGAAGGAGGAAGCCACCGCAAAAGGGGAGCTCTCCCTCCGGTCGGAACCCTGCCAGTTGTCCGGCTCCAAGACGTCCTACATCTCGGAGGAAAAGGTGGTGGAGACGCACAGCCGTAAACCTCGCTGGTCCATGGGCGTAGGCAAGAAGGATGAGTGGGAGAAAAAATTGAGAAAGGTGATGCTGAGGCAAGGCAGCCACCAACCGGGATGGAAGCAAGAGATGGAGAGATCACTGCACCTCAGCGAAGGTGAGGACAATTGCGGGGAGCAGTCGAACTGGATCCTGGAGAAGGCGATCGACCTAATGAAGTCAACTCTCGTCTCCCTCAAGGATGAAAAGCTCGAACCCTGCAGCTGCACCGTTACCGTGGACTGCAGCAAGAGAGACACTGAGGGGGAGTCTGACGTCGAAGCCCCAGGAACGTCAGGCGGGGCAGCCAAGACCGCAGCCGTCACGGGAGCAGCCCCCACTCCCCGCCACGCGGTAGCTGCAGATCAGGATGGACGACACCACAGACAACGTGGGCATCGATCCATCCAGAAGTTCCCGCTGCTGGACGTGAAGTTTCGGGGAGAGCCACAGCGCCTGGGGTTCTTCTAAACCCAAGTTCTCAACTACATGGAAGAATACGGCCGAGACATCCCGACCAACAAGGCCCGGATCCGCATCATACAGGCAGCCCTGGATGGCATAGCAGCTGACTGGATGGTGGACTTATACGACTCCGAAGCCCCCAAGCTCCAGAACTTCAACCAATTCATGTTCTCCCTTAGACGACGGTTTGAGGACCTGTTGGCAGACCGGAAGGCCCGTGAGAGGATTAAGACGGTGAAGCAAGGCAGGCACCCAGTGGCCGAGTACACCCAGGAGTTCCGAGCCATTGCTAGCAAGCTGAATTGGCTGGAAGACATCCTGCTTAGCCACTTCAAGGATGGGCTGAATTACGACCTCTACGATGCCTGCCTTCCCCAGGGAGACCCACGCCGATTGCACGATTGGTACATCCTGGCAGAGGAATCCGAGATTGACCTGCTCAAGAGGCATTGCCGGGAAAAGCCGTGGAACCGATCACCCCCTGAACGATCACGCGAGCCTGCGAAATCTCAGCCCACAACCAAGAAGACTGCCGGCTGCTTCAAGTGCGGGAAAGAGGGACATCGCGCCGCAGAATGCCGCTCAAGGAACCCCCAGCAGAAGGCCGACCGGACACCAGCCGGGAAATCGGGAAGGTCGCCTGCCAAGCCACGAGAGCCAGCCATGAAGGGCACCGAGGCTGTCGAGTTCCCCCCCTCCGCCAAATAGGGAAAAGGAACCCCGGTCTACATCTCAGGAGCATCCGACTCGCCAGACAACTCCGAAGACAAACCCCTGGTAAGTGGACCCATTGCGCCCCTTATCTGGACAGTGACTATTCTAGCCCCCTCCATGCCCGAAGCTGTAAAAGTTAAAGCCCTACTAGACTCTGGCTGCACACATTGCCTTATTAGCCCAATGCTGGTGGGAACCCTGGGCATTCCGATGAGGAGGCTGAAGAAACTGATATCCTTCGGTCAATTAGATGGGTCCATAGCAGGGGGAATGCCAGCCACTCTAGCCACGCTACCGATCCACCTCATCCTGGGGGACCACGAGGAGACTATAACGATTGTGGTGACCCCAGGCATGGAGTGCCCAATAATACTGGGGTTGGCGTGGCTAAAGAAATGGAACCCCAGAGTGGACTGGAGGACAGCGGAACTCAGGTTCCCAAAAGGGGACCGAACGGGATCGCCACCCCCAGGAGTCCCCAAGAGCTCCCCTCCGGAAAGAGCAGCAGTGGGGGAGGAAAACGCATTGCCTGAAATACCCGAGGAGTACAAGGATCTCGCTGAAGTCTTCAGCGAGGAGCGGGCGGACGAGCTGCCCCCCCCGACCCACAGACTGTGCGATAGAAATCAAGCCAGGAGCAAAGCTCCCGAAGCCTAGACTGTACTCCATGAGCCCCAAGGAGCTACGAAAGATGAAAAAATTTGTAGATAAGAATTTGGAGAGGGGCTTCATTGAGCCAGCTTCCCCAAAGTCCTGTTCAGGGGGAAAAAAGACGGCACATTGCGTATGTGCATGTATTACCGCGCCTTGAACGGCATAAGCGAAAGCAACCTGTACCCTCTCCCCCTCATGAAAAACATGCTGTCCCACCTATCAAAGGGTAAAATCTTCACAAAGCTGGACCTAAGGGAAGCCTATTATCGTGTTAGAATTAAGGAGGGGGACGAGTGGAAGACCGCGTTCAACTGCCCCATGGGATGCTACAAGTTTAAGGTCTTGCCGTTTGGGCTGCAGGGAGCCCCCGCGGTCTTCATGCAGCTGATCAATGAGGTACTGAGGGAGCACCTATACAAAGGGGTCCTCGTCTACCTGGACGACATCCTTATATTTACAGAGACTAAAGAGGAGCACATAAAATTAATCAGAGCAGTCTTGGAAAAAACTGAGAGCAGCTAAACTTTATGCAAAATTGTCCAAGTGCGAGTTTCACAAACAGAGAATTGACTATCTGGGCTACCGCATATCAACCGAAGGCATAGAGATAGACCCTGAGAAGGTCCGGGCGGTACTGGAGTGGACGCCACCCCGCACGAGAAAGCAATTACAAAGCTTCCTGGGGTTCGCTAACTTCTACCGTCAGTTCATCCCTTCTTTCGCCCAGATAGCCCTGCCTATCTTGAACTTATTAAAGACGAAAGGGGGAGGCTCAGTAAGACCTAGTTAGTCATTAACCTGGACGATGGAATGTCAAGCCGCATTCGAAAGACTAAAAAGACTTTTTTCAGCTGAGCCGGTCCTAAAGCACCTCGACCCAGATAAGCCATTCGTAATCCAAGCCGATGCAAGTGACGTAGCAGTAGGGGCAGTATTGCTGCAGGAAAACGACAAGGGGCAGCTGCAACCCTGTGCCTACATGTCCAGAAAACTCTCTGACACGGAGCAATGTTGGGCGGTGTGGGAAAAAGAGGCGTATGCTGTGAGATGGGCACTCCTCACCTGGCGGCACTTCCTGGAAGGGAACAAAATCCCATTCCAGGTCTGGACAGACCATAAGAACTTGGAAGCACTAAAAACACCCAGAAAACTCAGCCCCAAACAAGCCTGGTGGTCACAACACTTCCACCAGTTTACCTTCAAAATCAAACACTTACCAGGGGGGAGGAATTTCCTGGCAGACGCTCTATCCTGCATGCCCCAGTACAATAGCTCCCGGCCAACCATCTCCAAGCCGCTCATGCCGGAAGCACAGCTGGCAGCGCAAGTAACCACAAGAGCTCAGGCAAAACTAAAGCAGCCGATAGCCAGCCAAGCAGGGATCGAATTCAGGAAGGCTCTAGAAACCGATGAATGGTTCCAGAGCCACAAAAACTTATGTACTATCACTGACGACTTGCCATGGGTGGGAGAGAAGCCACAAAAACTTATGTACTATCACTGACAACTTGCCATGGGTGGGAGAGAAGTTGTACATCCCAAAAGCCCAGAGGATCACGTTTATGCAACTCTGACATGAAACCGGTGGGTCACTTTGGGTTCGTGAAAACGCTCCATCTAGTGAAGAGACAGTTCTTGTGGCCATGTATGAAAAAGGACATTGAGAGCTATGTGGCCAGCTGTCCAACCTGCGCAGCTGCTAAAAGACTGCAAGGGAAAGCCCCCGGACTGTTACAGCCAGTGGCAAGCCCCTCAGCCCCCTGGAGGGAAATCTCCATGGACTTCATAGTAGAACTACCAGAAAGTAATGGAAACACAGTGATCTAGGTGGTCACGGACCTATTCTCAAAACAAATACACTTCATCCCTTGTCCAAAAATTCCCACCGCTAGAGCCTTAGCAAAACTGTTTGTCCAGCACATATATAGACTGCACGGAGTACCCCAGCGCGTAATATCAGACGGGGTGCAATTCACATCGGACTTTTGGAAAGAGTTCCTATCCCTTCTGGGGACCACCCAGAGGCTATCATCTAGTCATCATCCTCAGACAAATGGGGGGACAGAACGTTCAAACTCAGTACTTGAACAATATTTAAGATGCTTTATTAATTTCCAACAGACGAACTGGACCGACCTGCTCCCTTTCGCAGAAGTGGCATACAACAACGCGGTCCATTCCAGCACGGGCTACACCCCATTCCAAGTAGCTACGGGCCAAAGCTTCAACCCCATGCCAGAACTAAGTGCCACCGAGCCGGCCATTCCCTTCTTGAAGGAGTGGATCGCACAATTAAAAAACACCTGGCCAGTAGTTAGAAAAGCACTATATGAAGCTAGACAGGCCTATAAAGCACAAGCAGATAAGAAAAGAATCGAACCAAAACCATTCGTCGTAGGGGAAATGGTTTACTTGTCCACAAAATACCTAAAATCCCTGCAACCATCCAAGAAACTAGGGCCGGAATACGTGGGACTGTTCCCCATCAAAAGGATCATAAACCCAGTAACAGTAGAGTTAGAATTACCAAAAACTCTCAGGCAGATTCACCCTATCTTCCACTGCAGCTTGCTAAAATGAGAGCAGCAATCACCGTTGTGACCAGCCATTGCCCCACCGCCTCTTCCCATTATGGTTGAGGGGGAGCAGCATTTTTAAATAAAAGAAATCCTCGACTCCCGAAAATACCATGGAGCGACTCAATACCTAGTAGCGTGGAAGCACCTTCCCTCTTACCAAAACGAATGGGTACACAAATGCCACGTTAGAGCCCCCAAACTACTAAATAGGTTTCACACGGACTACCTGAACAAACCAGACTAACCTCTCACCATTTTTGTTTTGTTTTGTCTCTCAACAGATTGATCTCTCATATTTTTAAGGGGGGCAGGATGTCAAAACCCATATCTATCATACTTCATACTTCCCTGCCGGTCCTTCTCTCGCTTCCCGATTCCATTCTCTTCTCTCCCTGGGTTCTGCCATACTCCTAGAGGGGAGGGGGGACGGATCATGGGTTTATTGCCTTAGCTTCCTTTATCGCTACAATGTAACACGTTGCTTTCCTGCATTCTTTCCCTATTGCTACAATGTAATACTTCGCTTCCTGCACTGTGTCTCTTTGAACTTTCTTCTCCCTAACCTGTCAGCTAGCAAAGGGGGAGGAAGAAAGAAATACAACCTCCGGAGCCTGGCTTATCTCTCCGCTCTCGAGAGAAGGTGCGAAGAGTCATTTGAACATCGCTGCCATGACCAGAGCCGGACCGATGTTATCTCCCCTTTCCCACAATGGACTTAAAACCTGGGGATTGGCCAGTTTAAACTGTCTGGATCAACTATGGGGTGGGGTTTGCTTGGGGATACTTTAACCTATCGGTCTGTACAGGAGCCCCTCAGATCCTGTCTAATATGCCTGCTATCAACTTCTCCTAATAAAAGTTCCTTTTGGAAGAGCTTGCTTCCATGAGTTCTGCTTTCTTGGGATGAGGTGTTGAAGTGGGTCCTGACACAGCTGCTGGAATTGACTATTAGAGTTGTTTATTATATCAAACTCTAGCACCATAATTTTTGTAATTAATAAGATTAACAAAATATCGGTATTGGTGATCCTCTGTGTGGTGCTTTTATTTATGCATATCTACTTATATCTTATTCTGTATATATACTTTTTGAAAAGGAAGAACGATGGAGTAATGGGAAGAAACATCAATCCATCATGAAAAATGACCATTCCCATTTGAAATAGCCATGGCTTCAGGATCAGTTTTGAAGCACAGGTTTGAATAAACTTCAGTCCCCTTCTGTGAGGCTGTTCCTGCTGATGTACTATGGCTGTCTTTCAAGTGCCTTGGTCAGGATGCAAAGAGAATTTGGGGTTCTAAGCAAAGATATACCAGAGGTTTCAAATCTCTTCAGATAGGCTATTCAGACTTTACCAAAAACATTTTGGTGGTGGGCTATTTCAAGGATAGAATTCTCTTGGTAAGTTCTGAACATTTTCAGTAAGTAGAAAAGCCCATTTAATGTTGAAATGGCTTTAACTTGAATGTTTTCCCATGCTTGTAATTTTGCACCATTAATAGTATAAGGTAGTTTTATTAGGCGAATTCAAGGATACAAATCATATGCAAATTTTTGAGTTCTTTGGAATTTGTCAGCCAGTATGTTAAAAAACAAAAATGAGATGGGACAGAATTTTGATTTGATTTGTTAACTTTTATTTTGTTTTCATACCTTATCAGTCTTGCAAATTGGCCACCACTTTTGTTTGGTTTTTAAAACATATTTGATTAAACTTTGGGGATTTTATTGAAATTGAAAAATAAGTTAAAATGTTTTTATTAAAAAAACATAAATAAAAGTATAAATATATGTTGTTTTCTGCTCCATTTCAGGAAATATGTTTCCAACTATTGGTGATGTCCATCTAGCCCCATTTACAGATGAACAGCTATACATGGAACAGTTCACAAAAGCTAACTTTTGGTGCGTCTTTTCTCCTCTGAAATCCAGATTCTGCCACTGTAGTTTATCCCACAGAAAACGGGAACCGTCTCCCCAAATGTATAAGATTTGATACGTATGAAGAGGAATTTGTTGCTGTAGTGTTGAACTACATGAAGAATCTCTGGTTTCATTTGAACTTAGTGCTGCCTGTTCTACCTACTCTTGTTAAGTAGCTGGCAGGTTCTTTTGGGTGTTCTGCAGTGCCATAGCTATCTTTCCAGAATGGGTTCTTTCAGATGAAGCTAATGTATGTGAGACCTGTTTCTTTTCAAATCTTGCATCAGTTTCCTCTTGGATTTCTTCTCTTTAATATTTAATATTTTATTTTATATTTTTCATCTTATCAGTTGGTGGTATCTTATATTGTAGGTATCAGCCATCTTTTCATGGAGTAGATTTGTCAGCACTCCGGGGTGCAGCAGTAGATGAATATTTCAGACAGCCTGTTGTGGTAAGTTGGATTATTCCTATAATGCTTTGGAGGTTTGGCAGTAGTTGAAATAATTAACTGTGATGGCATGAATGGAAGCCATACTGCTAAGCACAGATAATTGTGCTGACATGTCTTTAAGACCATGTTTGCATGAATATTACCCATGGTGGTTCTAATTCTAGATATAGTTGTTCGATTACCAGACAGTAATTCTTGGCCTTTCCCTCACACAGAATAACTAAATTCACTAGTATTTGTGCTTTTGTCACTAAGCAAAAGTTGGCTGGGAATTCTTCAGGCAAGACTTCACCTCAAGTACCACTTTATGATTTTGAACACATTCATAGAATCTTGGAAGTTCTTTGAGAAGAACTTAGTCTGACTCATACGGAAACTTGATACAACTCCTCCCCCTTAAGATTTTACAAAGAAGCAGACAGTGTGAGAGAGAACTTTGTTCTGTTAAGAACTCCATGCCCTTTGGTTCAGTGTTTACAGATTCACTGTCATCCATCCCACTTAAACTAATTAGCAAAGAAAGACTCCTGGTTTATTTCTTTTTCTAAGAGTATACTTTACTGACAATAAAGCGGTTACAGAATAGAGCAGACTTAATCTGTCGGCTAGGCGGGAAAACGCTGTAATTAACTTTCTTTTGCCCCTGGCCAATCCCTCAGTCACTGTCCAATTGAAAGTTCTCGGTTGTTTTGGAACCGGACCCTATGTTTGAGCTTTTCCTATCCACATTCCTTTCATTGACCTTGCGCTTGATTGGTGCTCCTCACATCAGGGTCGGCTCTCCTTCAAACCGAATCCCTCCCAAATCACCCACATTCCAATTCCTCCCACTGTTGCTATGTCAGGCTGGCAACATGCAAAGTGAAGTGAAGCAGCAGCAGAATGGCAGCTATGACACACTCTTAGCACATCCTTATTTCTTTTCTTATTCTTAGAATAAGAATTCTGAATGCAAACACTGTGCTTGTGTTAATTCATGGATGGCTGGTTTTCCTCCATTTAAAGATTTTTGGAATTAATTGTGACCAAAACGTTGGCTAGCTAGAGAGTTAGAACTAGAGGGGGGGTTAAATCACAGGGTAGTTTGTTCCATTGCCCACTGTCTGCCTCTGCTTCTGCCTCAGTGTGCCTAAAAACTGAGAAGGAAAGTGTAGCATAATAGAACTGTGTGATGCTTTAGATCTGAAATAGCTATATTTATTCCCAGGTTTGTGCAGCTGCCAGGTTTAAGGAGTTGCAGACATGTACTGTATGTGTGTACTGACAGACAGCTTTCAGTTTTTGTAGAAAGTTCACAACCCTATAATATAATCTAGCTTTCTCCATTTGGTGAACTGCAGGTGAGCTGGAGGAAAAATCAAAACTGAAAGATTTTTTTTCCAGACATTTTCCAGTCGATAAAAAAATATACTATCATCCTTCCATTAGTTGGGAGCCAAGGTTTTAGTCACCCTGCCCCAAACACAACTGGTCATTAATTTATTTATTTTGTTCCTAGGATACCTTTGATATTAGGATTCTAATGGCCAAATCTGTTAAATACACCGTAAACTTCTTAGATGCCAAAGAAGCAGATTTGCACAGGTAATCTTTTCTCCAAAAAATTCAAGACTCTGATCCCACTGTGATTCCAAGTTGGAGAACTTATATCTCCTTTAGAAATGTTATATTTGTTTTATATTAGTAAGACTTGTTTGCAATTAGATACCAAAATATCAACCATCATAATTATTTATTTTCTATAGCACATTGGCAAACTTTTGCAGCTATCTTTTGACCTCACTTGACAATATAACTCTCTCCATGCACTTCCCATTCAGAATCTATACAAATGAGCCATCATGGGCTTATAGTTTGGGAAACTGGCATGAAGAATAGTCCAAACCTCCTCTTTTGGGAATGTTCATTCATTACTTTGGAGTTGATAGAACTTTTCCCTGAAATATTTTCCATGGTGATCCAGAACTGACCCAAGATAGACCTTGCTTCTGGTTAGCCTCTTTGCTTACATTGGGGGTGTGGATTTTGCCCTGGTGAAAGAACAAAGCTCTTATAGTGTTTATATCAAGCGTACTTTGCTTGTGGGAAATAAATACTTATTTGCTCAGTATCTTGGGGGAATAAGTTTTAGGGTTATTGTTAGAATGGCTGCTGTGGATTAGGTGCTGGTGGGGTCACTTTTCAATGCTTGTCTGCTGATTTTTGTCATTTCTTAGAAAGTCTTTAAAAAATAGTCCATCCCCTAAAGAAGACCCATATCATTTAGCTAATTCCTGTTCTCAATCCACGTAGGTTACTTTTGAGGTCAAATTGAAACCCAGTTGATAATTCTGAGCTATCAGCATAGGTAAACATTTAACATCAAATTATTTTTTTAAAAAAATATATTTTATTGATTTTTTAATATAAACATCTTGATATTTGGTAAACAGCATATTGTCTGGGTTTATATTTACAAAGTAATCACTAACGGTTAATTTCTATATTCCAAAATCCACATTATAACTTTGCTTGATTTTCTCTTCTTCCAATAATATTCTCTTTGCAACCTAAATTAATAAAATTCTTATTAATTAGATAGGTAACAATTAAATATAAAGATTTTTCTAAAATTTCTACCAATAATAATCTCATCAATATCATGCTTCTTTTCTATCTGGTCATCTTGGTTGCCTCATCACAAATCCTGTTTACAATTCTTATTTAAATTTATTTTCCCTACAATGTTCAAAACATTTCTACTGATTAAAATTTTCCCAGAATTAATTACCTTAAAGTATTTAAATTTATTTTCATATCTTAAAAAAATAAGTAAGAAAAAGACACAAAAGAAAGACATGGAAAAAGAAAAGACGTGAGAGAGAGAAAGAAAAAGAGAAAAAGAAAAAGAGAAAATAATATACTACTTAAAATACATATCCCTCTTGAATTAGTATACACTTATTTCCAAATTCTTTCTGTTCTTTTTACCCATATGTTTAATCTTTAAATGTTCCATTTAATAAATCCAATCATCTAATCTTTTAACTCTATTCAAAACATTTTTCCCCTTTTTAGTTATCCATTGGAATTTTCTTAAAATCAATTACATTTAAATATCTAAAACATTTTCTTTATGTTAACCATCCCACACATTTTTATAGTTCTCATATCGAAAAACAAAAGAAAAAAAGATACTGTCTTACTTAGAGAATTCATCGCTCTTAAACTAAAATCTTTCAATTTCTTCAGCCATATTCAAACAAGTGTTTAATTTTTAAATATTCCCTCTGATACACCCCATCATCTAATTCCTCAATTTTCACTTTAGCCCTCTTCTTTTGCCGAGCATCTTTCCCAATCAATATATTCTGTTGCATCAAAGAGTCTTTCCATAATCTTGTAAAATGTTGTTGTGGATATAGTAGACAAATCAAACATCATGTCTTTGTAAAAAGATTTTGCCCCTTCACATTCATTGAAGATTTCTCTCATCATCCCTTGTCTCCCCATTTCTTGTGGTACTCCCAACAGCTCAGCAATCCATTTTGTCAAATCTTTTTCCTTATCCTCAAATTTACGTTGTGATCTTAGAGTTATCTTTTCAATGTTCAATGTTTCTTGTAAGTCCTTCTCCACTTGAGTCTCCACTAGCTTATATTCAGTTGTCTGCTTTACATGATCTCTCTCTTTTTTTGTTTTCTGATCATTTCATTGTTGTGATATTAAATTGAGAATACATTCATTTAAATTTTCAAATTCATTTTTAATTTCCTCATGGTTTGAAGTTAATATCATTTGCATTTGTTGTAACAGAACAAACATTTCCTCCTGGTAAGTATTTATTTTTTCTTGGTATGTTCTTTCTGCAGATCTCTGATGCTCCATAATGACCAAAAGTCCTTTTTCTGCCAATCACTTTAATATTTATAATCCAGGAAGGTCAATTTTTTCTAAGTTTTGTAGTTCTCACTTTGTAGATAGTCCAGCTGCTCTTTGTTTAATCAACAACCTGAAGGTCACGACAACAGGCTTCTCTTTCTGGGCTGTATATTTAGGGCAGTATTTTCATCCATCACTAGATGTCAGCACCAGTCCATCTTTCAATCCCCCCCCCCCCATAAACTTAATTCGCCGCTTCCATTTAGAGGAGGGTGGAACAAAGACACACACACCCCTCACTTTCGGAGGATTTTTACTTCTGGGTTTTTTTCTTTTTTTCTCAGGAAATCAGTCAGGTAGAAGAGAGAAAATCAATATTCTTAGCCAGTTCAGTCATGCTGTTTACAATTACGCTTAGTTTAGTGTTTTTTGGCTTCGGCTGCACGTAGCTTGGGCTAGACTCATGTAGGACGCTAGCCTTTCTTCTGTCGGTTTTTGGAGAGCTTTCCCCAGACGTCCGGATCGACCACCATCTCCCCAGGATTGGCGGGACTTCCCTCTTTCCTTGCCATCTCTCTGGGGTGGCTTTGGGCCCATTTAGGGTCCCCAAACTGAGAGAAATCAGCTGTAGGGATCGGATCGTCTCGATCCCTTGACTGGTGCGCTAGCTGCGCAGAACCGGAAGTCTAACATCGAATTATTATATATTATATTTGTTTGAAGATTTTTTTTAGCTTGAAATGTGAATGTGCAAATTTAAATTGAAATAGAAATTAAGAATCAGTCTTTTTTAAAAGAATGATTACATTTCTTTAATCCAGATTTTTCTCAACCTTGGCAACTTTAAGATGTGTGACTGTGTGGGAAATTCTAGAATTGAAGTCCATACATCTTAAGGTCTGCTTTAAAGAAACACTGCCTTAATCAAATAATACTTAAAGGAAAATCGTGACCCTCTTTGTCAAAATGTCAGTACATAAGCCATTCTGAGTCTCTGAAATGTGCAGTGAGAATTGTTCTGTGTCGGGAAAGTTCTGAATACAATTCTCAACATTGCTCTAGACCAGGGGTAGGCATCCTTGGCTCTTTTATGACTTGTGGACTTCAATACCCAGAATTCCTGAACCAGCCATGCTGACTCAAGAATTATGGGAGTTGAAGTCCACAAGTCATAAAAGAGCCAAGGTTGCCTACCCCTGCTCTAGACTATAATGTTTGACTTGAGTAATTGTGCCTTATATACTGTGTGAAAGGAATTATTTTATATTCCTAGTATGTAATGTGCACTGTATATTGTCCATGTATATAGACCAATGTGTCTACAAGAAGTTAGCTTCATGCGACTGACTATGACTTTTATTTTCCAGGATAGAAATTCCATTCAAATTCCACATGCTACATTCAGGATTAGTCCATGGGTTGGCTTTCTGGTTTGATGTAGCCTTCATTGGTTCAGTGTAAGTGAGGACAAAGATGTGCTTTCCTACCATCAGGTGTTAACTTTAATTGTTATTACAATGTTGTGCAACATTAACTTGAACATGCCAGATTACAGTAACAACTATAAATGGTAGTTATGTTTTGATTTGTTTCCTGTGGCTGAATATGTGAAAAATAATTCTGAAAGAAAATGTACTTCTACATTTTCTTTCTTAAACAGAAATTGTTCTTATTTGGAAATAAAGAGTTTCCTAATCTAACATTATTTATCTCAAAAGACTGATTAAAAAGGATAGTTAATTTTAAAGTCGAGTTATTTGACCCTGAATCTATGCACCTAATAAGTTACATATGAATTTCTAATGTATGTTATATTGGCTTGCACAAATCAATTGCACAGCTGAATCTATTTTTAAAACTACAGTAAATATTTCAAAGGTAGACAATGGATTCATGAAGTTTCTACTGATTTTTGTCTCTCTCCTTCTATTAGAATGACTGTTTGGCTTTCAACTGCTCCCACAGAACCTCTTACCCATTGGTACCAAGTTCGGTGCCTTTTTCAGTCTCCACTTTTTGCTAAGGCTGGTGACACCCTCTCAGGGACATGCCTCCTCATTGCCAACAAGAGGTAAGATGCGAGGAATCATCTTGAGAAGATGGGGAAGTATCCTCAAAATAGCTTGTCAAAGTTTGCTATGGCCGAGGGTCTAATGGATTCAATAGTGAACTTGAATATAGCAAAAATTATTTGAAATATGTTTGTTAGATGTTGTGAGTTGATTGCTATTTCACAGATTCCAAAATCAGTTACAAAGTACAATTTAATATAAAAACTATTTTTTCAAGTAAACATTTTGCAATTAGTATTTCATTGTCAACTTGCCTTTATTGTCTCTAATGTTACTGATTATTTTTCGATACGGTACATTTGAGAACAGTTCTTGAAAAGCAGCAAGCTATACTTGTGCATTCATAAAATAAAATAAGAAAGGCCTACATAAAATTAGTTATTTATTTATAATTATTGCACTTTCTAGATTAAATAGTGTAATAGAAAATGTTTGGCCTTTTCTATAATACTTTAGAAGAGCAGTGACTGAAATTGGTTCTAGTGCCTCTTATATTTCCTTTTTAAATCAAGTTCACAATTGCTTTCTCTTATCTTCCAATACATTTAGGATCTTCATTAGCTTGAATTGGTCTTTTCTAATTGTCATAAAGGATAACTAGATGACTATTCACCATATCTTTTACTCTTCTTTTTCAGACAGAGTTATGATATAAGTATTGTTGCTCAAGTGGATCAAACAGGCTCTAAATCCAGCAACCTTCTTGACCTGAAAAATCCCTTTTTCAGGTATCACACTGTGAATTTGTATATGTATCTTTGCCTTTTTATGTGTGAGTGAGAGAGTGTAGTTCTGTGGTCTGAGAATGGTGTGTCTGAAGACTATTTTAATATATTATCAAGCAGAAAGAACCAAAATACAAATTTTAGCTATATATCCAACAAATATATTTAAAGTCTGCAATTAAAAAAAACTTTTATATTGTTCTTATCCAAAAGGCATAGAAGCAATTAAACCGTCTGGTTTAAGGTAAGAATATTAATATTATTCTAATGTTTTCTTTATGCTTCAAAACCTTGGGAACTGGACTTTAAGATCAAAGTATGAGTCTGTTCAGTTTTATATGCTGTGAGGGATTAATAAAATTCAGTTTACATTCATACTGTCAACATCTAACCCCACTGGGTTAGATAGCGAAAAAATCTCCTGGGACATTTTTTACCAAGAGTACAACTTTACTGAAAATTCCACATGGGTACAATAGAAAAGCCAGTTCTATTTTGTGTGCAAACACCATAGGAAAACTTTCCCTTTTCCCCCTTGGACCTCCCATTGTCCATTTTCCAACAATTATTTGCACTCACTTTATTTTGGGAACAGTCTGTCTACCTTGTGTCAATTGCTGCTAACATCGGATGTTCTTGTTTTGACAACAGATGGAAACGTAGCCATCTTTTCTCTTTCGCTTTTAGAGTTAGATGATGCTGGGAGGGGGGATGTGGATGAGTGTCCAGTTAGTCATAACAATAATAATTCAGCCATGGAATCAAGGTTATTGCCCCCAGAGCCGATAAAGATTTGGTGGGCTGGAGAGCTGGGAAGAAAGGCCGCGCTTCAAGCTAATTGGGGAATGTGATTTATGACTATTAATTGGAGGAGGGAATTGTGCTTTGCTACTTTGTGCCTAGGGGAGGGGAATTCAGTTTTTGGCTTCAACTATGTAGTGCCGATACTATGTTTCTCAAATAAAAGATTCTTTAAGGTAAACAATGTCTCGAAGTTCTTTTGAAGAGTTTCATCTGTCGGAACCATGACATTAAGCCAAAAACTGCAACATTTACCTAACTATCTTGGGGTCCCGAGCCCCAGTCGCTATTCCTAGAGTTGAGGGATAGACCGACAAAGATTCAGGGAAGATTTCAGCATGGAGAAAGAAAGAGCGCCTGACACCAGCACCCCGGCTGTGGCTGCTGCCCCAGGCCAGCGCGCCGGTAGAGAAGGATTTTTTCCAGGCCTCTCAGTTGGGGGCAAAGCCCAAGCCGCGAGGACAGCTAATCTGGTCGTCGGAGTGGACCTTACCCGGCAGAGACACCAGACACCTCAAGACGGCCTTGCCAGCATCACGTGCCTCAAAGGCGGACGAGGTTGAAATGCAGAGAGGGGATTCCCGCACGTCACATTCCCCAGATCGATGGAGAGCCACAAAATCGACTATCGCTGAGGACTCGGGTGAGTGGAAGTACCTGACTGCAGCCCGTAGTCAGTCAGTGGAGAAGTTGGTGGAAAGATTTGAGGAGCTAGAGATGAGAAGTGGAGAGCAACCTTCCCGTTCCCTATACACGAACGATCACGATGATCGGCGAGGCAGCCACCAACTCCTGACAAGGGGAACCCCCAGCCCCACCTGTGCAGACCAGGCAGCCTCACCGTCCTCGAAGCCACCTACCAGGGCCTCCAATCCCGCAGGGAGGGATAGCTCCAGTCGTCGCCCCTCCAAAAGCCCAGATTGCCATCGACGAGATAAGAGCCCGAGCCGTCACTGGGGCAGCCAAACTCCGGATCGACGTGCTTACCGGCCACCCAGCCCAGGACCCCTACAGCAATGGGGGATGCCGCAGCCCACACAGGTGGGGGGCCAGTGGCCTCTGGCAATGCAGCAGCCGAGCTGGGGGTGGCCGCAGCCCCCGAACGTGCAGCAGCAGATGGCCTTACAACAACCAGGGGTGATGCAGCCACCAGGAGGTCAGCAACCGCTGGGAGTATAACAGCAGCAGTGGGGCTGGCCACCTCCCCCGAACATGCAGCAACCGCTGGGGGCCTGCAACCGCTGGGGATCCATCAGCAACCCCCTCTGGGGCCGCAGGGGGGCCTACAGCAGCTGGGGATGACACAACCCTCCGCAAGCCAGTAGCAGTGGTGATGGCAGCAGCCCCCGCCCATGCAGCAACCACTGGGAGGCCTACAGCAACTGGGGGTGCCACTACAGCCGCCGCTGAGACCGGTGGCAGCCGTACATTAATTGGGGATGCCCCAGCCACCGGCAATGCAGCAACAGCCGTGGGGATGGCAACAGCCCCCGAGTGTGCAGCAACCGTTGGGAGGCTTGCAGCAACTGGGCATGAGGCAGCTGCCATGGGGGGCCCAGCAACAGTTGCGGGTGCAACATCCACAGTGGGAGGGGGCAGCAACCATTGATGGTGCCACCTTTTAGAGCAACCTTCGATGGGGATCCGGAGAAGCTGATCTTTTTCCTCAACCAGGTGCGCTCTCACTTGAACCGCTTTGCCTATTTCTATCCAAACCCAGCCGCTATGGTCGACGTTGTTGCATCCAGCTTGGAAGGGGAAGTATCCGAGTGGCTGAACAACTTATATAATAAGCAAGCACCCAAATTGGAGGACCCTCATCTCTTCCTCCTAGGACTGAGAGCAAGGTTCGAGGACCCATCCATTGCCCTCAAAGCAGAGGCCTGCACTGGAATACGTACGAGAGTTTCGCAAGACAGCCGGTCGGATAGAGAGGTGGCCCAAGCAATCCCTAGTCCATCACTTCAAGGAGGGACTAGACGACCTCCTCTCCCAGGCCTGTATCTATTGAGCAGTACCTGATCAGCTGCAAGAATGGTACCAGGCAGCAGTAAAACTAGACGTTCAGTTCACCCGCTATAAGACGCCACCCCCACCTGAAGCCAAGTTGAAACCAAGAGGCAACCCCTAACATGTGCTTTTGTTTTCATTACAGGATTTGTCTTTTTTGTGTGGGGGCCCGGATGTCAATCGCTGCTAACATTGGATGTTCTTGCTTTGACAACAGATGGAAACGTAGCCATCTTTTCTCTTTCGTTTTTAGAATTAGATGATGCTGGGAGGGGGGATGTGGATGAGTGTCCAGTTAGTCATAACAATAATAATTCAGCTGTGGGAATCAAGGTTATTGCACCCAGAGCCGATAAAGATTTGGGGAGCTGGGAAGAAAGGCCGCGCTTCAAGCTAATTGGGGAATGTGATTTATGACTATTAATTGGAGGAGAGAATTCTGCTTTGCTACTTTGTGCCTAGGGGAGGGGAATTCAGTTTTTGGCTTCAACTATGTAGTGCCGATACTATGCTTCTCGAATAAAAGATTCTTTAAGGTAAACAATGCCTCGAAGTTCTTTTGAAGAGTTTCATCTGTCGGAACCATGACACCTCGGATGTTCCCAGCCAGTGATCTTGGGTCTGTCTCAGGTTTCCAGTCGACACACTTGCATTCCAAATTTCCCTCCCAGACCTCCCTTACATTCCAGTGCCTTCCCTCCTTCCTCCCGTTACTATTGTCTGGTTTTGACTGGGGCTATGAAGCGAGTCAACCATGACATGCTGACCCTCAAGAAAGAAGATTAATTCTACAGGGAAACAAACACATGTATTATTACAACATGATACAAAATCAGATTTGCAGATGACACTAAACAGGTAGGAATAGCCAACACCCCAGAAGACAAGCTCAGGATTCAAAAAGATCTTGACAAACTGGAACAATAGGTCCTATCCAACAAAATGAGTTTTAATGTGGAGAAAAGCAATGTTTTACATTTAGACAGGAAAAATCAAAAGATATAAGTACAGATTAGGTGAGACCTGGCTCAAAAACAGTAACTGTGAGAGTCCTAGTGGATGATCACTTGACTATGAGCCAGCAATGTGCAGCAGCAGCCGAAAAAGCTAATACAATCCTGGGTTGCATAAACAGAGGCATTGAATCAAGATCATGCAAAGTATTAGTACCGTTTTATAAAACCCTAGTGAGACCACACCTGGAATACTGCAACCAATTTTGGTCATACCACAAAAAAGATGTTGAGACCTTGGAAAAAGTTCAGAAAAGAGCAACTAAGATGATCCAAAGCCTGGAGACTAAAACATATGAAGAACGGCTGCGGGACTTGGGTTTGGCTAGTTAAAGAAAAGAAAAAATAGGGGTGACATGATAGCAGTATTCCAGTATTTGAGAGGCTGCCACAAAGAAGATGGGGTCAAATTATTTTCCAAAGCAGGATAGGGCAGGACAAGAAACAATGGTTGGAAACTGATCAAAGAGAGAAGCAACCTGGAATTAAGGAGAAAGTTCCTAACAGTGAGGACAATTAACCAGTGGAACAGCTTGCCTTCAGAAATTGTGGGTGCTCCCTCACTGGAGGTTCTTAAGAATAGACTGGACAGTCACTTGTCTGAGATGGTATAGGTTCTCCTGCTTGAGCGGAGGGCTGGACTAGAAGACCTCCAAGGTCCCTTCCAGCTTCGATTCTGTTCTATTCTATTCTTTGCACTAATTAATCTATTGGGGTTGGTCTGAGTACCTAACATGGAACCTCTGGATGAGTCTTAGGGTCATGGACATTTGTTGCCGTCATCCATTCTGCCTCTGTCAAGGGAAACCCCTTCCATAAGACTAAATATTGCAACTTTCCCTTGTAGCATCGAAAGTCAAGAATCTCCTTGACCTCAAAATGTCTTTCTCCTTCTATCCATATAGGGAGGGGGAGGCTCAATGGTCGGCCACAGCAGTGAGCTACAGAAGAGCTTTAACAAACTACAGTGAAACATTGGATGAATGCGCCTGAGGTTTTTTGGCAATTTCAATTCCACCGTTATCGGATTCACAACCCGGATGATAGGGAAAGGACCTATGTACTTACGCCCCAACTTCTTGCAGAGCTGCCCCTACTGCAAGAACTTCATGGACAGGTACACCTCATCCCCTGTTCTAAACTTCTTCTGAGGTGCTCTTTTCTTGTCAGCCTGTCTCTTCTGCACTTCCCTTGCTGCTTCTAACACTTGGCGCACTACGGGCAAGATGGCTTTCAAAGTACTTATCCATTCAGCCAATGAAGTCGACGAAGGGATCTCTTGAGAGAGCTCTGGCATAGGCACAAATTCCGCACCAATGGCCACTCAAAGGGGTAAACCCAGTACTGCTATGTACAGAGTTATTCTGTGCCACCTCAGCAAAGGGCAGAAGTTCAGCCCAATTATCTTGCTG
The DNA here is from genome assembly GCA_023970755.1 of Azemiops feae. Classification (NCBI taxonomy): domain Eukaryota; kingdom Metazoa; phylum Chordata; class Lepidosauria; order Squamata; family Viperidae; genus Azemiops; species Azemiops feae. Next base: position 563,778 of record JALGBA010003683.1, read on the forward strand.
GTAATTTATGTAGCATCAAGGGTATTGCTTCAAGACTGCATTCGCACTTTCACAGGCTCCATTTGTTTGAGGATGATTGGCAGAACTAAGTCCCTGGGAAGAGCCTAACAAGCTCAGTAACTGACGCCAAAACTTTGATGTGAATTTTACTCCCTGATCTGAGATTATGCATTTCAGAACACCATGCAGGTGGTACATGTGCTGTACAAAGAGTCTAGCTAGGGATCGAGCAGAAAGGATCCTCAGGCACACTACAAAGTGGGCTTGCTTAGAGAATAAGTCCATAATGACACAGATCATAGTATTCCCAGTACTCTCCAGCAAAGTCCATAGATATCTCCTTCCAGGGAGCTGTGGAGCTAGCCACAGTCTGTAACAGTGCCAGAGGCTTGCTAGGCAGCCTCTTCACTGAAGCACAAACAGGACAGCTGACTTCTATGTCTTTCTTCATCTGCGGCCACCAAAACTGTCTCTTTATGAAATGAAAGGTTTTTACAAATCCAAAATGTCCCACCGCCTTCGCATCATGGCTCTGCTGCAATACTAAGGTCCTTTGGCTCAACGGGATGTATAGTTTGCTCCCCATCCATGCCAGTCCATCCCTTAAGGACAGTTTGCCTTTGTGTTGTTGGAAACCGTCATCCCCTGCCAAGGCTTCTATTAGTGATCGCATTAGGTCTTTGGTCAGCAGTGATGGCGATGCTTCCTGCTGTCTCGTCGGGTTGATGCTGCTACTTGTTTGGAAGGAATGATGGAATTGATGACCTCCTCTCAAGCACTGTTGTACTGTGGCATTCGTGAGGGTGTACACCAAGAATTTTTATCTTCCTGGTAGATAGCGGAGAGTGAAGTTGAAGCAATTGAAGTATTGGGCCCATCGGACCTATTTGGGAGACCGCTTTCAGGGAGCCTTCAGTGCTTCTAAGTTCTTGTGGTCCATCCACATCTCAAAAGGAATCTTACTGTCTTCCAAGAATTGTCTCCACGTTAGGAGAGTCCAGCAGACTGTGTAGGCTTCCTTTTCCCAGATAGCCCATCATCTCTCAGTCTCTTTCAGTCTCTGAAAGCTTGCAGGAGGTATAGGTGCACGGCAGCAATTCTCTTTTGTGTTTTTCTGGAGCGGCACCACCCACACAGCCACATCACTGGGGTCTGCATGTACAGGCAGTCCTCGAGTTACAAGTGTAATGAAGCCTGCCCATTCCACTCGTAACTCGAAAACTCGTAGAGTGAATCTTGTTCAAGGTACGAGATTACTCCCTTGCTCGTTAAAACACACGCGGCTTGTTAAGAGAACATGAGGTATCTCAGGGTGGGGAAGGCCAAGGCCTCCCCGACCCACTAAGATACCGCATGGTTCCCCCTCCCTTCCTGCTGCGCCGGACTCACCTGGAAAAGATCTGTCTCCTCTCTGCCATGGCCTGAGGCTGGGGAATGCATGTGTGCCCCCACCATGGCCCGATCCAGGCTCCGGAGGCCTTTTCCAGGTCACTGCCACCCAGATGTGAGGCCGGGGAATGCTTACGTGCCCCCCGTGGCCCGATCCGGGCTCTGGAGGCCTTTTCCAGGCCGTTGCTGCCCGGATTTGAGGCCGGGGAACGCTTCCTCAGCCCCCCCACAGCCCGATTGGGTCTGGAAAGCGCCTCTGGAGCCTGGATTGGGCCACGGCGGGACACAGAAGCTTCCAAGGGCCTTATCCAAGCCTCAGAGGGGTTTTCCTAGCCGTTTGCCCCAGGAACGGAGGTGGGGGGGCTTCTGCATGCCTCCAGAGGTTGGATCCAGCTCTCAGAGGACTGCTCTAAGCTGTTACCGCCCGGAACTGTGCTCCAGAGGCATGCAGAAGCCCCCCTCCAACCTGCATTCCTGGCGCAAATGGCTAGGAAAACGCCTCCAAGGCTTGGATCAGGCCCTTGAAAGTTGCAGTGCCACTGAAGTCGCTGGTAAGGGCGAACGACTGCTGTGGTGCTACAATATTCGTAACTTTGGGACTTTCTCGTAATCACTAGGGGGAGCTCATCACGTAACTTCGAACGTGCATTAAGTGAACACTCGTAACTCGGGGATTATCTGTATCACAAAGGGTTCATCTGGGTCAGTGTGCTTTAGGACCAGTTCAGCAGCAAAAAGATGCTTTAATGGCTTGGCATTCAAGTGACCAGGGGTTGGCTGGGTTTGGGCTCGATAGAGTATTTGAGCGAACATGGGGATGAATTGGCGATAGAAGTTTGCAAAGCTGAGAAAACTCTGCAATTGTCTCCTCATTCGCAGGGGCTCCCACTGTAACATCACCTGGACCTTCCTGGGATCCATCTCTATGCCATCTTTTCAAAATCCAGTACCGTAGGTAGTCTAGGCTGGTCTTATGGAAATCACACTTGGACAACTTCATGTAAAGTTGTGCCTTCCGCAGTTTCTCAAGCACTGCTCTGACCAATTTCACATGCTCCTCCTTGGTTTCGCTATAGATTAATATATCATCCAGATACATCCTGAAGACGCTGAGGTCATTGGGGCGTTTTCATCATGCAACACCAACCACTCTGAAAGGTTGACCGCGATGACATGGACCCAGGCTGTATTGTCTGGGTACATTGCTCCATAACATTCCATTTAGTGCCAGGCTTGAGCCAGAAATGGGCTAGGCAGTTTGGGCACCCATTGAAACGGTCCACCAGGGAGTTGGCATTCCTCCCTTACCAGGACAAACCCCTGGGGCAGAATACCAGCTGCCACCACCAGTGCTGGGATTCCAGCTGCGGCTGCTTGTGCTTGGGCCCCGACTGGGCTGGGGCCATTGGAGCTTCTGGCTGCAACAGAGGAGTAGTGGTGAAGCCCCCCGCCGCCTGCGTTGGTGCCTTGGCTGCAGCTGCTGCCACCAGGGACACCAGCTGGAGAATAGGAGGAGTAGTAGCTAGGACCACCAGAGTTTGCAAAACTCCCAGACGATTTATGGTGGTTGTGGCTCCCAACATTGCCATAGCATGAATCTCCACCCCTCTGAATTTCTTCCTCAACTGGACAGGCTGCAGCCGGTGATCAGTGGGGTTGTCCCATTCAGCTAGCCTCTTTGCTTTCCTCTTGCCGCCTCAGACCACATTGATCTGAGAAAAGAGAAGGGGGTCTTCGGCCTCTGCTGCCTTGTTCACATTCGTTGCAAAGTGGGTCTTCAGCCCCTAGTACAGGACATCCCTCGCTCATTCCTCATCCCTCGCAGACCAGTAGAGCGGGGACTGTGAATGGGAGCAGACCAGTAGACCAGGGACTGCGAAAGGCAGCAGACCGGTAGGCCGGGGACTGTGACCGACAGCCACACAGCAGACTCTTGGAAAAAGAAACCGATGCTATTTTGATTTGCAAAACATAGGATAGGAAAAAAAAAAGGCATAATTACGTAGAACAGAGAAGCATGGCTAACAGCAAAGCACATCCACCAACCATAAAAGAGGGATTTTCAAACAACAAATTCATGGAACAGGTGACGGATACTATTGTGGTATGCAATGCATGTTTCATGTATGTGCTTATGGCCAAAGAACACCCAAATTATACATGCATTAAATGTAAACTATGTGAACTACTAGAGGAAAAGTAAGGGATCTAGAGGCAACTCTAGCCAAACTCCAACTTAGGAAAGAAAGCTATACCCAAATCGAAACAAACAATAGACAAATAACTCCCAGGGGATTTGACCCTACCGATAAACCCTTGGAGGAAGACAAATGGAGGTATGTCACACATAGAAGGAAATACAGCAATCAAAGAAAGAAGTAGCATACATCTAACAAATCCCTACTGCCCAACCTAACCCAACCAGAAGCAGCCCCATTAAAACTGAGCAATCGATTTCTCCCCCTAGATGGATATACATAGACCCACAACCTCCCCTTCAAAGAAAACATGCAGATACCTAGCAAAGAAACAACACTAAATATCCCTTAAAAACTTGCATCAACAAACACACCTGAGACGAACAGAACAGCACCTCAGACTGCACCCCCCCCCAAAAAAAAAGGCGAGTGCTGGTGATAGGAGATTCTATTCTCAAAGGAACAGAATCAGCCATCTGCAGACCGGACATACAATCCAGGGAGATATGTTGTCTCCCTGGAGCAAAAAAAGATGTGGCTGAGAACCTAACCAAAATAATTAGGCCCACAGATTACTATCCTCTCCTACTCTCTCACATTGGGACAAATGACACAACAAAGAACCTGAATATAATACTGAGAGACTATAAGCAACTAGGCAATAAAGTTAAGGAGCTAGGAGCACAAGTAGTGTTCTCATTAGTACTCCCAACAAAAAGCCAACACCCATTGAGGGAAAAAAGAATTCTAGAAATAAATCACTGGCTAAAGGATTGGTGTCGCCAAGAAAACTTTGGTTTCCTGGACCATGGACTGCATTTCCTATGCGAAAGACTCTTGGCAAGAGATGGGCTGCACCTCACAAAAACAGGGGAAAATGTACTCGGAAAAAGACTGGCCCAACTCATTAGAAGGGCTTTAAACTTGAGGGGGAAGAGTGACCCAATCTTTAGAATCTCTAGAACATAAAACCAGTCATAAATCCCAAGAAAACAAATCAAACAATGAGGTAGGGAGTGATGAGAAAAAAGAAAAACTCAAGTAACAATTAGGAGATGCAGGGAACATACCCACATACAGGCATAAAAGTCTTAAATGCTTATATACAAATGCTCAAAGCTTGGGGAACAAACAGGGTGAACTAAAAGCAATAGTACAGGAGGGTGGGTATGACATAGTTGGAATTACAGAAACCTGGTGGGACGAAACCCATGACTGGAATGGACTGATGGATACAAATTGTTCAAAAGAAACAGAATTACAAAAAGAGGAGGTAGGGAGTAAAGAGAAAGAAGAAATTAAAAAAAAACATAATGAAGTAGAGAATGATGGAAAGGATGGAAATCTCAGTTACAAAGTAGGAGATATAAGAAACATACCCAAGACTCATAAAGGACTCAAATGCCTATACACTAATGCTCAAAATTTAGAGAACAAACAGGGTGAACCTGAGGTACATGAAGGCAGATATGATATAGTTGCCATTACTGAAACTTGGTGGGATGAAACTTGTGACTGGAATGAACTGATGGAAGGATACAAACTATTTAAAAGAAACAGACTTAACAAAAGAGGAGGCGGAGTTGCATTATATGTAAAAGATCACTACATCTCTACAGAAATCCACAAAAGCAAGGATGAAAACCTCATAGAATCCATATGGATCAATATAAAAGGGAAAAAATGACATTGCTATAGGCATATACTACAGGCTATTCAACCAAGCGAGCGCCAAAGAATTGAGGCCTTTGAATTATGGTGCTGGAGAAGACTCCTGCGAGTCCCTTGGACTGCAAAGCGTTCAAACCGGTCAGTCCTAGAAGAGATCAACCCCGACTGCTCTTTAGAAGGCCAGATCCTGAAGTTGAAACTCAAATACTTTGGCCACCTAAGAAGGAGGGAAGGACTCACTGGAGAAGAGCCTGATGCTGGGAAAGATTGAGGGCAATAGAAGAAGGGGAGGACAGAGAATGAGGTGGCTGGATGGAGTCACTGAAGCAGTAGGTGTGAGCTTAAATGGACTCCAGAAGATGGTAGAGGACAGGAAGACCTGGAGGAACGTTGTCCATGGGGTCGCGATGGGTCGGACACGACTTCGCAACTAACAACAACAACAACATTCAACCAAGCAGAAGAAATAGATGAACTCTTTGCTAATCAATTAACAAATGTAGGTAGGAAGCATACCACAGTAGTTATGGGAGACTTCAACTAACCAGATATGAGCTGGGAGACAAACTCTGCAGTGAGCGGGAGATCAAACAGATTCCTAACCAACCTAGCTGACAACTTTGTCATCCAAAAGGTAGAGGAGGGAACTAGAAGTAAAGCTATACTGGACCTAATTCTTACTAATAGGGAAGAAGTGATAGAGGGAGTTGAAGTTGCCGGAACCTTGGAGGAAATTGACCATGTCATACTGGAATTCATTATAATGCAAACACAAGCAATAGAAAATAATTCAACCAGTGTCTTAAATTTCAAAAGAGCTGATTTTAACAAACTCAGAGATAACCTAGGAATGATTCCATGGATGAAAATCCTAAAGGGGAAAACAACTCAAGAAGCATGGGAAACTCTGAAAAATGCTATCATAAAAGCCCAGACCAGCACAATACCACTGAAAAAGAAAAACAAGAAAGTCAAGAAGAAACCAGAATGGCTGCACAAAAATCTCTCAGACAGACTGAATGACAAAAAGGAAAAGTACAAAAATTGGAAAGAAGGACACGTAACTAAGGCCAATTATCAGCAGACAGCCAGAACATGCAAAGACGAAGTCAGGAAAGCAAAGGCTCAGAATGAACAAAGACTTGCAACAGAAATCAAGGATAATAAAAAAAATTTCAACATAATAATAATAATAAAAAAAGTCAAGGAAATTGTAGGTCCACTAAAGAGAGAAGATGGCAAGGAAGTAACAAGCAACAGGGAGAAAGCAGAGCTGTTTAACTCATTCTTTGCATCAATCTTCACACAAAAAGAAATTATGGCACAACATACCAAAAAAACACTGCAAAAGACAAACTAGAAACAAAAATTAAAATAAGCAAGAAAATGGTTAGAGAACACCCATCCGACCTTGACGAATATAAATCACCAGGACCCGACACATTACATCCCAGAGTTCTGAAGGAGCTGGCAGATGTTATCTCAGAACCATTGCACCATATCTTTCAAAAAATCCTGGAGCACCAGGGAAATACCTGAGGATTGGAAAAGGGCTGATGTGGTTCCCATCTTCAAGAAAGGGAAAAAAAAAAAAAACAGACCCAGGAAACTACAGACCAATCAGTCTAACATCAATACCTGGGAAGATCCTGAAAAAGATTATCAAAAAACAGATCTGCGAACAACTGGAGGCAAAGAAAGTTATAACTGGTAGCCAGCACAGGTTTGTTAAAAACAGATCATGCCAAACCAATCTTATTTCATTCTTTGTTTTTTTCTTTTTAGAAATGTTTTATTGATTTTTTACAATAACAATCTTAGTGCTTAGTGTACAGCGTGTTGTCTTGGTTCATATATTTTGGGGGGGGGAAACGATCAATAGTAGTTAATTAACAGTCAGTAATAATTAATTTTTGTAATTCCATAATTCGTATATTAAGTAATAGTGTATTTCTTTGATCTTCCCTTCTCCCAATAGTATTCTCCTTCTTCAAACTTAAACAAATATCATTCTTAATATTTTCAATGCATAAATGGTTAAATATATTTTTTTTCATGTTTGTACAAATAATAATGTCCATGTATGACATTTTTTCATCAGCTTGTGTTATTTTTATAAAAATCATCATTAGTTCACCATATATCCTATTCTCATATTTCATTCTTTGATAAAGTGACTAAATTAGTACACCAGTGAAACTCTGTGGACATAGTATACTTAGATTTCAGTAAGGCATTCGACAGAGTAGACCACAATCTACTGGTTGGTAAGCTAGAAAAAGGTGGAATAGACAACATCACCACCAGATGGATTTGTAGCTGGCTGACAAACTGTACTCAACGAGTAGTCCTCATTGGTACTACATCCACATGGAGAGACGTAAGCACTGGGAATACAATAGAACAGAACAGAATAGAGCTGGAAGGGACTTTGGAGGTCTTCTAATCCAGCCCCCTGCTCAAGCAGCAGAACCTATACCATCTCAGACAGGTGAAAGTCCAGTCTCCTCTTAAAAATCTCCAGTGATGGAGCGCCCACGATTTCTGGGGGTAAGCTGTTCCACTGGTTGATTATCCTCACTGTCAGGAAGTTTCTCCTCAATTCCATGTTGTTTCTCTCTTTGATCAGTTTCCATTGTTTCTCGTCCTTCCATCTGGTGCTTTGGTGAACAACCTGGCCCCCTCTGCTTTGTGGCAGCCCCTCAGATACTGGAACACTGCTATCATGTCTCTGCTATTTCTTCTTTTCTTTAGACTAGCCGAACCCAAGTCCTGTAGCCATTCTTCGTATGTTTTAGTCTCCAGGCCCTTGATCATCTTAGTTGCTCTTCTCTGAATTTTTTCCAAACTCTCAACATCTTTTTTGTGATATGGTGACCAAAATTGGCTGCAGTATTGCAGATGTGGTCTTACTAGGGCTTTATAAAGCAGTAATAGTACTTCTCGTGATCTTGATCCTATGCCTCTGTTTATACAACCCAGGATTGCATTAGCTTTTTTGGTTGCTGCTGCACACTGCTGGCTCATAGTCAAGTGATCATCCACTAGGACTCCAAGGTCCCTCTCACAGTTACTGTTTTTAAGCCAGGTCTTGCCCAATCTGTATTTGTGCCTTTGGTTTTTTCTGCCTAAATGTAAGACTATGCTTTTCTCCTCATTGAAACTCATTTTTTTGGATAGGGCCCATTGTTTAAGTTGGTCAAGATCTTTTTGAATCCTGAGTTTGTCTTCTGGGGTGTTGGCTACTCCTGCCAGTTTGGTGTCATCTGCAAATTTGATGAGTTCCCCTTCTATTCTCTCATCTAAATCATTGATGAAGATGTTGAAGAGTACTGGGCCTAAGACGGAACCTTGTGGTACCCCACCGCTTACTTCTCTCCATGTGGATATAGTGCCATTGAGGACTACTCGTTGAGTACGGTTTGTTAGCCAGCTACAGATCCATCTGGTGGTGATGTTGTCTATCCCATCTTTTCCTAGTTTGCCAAGGAGTAGCTTGTGGTCTACCTTGTCAATAGAATAGAAGGGGAACTCATCAAATGCGCAGATGACACTAAACTGGAAGGAATAGCCAACACCCCAGAAGACAAGCTGTAAGGACCCGCCTCAAAACCTCTTCCCAAGAAAGCAGAATTCTTGGAACAGATTCATCGCAAAAGGAACTTTTATTAGTAGTTGACAGCAGGCATAGAAGGCAGAATCTGAGGGTTTCCCGCTCAAATCTATACGTTGAAGGAGCAAAAAGCAAACCCCACCCCAACAGTTCATCCAGTCAGTTCAAACGGGCCAATCCCCAGGTGTTAAGTCCACTGTGGGAATGAGGCTGATAAGACTCCATTACCAAGGCTGTGCAAACGTTGTTGGGTCTTCGCACCTTCTCTTCCGCAGCAAGAGATAAGCCAGATGGCCGGAGGCACATTCCTTTCTCACCCCAGTTTGGCATCAAGGGGAGAATAGTTCAAAGAGCAAGCAGATAGAGGAAGCAGAGAGGATACATTGTAGCAGCTAAGCGAAAGGGCAATACACATACAATTCCCCAAAAGCCTCCCCCTTCCCCCCAGGAGTGTGGCAGAAGCCATAGAAAGGAAAAGGAAAAGAAGAAAACCCCCCACCAATGAAATGGGTTCTGACACAAGATATTCAAAAATATCTTGACAAACTGCAATAATGGGCCCTATCCAATAAAATGAGTTTTAATGTGGAGAAAAGCAAAGTTTTACATTTAGGCAGGAAAAATCAAATATATAAGTACAGATTAGGTGAGACCTGGCTCAAAAACAGTAACTGTGAGAGGGACCTTGGAGTCCTAGTAGACGATCACTTGACTATGAGCCAGCAATGTGCAGCAGCAGCCAGAAAAGCCAATGCACTCCTAGTCTGCATGAATAGTAGGATAAAATCCTAATACAATCCTGGGTTGCATAAACAGAGGCATAGAATCAAGATCACACAAAGTATTAGTACCACTTTATAAAACCCTAGTGAGACTACATGTGGAATACTGCAACCAATTTTGATCACCATACTACAAAAAAGGTGTTGAGACCTTGGAAAAGTTCAGAGAAGAGCAACTAATATGATCCAAGGCCTAGAGACTAAAACATATGAAGAATGGCTGCAGGACTTGGGTTTGGCTAGTCTAAAGAAAAGAAGAAATAGGGATGACATGATAGCAGTATTCCAGTATTTGAGAGACTGCCACAAAGAAGAGGGGGTCAAATTATTCTCCAAAGCACCAGAGGGCAGGACAAGAAACAATGGTTGGAAACTGATCAAAGAGAGAAGCAACCTGGAATTAAGGAGAAAGTTCCTAACAGTGAAGACAATTAAGCAATGGAACAGCTTGCCTTCAGAAATCATGGGTGCTCCCTCACTGGAGGTTTTTAAGAATAGACTGGACAGTCACTTGTCTGAGATGGTATAGGTTCTCCTGCTTGAGCAGAGGGCTGGACTGGAAGACCTCCAAGGTCCCTTCCAGCTCCTATTCTATTCTATTCTATTCTATTCTATTCTATTCTATTCTATTCTATTCTATTCTATTCTATTCTATTCTATTCTATTCTATTCTATTCTATTCTATTCTATTCTATTCTATTCTATTCTATTCTATTCTATTCCTTGGTGGCTATGGCTAGTTGCTCGGACTTCTCAGTCTTTGGTTTCAGGCATGTGCCAGTTGGTTGCGTTCCTGCTCCGGCCTGAGGGTATGCCAGCTCTTCCCAGCCGATGATCTTGGAGAGTTGGGTCTGTCTCAAGCTTCCAGTCGGCACAGTTGATTCCATATTACCCTCCCAGGCCTTTCTTACATTCCAATGCCTTCCTTCCCACCTCCCTTATTGTTGTCTGGTTGCGAGTGGGGCTGCGTAGCGAGTCAACCATGACAAATACATTACATAACTTCAAGTCAGCTGTGGGCCAGGGATGATTGAGTCCAGACTGACATTGAAGATGTTGAGCTTCTCTAGGCAGATAAGGTAAAAATCTGCTCTTTATCAGAGCTGAATTAGATACAGTTGCACTAGAGTGGATCAACTGCAATCTCTTTTGAATTGCATAAAATCCAAAGGTCTTAAACTGCTTAAACTGGTGCTGCCAGGAGCATGTAACAGAGACAAAGGAAAATGTGGAAGTTGCAATTAGAGTTGTAGAACATAGAATAACAAGTTTGGAAGGGACCTTGGAGGTCTTGTAGTCCACATCACTGCCCAACCAGGAGACTTTATACCATTCCAGGCATATGGTTTTCCAGTCTCTTCTTGAAAACCTCCAGCAATGGAGCACCCATAATTTTTGAAGGCAGGTTGTTCCAGTGATTAATTGTTTTCACTGTTAGGAAATTTCTCCTTAGTTCTAGGTCGGATCTCTATTTGATAAGTTTCTAACTGTTACTTCTTGTCCTGCCTTCAAGTTCTTTGTAGAATAGGTTGACACTTTCTTCTTTGTGATAGCCCCTCAAGTACTGGAAGATTGCTATCAAGAGCTAGTTTGATCTAGTGGTTAAGGCAACAGACTGGAAAGCAAGAGACTATGACTTCTAGTCCCACCTTAGCAATGAAAAGCCAGCGGGGTGACCTTTGTCCAGTCACTCACTCAATCCAACTCATCTCATAGGGTTGTTGTTGTGGGGAAATTAGGAGGAAGAAGATGTGTTGGATATGTTCACTGTCTTGAGTTATTTGGTAAATATAATAAAGGTGGGAGACAAATAAATCATGTCACCTAGTCCTTCTGTCTGTTAGATTAGACATAACCTAGTTCTGTCAAGCATTCATCATACAGTTTAGCCTCTAGTCCCCTAATAATCATTTTTGTTCTATTCTGTGTTCTTTCAAGGGTCTCAGCATCTTTTTTGTATCATTGTGATCAAAACTATACAGTATTTCAAGTGTGGTCTCACCAGTGCAGATTAAAGGGGCAATATCACTTCACATGATATTGATATTATCTCTCTGTTGATGCAGCTTAAGATCTCATTCAGTTTTTTTGGCAACTGCAGTACAATGCTGGCTCATACTTACTGTAACTGGTGGCCAATTAGAACACCTGGATTCCTCTCATACTTACTAATGTTGAGCCAGGTACCTCCTATTCTATACCTGTGCATTTAGTTTTTCTTGCCTAAGTGCCTAACTTAGAAAGAAAAACAGGAAATCCAAAAAGAAACCAGCATAATCGTACAGGAATCTCACTGATAAACTGAAAGACAAAAATGATAAGTATAAAAATGTAGAGAGGGAGATATAATTAAGGCAGAATATCAACAAATAGCCTGAATTTGTAAAGATGAAGTCAAAAGAGCAAAAACTCAGAATCAAGTAAGACTTGCAACAAATGTCAAAAGTAATAAAGTTTCTTTCAACATATAAAAAGCTAAAAAAAGTAAACAACCAGTCCACTAATGGGATAAAATGGCAAGAAAATGACAGGCACTAGAGAGAAAGCAGAGCTGCTTAATTCACTCTTTGCATCTGTCTTCATGCAAAAAGAAAATATAGACCAAAATATAACAAAAACATAGCCATACAATTGGAATACAAATTAAAATAGGCAAGAAAATAGTAAGAGAACACCTGTCCACTCTAGAAGAGTTCAAATCACCGAGACCTGATGGATTACATCCCAGAGTTCTAATGGAGCTGGCAGGCATGATCTCGGAACCATTGAAACATATCTTTCAAAGACCTTGTGGAACTACCAGAGGACTGGGAAAGTGCTGATGTAGTTCCCATCTTCAAAAAATGTAAAAAAAACAACCAGATCCAGGAAATTATAGACCCCTCAGCCTGACATCAGTACCTGGGAAGATCCTGGAAAAGATAATCAAGCAAAAGATCTGTGAACAAATCTTATTTCCTAGAAGCAAGCAAAGTTATAATCAGAAGCAATGGGTTTGTCAGAAACAGATGATGCCAAACAAACCTATTTCATTCTTTTGACAAAGTGACAAAATTAGTGGACCAGCGAAATGCAGTGGACATAGTATATTTGGATTTCAGTAAGGCATTTGACAAAGTAGACCACAACCTACTTCTTGGTAAGCTAGAAAAATGTGGGATAGTTAGCATCACCTGATCTATGTTTTTACAACTAAATTGCATTTTGTTGTATAGTGCCCAGTGTTCAAATCTGTTAAGATCCTTCTAAATTTTGAATTTATCTTCCAAAGTGTTAGTTATTCCCCCCAATTTGCTGTCATCTGCAAATTTGATAGGCACCCCTTCTGTCCCTCAACTGGATCATTTGTAAGAATGTTGAAGAGTACTGGGCCTAAGACAACCTTAAGGTACCCCACTGCATTCTTTCCTTCATGTAGATGTAGTTTCATTAAGGCAGACCTGGGCATTTTACGGCCCACAGGCCACATTCAGCCTTTTGACTGTTCCTGGGCAGCCCACTGTGGGGGTGGTAGCAGGGGAGCAGTGGCCCTCTACCACAGTTCCAGTTTTTCATGTAGTTCCTTGGGAAAATTAATTGCCCACCTCTGCATTAAGGACTACATGCTGAGTGAGGTGGTCAGCCAATTACTAATCTATCTGATGGCGGTACTGTCTATCCCACAATGTTCTATCTTAACCTAGAAGTAAACTATGGTCTACTTTGTCAAATGCCTTACTGAAGTCTCAGAAAACTATGTCCACAGCATTTTCCTGATCCGCTAATTTAGTCACTTTGTCAAATAAGGCAATAAAGTTTCTCTGTTTTTAATAAACCCATGGTGCTTCTAGTAATTGCCTTGCTTGTTTCTAGGTGCTTGTAAATCAGCTGCTTGATTACCTTTTCCAGGATTTTTCTAGGTATTCATGATTAATGTTAATGTTAATTAACTACAGATGATCTATGGTTTCCTGGATTCACTTTTTTCCTTTTTGAAGATTGGAACCACATCATCTCTTTTCCGGTCCTCTAGTACAGGTCTTTTCAACTGGTGGTACGCATACCACTGATGGTACTTTGGCACCTGGCAGGTGGTACGCAACCTAGACAAGTATAGTGGGGGGATGACCTGAAGTGGCAGCAGTGCTGATGAGCTGAAGTGGCTCCAACGACAGAGAGATCTGGGGGAGAGTCAGCTGGAGCAGTGGTATTGCTGGGGCTTTGCTGAGAGCCCAGGATCTATTTATACAATCAAGGATTGTTATTAGCTTTTTTGCTGCATACTACTGGCTCATGTTTAAGTGATTGTCCACTAGGACTCCAGATCCCTCTCATAGTTACTGTTTGTGAGCCAGGTTTCACCTGATCAGTACTTGTACCTTTGATTTTTCCTGCCTAGGTATCAATCTGTTTATTACAGCCGTAAGGCCAGACACAATCAAAATATATAATAACAGTAACAATCTTACTTCCATATTTACAAGATATAAAACCACCAAACAATCAATATAATATAATCCAAAATTCTCAAAGTAAAATCCCCTTAATAGTGGTGTGACGTATTGTGCAAATGGTGGCACAAAATTGGGCAACCTGAATTGATATTTTCGGATCCTTATCCGAAAGTAGCAACTTCAAATAAAATTCATATCCCCTGCCTGGAAATTTCTTCAATATCGGATATATAAGAATCTGTCTAGAATCATTATATAGAGAACAATGAAGCAGCATATGGCTTAGAGTTTCTATAGAGCCATTGCCACATGGACACAACCGAAGGTGCATAGGAATGCCCTTAAACCGTCCAAAAAGGACTGCTGAGGGCAATGCATCCAGCCTGGCTAAGGTGAAAGCTTTACGAAATTTCAAAATTGTAATGGAAAATAGATAAGAAGCTGGGAACAATCTTTCTGGAAGCAAGTGACAAATGTTGGAATGTGCCACCTTACTTAGGTTTGTTTGAAGGTCAATATCCCAGATTCGTTGTTTCAAGGCAGTTCTAGCATTATCAAATCCTAATGAACACAGACTTTCCATAGAAAAGCCCAGCGATTTAATTTTATCTAGGGCTTTTTTTCCCCACGACGATTTAAAATGGTCTATAAATACTAATGGGGCTAAACCCACAGGCATCAAAGTTAACTTTAGCCAAAAGGTAAGAAGAAGGAACCATGCTCTAGCTTCTAATGAAACCATACCTATTTCTACCTGTAGGATGGCATTTTTGATACTTTTAGGTACCATCAGTATGGCTCTAATAAACTTATTTTGAATAATTTCTATAACATTAAGCTTTACTAGTGAACATATTTGCGAGCCATAAAGGAGCTGAGGGACCACCTTAGCTTGAAAAACCTTACAAGCTGCCGGGATATAGTAGGCTCCTTTTGAATGATAAAATTTTATGATAGCTGAAGAGGTGCACTGTGCTACACTTGCCCGATAAAGAAAATGAGTATACCAGGATAGGGAGGCATGGAACTGCACTCCAAGATATTTGTAAGTACGCACCTGTTCAATTGAAGTCCCATCAATTTGCCATTTATGGATCTTATGATGGTAAGGCAAATACTAAAACTTTAGTTTTTTCATAATTTATTAAAAGTTTGTATTCTGTGCACAATAAAGCTAGTGCCCTAAGTGCTTTTCTCATTCCCACCTGGGAAGTGGACAAAATGACTATATCATCGGCATACAATAGTGCTGGAATTGCACAATCAGCTAAGATAGGTGAATGATGGGCTGGATCAGCTAGCACTTGCATTATTGGGTTTAAATACAGATTAAAAAGTAGTGGAGCTAATATGCAATCTTGCTTAACACCACTATAAGTTGGAACTGCTTTAGATAAATGTCCCCAAGGGGTACATCTAATTTTTAGGGAGGTATTGGAATAGAGCGACTGAATAAGAATCAACAGCGTTTATCAATCGTGGAATGTCTTAGACTATACCACAATCTCTCCCTTGGTATTAGATCAAAAGCTGACTTAAAATCAACAAATGTTGCATAAAGAGAACCACGAGAGGGGGTAGAATATTTTTTAGCCAAATGATGCAGAATTAGACAATGATCCAGTGTTGAACGTTCCTTTCTAAATCCGGCCTGTTCTTCAGCAATAATATTTTCATTTTGTACCCAATCCACTAACTTTGTGTATAAAAATCTGGCATAGAGTTTATTTATTGTATTTAATAAACTAATAGGCCTATAGTTTACAGGGTCAAGTCTACTTCCTTTATTTTTGTAAATCGGTACTACAATGGCCTGATTCCAGTCAGATGGAAAATGTCCTGTATTATTAATAAGAGTGAATAGAGTGGCTAAAACTGGGGCCCACCAATCTTTATTTTCCCTTATTAATTCTGGGGGGATATAATCCCCTCCAGATTGGGGATTGGGCAATAAGATCTTTGACCTCAGCTATAGATACTGGAGGCCAATCCGGGAGGTCATAACAAGGGGGAATCACTTCTGGAATTACAGTAGAAACCCGCTTAAAAATATTTTTAAAATGATCCTCCCATTTATCAGCAGATTTATGTGAGATAGGACCAAAACGTCTATTTGTAAAGGACTGATTTATTAAATGCCAGAACAGAGTAGAATTTTTGAGCTTTGCTGCTGAAATTAGATTACTCCAATTTTCTCTTATAGCCTGTTGTTTCTTTATCTTTAAAAGATCTTTATAAAAAAAATTTGTAGTCTTGAGTAATTTGGAGGCGTTCGCAGAATTTTCCTGGCGAAAGAAAATTATTGCATTTAAGAGCTTTTTTTGCTTTAATGCAATCACTATCATACCAAGGTTTAGATCTTTTATGCGCATACGCACCATAAGCTGTTGTAAATCTTGTCAAGGGAGTTTGGAGATTAATGGTGATTGATTGATACAACGAGATTGCTTGTTCATATGACTCAGATGAGCAAATTTGAACATGCATGTGAAGCAGGGACTCTGAGGTCAACATTTCAGCCATAGTTTTAGCCAGTTCTTGAGACCATTTAATTTGTACTTGCCCCTTCATTGTGATATCGATGGGGCAATGTGCCACTTCTAATAATTCGAAATTTGTCTTAGCATTAAAAAGACAAATTAATGGAAAGTGGTCACTATCAAGGCGCATTCCAATATAAAAGTAAACTATGTGCTGTACAAAGTTCCGAGAGATCATAATATAATCCACTACACTGGCTCCCTTAGGACGCCAGAATGTGAACTCTCCATTTAGTCAGGGGCCAAGATGGAGGACAGGCAGCAAAGGCTGTAAAGAGCTCCTCCAGAAGCAAAGCCTGCCTAGGTATAAAGCCTTGCTTTTCCCCACATTAAATTTCATGTTCAAATCAAATCAAATCAGAATAGTGCTGGAAGGGACCTTGGAGGTCTTCTAGTCCAGGGCTTTTCAACCGGTGGTATTCGTACCACCTGTGGTACATTGGCACATGGCAGGTGGTACACGACCATCCTAGAAAAGTGAGGAGGGGAATGAGCTGAACTGGCGCAGCACCACACAAGCCTGAGCGAGAGACAGCTGGAGCTGCAGGGCTGTCAGGGCTCAGCAGAAGCGCCAGGATCAGTGCCAGGCTCCAGCTGGAGCTTGGTGCTGATCCCGGCGCGTCTGCTAGCCCAGAAGAAGTGCCGATCAGCTGGAGCTCGGCACTGATCCTGGTGCGTCTGTTGAGCCCAGAAAAAGCGCTGATCACCTGGAAAGCGGCACTGATCCCGGTGCTTCTGCTGAGCCCAGAAGAAGCGCCGATCACCTGGAAAGCGGCACTAATTCTGGCACATGTGCTCACACACACAAACACGTGCGCAGGTCTGGGAGAGGTGAGCTGAGCCAAGCCACGCAGAGGCAATGACAGGGGGGAGGGGAAGCCTTTGCCCACCACTGCCTGCCTGTTGCCACCATTTCCCGGAGCCTCTGGCAGTTTAAAAAAAAAAAGCAGAGGGAAGGAAGGAAGGAAAGTCAGGGAAGGAGGGAGGGAGGGAACTTGGATATAAAAGGGGGGAGAGAAATTTGTTAAATGAGCTTTGCCCCATTTTATGACTTTTCTTGCCACAGTTGTTAAGTGAATCACTGCAGTTGTTAAATTAGTAACATGGTTAAGTGAATCTGGTTTCCCCACTAACTTTGCTTGTCAGAAGGTTGCAAAAGGCGCTCACATGACCCTGGAACAACGTGACCATCATAAATATAAATCGGTTGCCAAGCATCCGAATGTAAATCACATGACCCTAGGGATGCTCCAACGGTCATAAGTGTGAAAAATGGTCATGTCACTTTTTTTCAGTGCCGTTGTAACTTTGAACAGTTGCTAAGCAAACTGTTGTAAATCAAGGACTACCTGTACTTTATCACTTTTTTCCGTTCTTTTTTTTGTGTCATCAAGTTTGTGACACCTTACTAGGTGACTGGTGGTACTCGAATGTTGCCATATTCTAAAAGTGGTACAATTGGTGAAAAGGTTGAAAAGCCCTGCCCTAAACTTTGAGCATTAGTGTATAGGCATTTTAGTCCTTTATGGGTCTTGGGTATGTTTCTTATATCTCCTACTTTGTAACTGAGATTTCCATCCTTTCCATCACTCTCTACTTCATTATGTTTTTTTAAAATTTCTTCTTTCTCTTTACTCCCTACCTCCTTATCTGATTAGTTATCTAGTGGTTTTTGCTAGGAATAAGTTTTGGGTTGTTTTTTTTATAAATGTTTTATTAATTTTCTATTTTCACAATCAAGTGACCAATACACAACGTGATGACTGAGTCCATTAGTGATTCCGTGGTACATATAAGCTTCTTCAAACTAAGTCCAATATTACACCCTCCAGAACATCCACTCTTCTTCTGGTAATAACCATTTTTCCACACTAAGCAAATACAATTCTTTTTTATATATAACAAGTTTTATTGATTTTTTTTGTTTTACAACCAAGTGCTTGGAACTCATCGTAGAGATAGGGCACTCCATACAACAAAGTAAAAAATATAATCATGCATAGACAATTTGAATTACTTCTTTAAAGTTTCCCTCTCTAAGCAAAGAAAGAAAAAACAAATAGAAAAAAAACACACACACACAATATCAATAATATTTCCACCCGTTTTCAGGCTTAACTAACTCACAATTAACATATTCCAATTTGGCCTTATATAAACATATAGTATACAATTCGTGTACCCATATAGTATAGATTATTTTTAAGATATACATATTATTCCAATTATTCAATTTATACTTCTCTGTTTTAAAACCATTTTACATTCAAGCCTAAAATAATAAAACAAGAATTATTTCTAAAATAGACTTATAATATGCCTATTATCTATATATGTATATTTTAATATCTCTCAACTATATTCTATTTCCTGTACTCTATCAAATATTTTTATAAATCATAGTTAAATGTTTCACCAATCTCTATCCAACTCCTAATTTTAGATTTTCCAATTTTCCATCTTGCTATCCGGACCATAATCAAATCAATAATTTACAGCAATATTAACTCAGATCAAAGTCTTGAACCTTAGGAATCTCAAGCATATTAGTTCAGTCAAAGTCTCTAAAAGCCATTTTTACCCATCCAATAAAATTTTAGTTTTAACTTTTAAACCTAATTCTAGCTTTCTTTTTGTGCCAAGCAGGTTTCCACAATAGGGCTTCTAATTCCTTCCATAGTATTTGACCATACACATTTTTCCACAATTGAATCCAGTCATAGTCTTCTTCTTTTTTCTCCAATGTTGTCTGCACTATGTAATCAGTCTTAATCAATATGGTGATTGTTCGTTGTTTGTTCATGTTGTCAGCATTTTTAACGTCTCGTATTTGAAAGTCTGTTCCTGTTGCTTTTAAAATTATAGATGTTTTAGTTGAACTCTGCCTTTGGTCATCCAAAGTCTCCGTCATTTGTGTATAAGATGTAGTATCTTCCTCTTCAATAGATTGTAAATGTGTTTCCTCCATATCGTTAAGTTGTAGACCTAATTGTGTATCATATCCAATAAGTTGAATTTCAGTTTTTAACTCTGGGATCTCCCTTTTCCAAAGCATTCTAAAGTGTTCTTTTAATTCCTCCTTCGTTTCCAAGATTTTTTCTAATATAAATCCATAGTTAAGCTGTGAGTGGGATTCCATTCTTCGTTTTTTTAGTAAAATTTCAACTTAAAAGCTGAGTTGCAATTTTATAAAGTATAAAATCCAAACAAAAATAGGAAAAAGCAAGTACAAAAATAAAAACAGCAAAAGTCCCAATCAATATTATGAATATCTAATTTATAATCCAAATAAATAATAGCAACTGGTGTCTCAATTATTATATTGTAATCCTAGAGCGAAAAAATCCATTTTTCAGGAGAGTATACTTTGTATTATAAAATCAAAAACAGCAGGCAGAAACTTAAACAAGTTCCAAAAGAAATGCAAGCATCTGGGCGTCATGCTAAATGCAGGGAGTAGAATTTCAAAATGGTTACAATGTTGCAATGGCGCTTTCTGGGCTTCACGCCAAATTCCGAATTAAATTGTAGCCATGCAATCAACATAAATTCACCCAGGAGTCGTAGCATTTTTTTTTTAAAGTAGATAGCACTGTTCAGAAGGGGGGGAAGAAGAAGAACACTCCACCCCCCTCCCTAAAGGTTTCCACTTAAGCTGAAAACAAGCAAGCAGAGAAAGAGAGTCACAGTAAGAATTTTTTTCTTCTCTTTTTTCTTCAGGGTCCCCCGAATTCCAGCCGCTCAAATAAACAATAAAAATTAGTTTTGTTTTTTTTCCACAGCTCTTTCCCCAAGTATTCAAACGCTGCTTTCTCAAGGGGGGGAAGTAATTTCTAAGAGCTTTTCACAGGGAAATGAGTAAAGTATCAAGAGGGAAGGAAAGGTCTTACCCGGATCTTCCACGGTGGTTCTTTTTGCTTAGATGTTGCTGTGACTTTCGGCTGGAGCAGCTGAGTGATCGGCCATGTTACTGGCCGATCTTTTCCCCGTCGGCCCAAAGGTGATTGCTCGGATCGCAGAGGGAGCTACCGCTCCCTCTGCAATCAACGAGTGCCCTCCTCTACGGTGGTCGCCTCTCCGGGGCGACTTTCGACCCTGTCCAGGGTCTACCGGCGGGGGGAAACCGGTCGGCAAAGAGAGCATACTCTTTGCCTGACCGCAGGCACTGCTACAGGAACCAGCAAATACAATTCTTATTGTTGTTAGTAAATATACAATTGCATATCAACATTTGTTACATTTTTCTAATAGTGTCAATAATATCAGTTTAGAATATCTTTTCTAACCGAAGCATATCTTAATTGCATTTGCACTCAATTTCCATTTATTTAGTCCATATCCTGTTTTCACTTTTTTCAATTTTAATTTCCCATCCATGTTCAAAGTATCCCAATCATTTATAATTTCAGAACAAGTTATATTTGGGTAACCAAAAGCTTCCCTTATTCAGAGTTCTTAGCATATTCTTATTTCCTTTTTCATACCAAGATTTGATATTCTGATTACAAATCCTATCTATCTAGTTATAATAATACTTTTATTTCTAACAATCTATTCTTAAACATATTCAAACATCTAATTAGTAATCTAGCATCCC